>PUFA01000122.1:417500-957500 GCA_003508835.1 Eonycteris spelaea
GACGTTTTCTTTCATGGTTTCTGTTTTACAAACCATCAGAAAATCCTGGAGCCAGTGGAGGCTACTCTCTGAAATGGACGCAAACTGGGTACCAGATGGGGCTGGGACTCGTCCTTGTTTCTTTGTTACTTATTTGTCTCCGACTTTATTTCTTGATATTCTGCTGCCTAGATAGTGTCATTCATTCTCTTCATCAGAATTGGTGTATTTAATAATGTGAAATTGTTTCTTATTATTTTAAAAAATTCTTGTTATCTGTGAGTCATTCATTATGGCTCTCGGTGGTCAGGTTTCTGTAAATTTTAGTGATTTTGTTACTTTGTTGTGATTCATGGATACCTCGAAGAAGCCTTCTGCTGTGTAAGAAGGGGGTCCTTTAAGGACCATCTTAAAGCAGCAGTTGATTATTGACCATTCAAGTAATTGGAGACCAAGAGCTAGCTGTTGCTCATTTGTAATTTAGCCAGCTTTAAACACGTCTGAAATTACTATCTGCTTCGAGGCCGAGGTTTGCCTATTTAAGGTCAGGAGCCCGGATGAGGTCATCAGGAGTCCAACTCACAGCTAGGCTTTTCTTCTAACCGTATCATCTCAATGCCTGGCTCTTTTAAGAACTGCTGTTATTTGTAGTCAAGGTAGACACAGTAGGCAGCACAGCTGTGACTGCCAGGCAGAGTCACTAGGGGGATATTCATAACAAGGAAATATTGGCAAATAAATGATGAAGAAGGGGAGGAAATCCCCAAGATGTTAAATTGGAGCACTGTCGCTGGGATGATTAATGGTGTTGTGTATTTTAGTGAAGATACTTATCTGACTGTCTTGAAACTATAGTGTACATTTAATACCACCTATAAAAAAGCATGTGGTGCATGAGCACACTGAAGACAAAAGGCCGTGGATTCAGATTTTCCTGAGTGAGTATTTTCTCCAACTAACTTTTGGCTCCTGGTTATTAGAAAGCTGGTTTTAATATATATTATATATAGAAGTATATGTATTCTATGTAATATATTTATTATTAATAACATTTATATAGCCCCCTTCTCTAGAGGGTTGAAAATGTTTTGTGAAAAAGATGAGTATATTTTCAATACTCTAGAGGAGTGAACGTTATTAATAATAGGGAAAGGGCGATCACTCAGGTTTGCCTAGTAATCCTAGGCAAACAGGTGGGGTTGTCATAGAGCTGCAATGTAAAGGGCCAAGGTTTCTCAACGATGGGGTCATACAACTCTTAAAGAACTTCTCTATCAATTTCTGGTGAAGGGGAGGCTGTCTTGGAACACCCTTTAGTTTTCAGTGTCAAGTCATAAATTTCCTGATTCTGTGTAATGAATTAGCTTTTGCCTTGAGGGATCTTTTATCAGTGATGGAGGTGCATCTTTGGGCAAGTTTCTTAACCCACCTGGGTCTCCATAATTACTGCTAGACATCGAGAGAGATACAAATGACATGTAATCCTATCTTTAATGAGTTTAGTGTGTATTAGAGCACTGATTTTCAATTTTGGGAGCCCTGTCCAAACAGTGGGATATGAATCTAATTTAGTGGATAAAAATTTTTTAAACAAAACAGAAGAGAACAGAAAATTTTAGTGCATTGCACTTAGTAAGGGTGTGTTTCATCCTGTGAGAATTCATTTTTGTTTTGTGTTTGTGTATGTGAAACTACATATGTGTGTTCACCAGGTAGGTCATGAGGTAAAATGTTTTTACTGTCTTATATCCAAAAAAGATTGAAAGCCACTATAATAGAGAGCTGAGTAGGTAAACATGATAACGTATAGATGTTATGTCATGTGTTTGGGATACAGTGGGTTATAAAGAAAGAAAGGGGTCAGGAATGAAAAGACTACACTCTCTGGTTTCTTATATCAAGGATGTGTAGGGCCATCCTGGATGGACAAATTTCCCTTTCTGTGATCTTTGACCTCATATTAGTAAACTTCAAATTGGAGCAAGTATTTTCACCATGGAAATTAGGAAATGCTGCAAATCAAGTGCTCTCCCCCCCACCCCAACTGGTTGTTACGTATTTACCAGACCATCACTGCTCATCCCTGCTATAGTTCTATGGCTTTCTAATTATTGAGTTATTTTATATTTTAAAACATTATTTTATATGTTGCATTTAAATATTATTGGGAATTATTAAAATAAAACTTAAATATTGAAAATTTAAACTATATAGGAATAACAACCCTGATTGTTAAAAAATGTCTATAACTTATGAGTACAAAATAAATGGTAGTTACCCTAACTTGTTACATTAAACACGTATGACACAGCTGATTTAAAACTTCAGATTGTAGCTGGGATAAAGTTTCTTGGTAAAAGATAGGAATACGATTTTTAAAAAAACACAACATGCTATAAATATTTTACAAATTTCATTGTTTTATGTTAAGCAATCATTTGGTAAGTACTAAAACTTTTAGGTCTCAGACCCCTCTCCCCATTTTCAGCTGTCTTTATAGTTTGCAATGATATCTCTGGATTTTAGTAAACTCACCTGTAAAGTAATAGATTTGATTGGGAGATGCCAAAGTTCTTTTTAATTAAAACAATTATCAGGCTTGCTTTTTTCTATTTTCAAACATAAAAGTACAATCAGTACGAAGAGGGTGAAAACGGAAAAGACACACCTCTCCAGAAAAACTATAATTTTAAACTTTATTTTTAAAGAAAAGCAAAAACATATTCGAGTCAGAGGAAAGGTAAATTTCATGGAGATGGAACTGTAGCAATAAATCCATTGAAAATAACCTGTGTTAATATGTGATCATGAGGGAAGACGCTAGGTAGAAAATAGTCTACTGAGTAGGGCCTTTATAGCCCCAAAGTTTGTCACCATTCAGCTATCTGATTGGATTCTACTGTTAGAGGTATTTGAGGAAGTGTGAGCATCCTTAAAGCTGTGTTCAAGAACAATCATTTTACCAATATTTAGGAAAGACTGACTCTTGAGGAGACTGGAACTTAAATCACTAACATTTGTTGGGCACATGCCGTGGCATTGCAGTGGGCACTGCAGTACCTGTTTTAAACAAAGGGTTTTAACTCAGGTTCCTAGTTACAAAGTGCAGCCTAGATTGAGAAGGGGGTTTTAATTGACTAGAGAGTTGTCACCTAAAGCAAAAAATGCCCCGGCAAAATGGTGAAGGTTGTCTTTGTTTCCTGTCTTTTCCATCCCAAGCCCTTTCTCCTTTCTGTGAAATTCATTCCCCCTGGATGCCTGGTTACTGTTGCATGCCTGGGGCTTTATCTCCTCGGACATTTTTGTCTGTACCCCTCATTGCAGATTAGGTGTTAACTGATAATGCTGATAATGTTACTTTTTTCCGGTGTCATTTGCATTTTAGTATGTAACTGCAAATGAAAGAATTTAAGAGGGAAAAAGAGAGTCTTCTCTAATAGAATTATTTCAGATACTGCAATGGAGGTTAGAGAAATTAATTTGGGGCTGGTGGGGGCTGTGTGTGTGTGACATTTTTCTCCCTTTTCCTGAAAATAACCCAGAATGTGGGTGTTCTCCTACTCAGTGCAGTGTTAAGGCTAGCTTTGTCCAATAAGCATTGGTTTGAAAATGAGAAGATTCAGACTCAAAAGAGAGAAGGAATTAAGATGAGCCAGGATATGAAGAGGAGAATTAGTGAAGAAGGAACTTACCAGTCTTAAACAGCTGTGTTGTGCCAGACAGAGGGCTAAGAGTGCTAACCACTTGCACGTGTTATCCCAATTAAGGAAAACAAGACAGGTGCCTTGTCAGGCAGGTTGTTGGGGTGGGGTGGAGGGAGGATAGATGGTCACCTGTGCTGAAGGGGAGAGAAAGGTCAAGGAGGCTCCAGCAGCAGCAAATCTTTTGCTGGTTTAACCTGATTGATTGATTGCTATTTTACAGTCTTTTCTCCCCACGTTAGAATAATTTATGCCAGTTGTGTTTGGATCAGTAAATAAAGAACTGAGAAAGAAATATACAATGAACTTCATAAAGAGCCCTGATAGAATCTGCATGTTAAACAGACATTGAACTTTGTAGCAAGAACTGCTTCAAGCCTTTCAACATCCAAATGAATTCTGATTTCCACGTCATGCCTTTTAGACCTCAGTATGGTTTCTGGTGGTTTCCCCCAGTTCACTTTAGCATCACACCAATGATTTTGCCTGTAAATCACTTGAAGTGGCATATCTTGGTAATGTGGATGGCAAAGATGTGTACTACTTAGGGCTACTATCAAACTAGCTTAAAAAGTAATTTATTCATTCACTTAACAAATATATTTTCATTGTCACCCACGGGTCAGGTGCTGTTCTACATAAACTGATTTATTTAGGATGACTAAGAAAACCTCTGGCCTCCAGAATCCTGAAAGACTAAGACGTAGATAAGTCTTTGGGATTCTGTGTGAGTGGTACCTCCAGTGAGATGAGTGAGAACTATGGAAGTGGTACCATGGAGTCACCATAGTTGAGGTGGGCCCCGAGGTCTTCATTGTGGAGCAGATCCTTGATTTGGGGGAGGCATGATTGAAGTAGTGATTGGACTTAAAGATAGATATTTCTGTCGTGGTGGTTCACAAATGGCACACCTCAGGAGTGAAGGGTTGGGAAAGGGTGACAACGAGTTGAAGTTGGAGAGGAAGGAGAGGTGAAGGCTGAGGGTGGACTGTCTGTGAGAGCTGCTGGAGAGGTTTTCATTGGAGGAGAGGAGTGTGGCAGGAAGGCAAGTTAGAGAATCACTCTGGAAGTAGCTCAGACCGAGGCAGGAAACCTGCTGTTGGAGTGGCCAATGACCTCAACTTTCCCTCTTTTTTTAGAAACTCATTTAGCGTGTTTTAAATGGAAGAATGTGCAATCATGCTGTGTTTGTTAGTCTGAAGTTATTTTCAATTTATAACATCTTGGAGGACTCTCCCAATGTGAAATCCAGTTCAGGATCTGTCTACAAATTCACTGCTTTTCCTGGCTTGAGGTGTTCCACATTTGTCTTTCTCCTTACAGACCACTTGCATTTCAAGATAAATGAATGCCAGAAAATAAAAATGGAGAGGCACAGGAGGCATGATTTTAAATGGAAGAATATTAATTGGTTTCACCAGAGTGTATATTTTCATTATGAGAGAAGCGACTGCGTAGGTGTTTAAAAATAATTGGTCAGTGACACACCTGCAGTATGTATGCAAACTCTAGCAACTCGAGAACTAGAAATAAAGGCCAAGGTGAGAGGAGTAGCGCTACAAGGAGCCTTTGGTAGGTGCGCTGGTGAACTGGTGCTCCACATCACTACTGCGTCGTGTCAGAGAAGCAGACTAATGTGCTTGTGCCCAGATTTGAAAAAGAATACAGCAGACTTATACGTAAACTTTGGTTTTAATAAATTCTCACCTTCCTTAAGCTTGTTGGGTGTTGAGTTTGTAAAGGTATCTCCAGTGAATTTTGACTTAGTTTAATAGGGCAGAAGAATTATGCTTTAGTCTTTGACTATAAGCAGCCTATTTTAAGAGATCCTCAAGTTCACACAATAGTTTTTAATCATTGCTAGAGATGGTTAAATCTCTTGGAAATGAATCTGAGTTTTATCCCAACCCTACAATTTTCTATTAGATTTTCTATCGGACAGTGGCTAATTTACTTTTTGAGCTTCTGTTTTCTCACTTCTAAAATTGGGGTAAAAATAACTCTCTCATAGTTGTTTTGAGGATCAATGAAGATGATAAGACTGATATTACTAATCTTTTACCAGATACTTCTGTCAGGCAGTAGGCTAATGGCTTAACAGACTTTTTAAAAATCATTATAATAAACTTATACACTAGATATGATCATTCCTACCATTTACGGGTGAGATAACAGGCTTACAGAGATGAAGTAGCTCACTCAAGGTGAAAGCAAGAAATGGTGGAATTTGGGTTAGCATCAGTAAACTGTGGCCCATTGTCCATATCTGTTCCCCCCTTTCCCTGCCTATTTTTGTAAATGATGTTTTATTAGAATATGGACATATTCATTTATGCATTGTCTGTGGCTGCATTTTTGCTAAAATGGTGACAGAGACCATATAGCCTACAAAGCTTCAGATGTTTACTATCTTGCCTCTGACAAAAAGTTGCTGTCTCCCTGCTTAAGACCTCAGCTGACTGACTCCAGAGCCTAAGGTATAAACCACAAAAATGCTTATTATGGTGCTTGGCATGTAGTAAATACTAAATTAGTACTACTCTGTTACTCATCTAACTTAGGGTACAACTGTTCATCTTATAGAATTCTTGTCTGCAAAATGGAAATAAGCATTCAAGCTCCATCCAGCAAGATAAATCATCTTGACAGTGGAAATGTCGAAGAATTTAAATTTAAAGTTGATCAAGGAACACATTCTGAATTGTGTGTTATATTTGGCATCTATTATGTTTTATGTAATATAAATGTGAGAATTTATATTTTTATAGCATTTAGTACAGTACTCCATTAAACGGAATAATTGTAAATTTTAGTGACTATTCAGGATCTGCATTGAAATTAATTTAATAGATCAGAAATTTTCATATTAGGAAATTTAAGAAAATATTTTTCCTTATCAAAACATGTAAATACATTGTGGAAATGCCACTTATAAAAAAAGTATTATGATCCGTGTTGTTAAAAATCTTATTGTAATTTCACTTATTGTGAGTTTACAATAGAAAAACACCAGGATTTATCCCTTTTAATGAGAAGATATGTAGTTAGCTTACCACCCCTAATAGTCTTATCAAAAAGGGACAAGATCATAGTTTTAACTTTACCCTACCAGAATTTTTGTTTCCGTGTAGTTGTCCATCCTTGTTCAGAGAATTCCCTGACCCCAGCTCAGTAAATGTCTTTGGGTTTATTAGCTTGGAGCCCAGAGTGCACTGTGCTGGACCTTCAACTTGTGTTGAGAGAATGTTCTTGGAATTGCCTTTCACTAGTCCCAATGCCCTAGCTCTGGGTTGGAGAAGGTTTGTAGATTAGTTTAAGTCTCTTGGAATGGCGTTTTGAATAGAGACACAATACATTTTTATTCTGGAACATTTAGAAAATACAGATAATCATAAAACAATTGTCATTATTTGTAATTGTGCCACCCATAGATAGCTACTTTTAATGATTCTGTCCTTAAATAGCATTGTCTGTATTTATATGTGTATCATCTCTGATAGGTGTATATCTATGATATAGATATTATCTTGTGAGTCTATCCACAAGTTGACTCAGCTGGGAAATTTCTGGGTCCAAGTATTTAAGTTGTACAGGAACTACTTATTTAAGGGAAGCAGGAAGCTTTATGATCAGCTTCCATATAGAAACCATGTTCCGCAGAGATTTCCTTTCTTACATGACATCTTTTTCCCTGGTGTAGTTTGTATATCTCTTCTGAATTTTTATCACTTTCTTATTGGGAGTTTTAATTTTTTTGTTTGAATTTGAATTCCTCCAGCAAGAACTAGTGATATACTCATCATTGGCAACAGTGATAAGATTTTCAGCAGAAAAATTCTTCCCTACCACCTCAATTATTTTTATCTAGATAGCCCATCTATGAATGTGGAAATAGTTTTGAAGGTTATAGGATGAATCTAATGGTAAGGGTGATGGACTAAAGAAACATAGGCCTTTTTTTTTTTTTTAGGTCAGGATATGTACATGTATGAGCAGTAACTGTTAAATGATTAGATGGAATTTCCTGACTGCTTTATGAACTCATTCTCTCACATGCCATGTCTGCTACGTCATTCACTAGGTTGCTTAAAAAGAGAATTCAATTTACTCTGTTCAGCTTTGAGATGTTTTGATCTAGTTCTCAAAGCAGAGAGGTCTGGCTCCTGTGAAGATTTTGGTTCAGTGACCAGCCAGCCTGTAAGGAAAGCGTTCTTGGGTGATTTTCTATTGTCAAACCTGAGACTTTTGTGATTCACAGATCAGTATGAGGATTCTTTGGAATTAAGTGCTTGAGATTTATGTGATTAAATAGACTATTGTTGCATCTTGTTTAAAACCTAATTTCCTTTCCCCTCCCTCAGCCCAATTAGAAAGGATCCCTGCAATAAATACCAAATGCAATAGTGTTTATGTATTGGATTTTATATAGGGCCTCACTCGACTTTTTCTCACTAGGAAGAGAAGGCTATTACTGCAATTCTCATCACTTGCATTGCAACCAATAAGCTTCCATAAGCTTCATTTTCTTGACTATTGCTTGTCAGGAGTGCTCAGTGAATTACATACAGCCAATTGCATATGCCTTGTTCTTGAAAATAGGAGGTACATAGTCTTTCTGATGGTTCTTTGTCTCCACTCTCCAGTTCCACTAAAAACTGTTTTAGTAGTGAAATTGAGTTAGCATGGCTCTATTGGGCACAAAGCCTCTTATCCTATCTGTTTTAGACAACAGTTGGATCTCCTGGAGAAGACCCCGTTTACAGTAATTATAGGGAAGTCTTCACTCACTTCCCGGGAAGCCAGCATGCTTTTCTAAGGAATGCCTAACTGTTTTATGGCTTGCAAGGAGAAGATAAGCAGCAGCTCTGATTCTCATCCCCAGGAGAAATTCATCAGGTGTCCAAAGTTTTGAATTAGTATAGTGAAAGCAGTGGTATTCATCTTACCATGTTGTTTTTTTGTTGTTTTTTGTTTTGTTTTGTTTTTTGAGATTTGGAGGCACATTTAGTGAGGATGAGAGTGGAAGCTAGGGGGAGTTCCTGAGCTCTTAATATTAAGATTGTTTACCTTCTTTTCTGAATGGTGCATGCCTGGAGCCAGTATCAATTTATATGAGGCTGGTAGGGATAAAAGATGATGATTTAAAAAAAAATTATCATGGTGTTTGTGAAATGCCTTAGGGAAGGGAAGACTAGAAATTTCAGGAGAAATTTGTTGGACACAAATGATTGCTGTGGTACAGTGTGTCCTCAAGATGTAAGGCTCTGGGATATAGACGGAATAAAATAAATGCAGCTGCATTTATTCTGCCATCAAAAGAAAATATTCATTGATTCTGAGACCTTTCATTGTGAGCTAAAATGATCCTTCTGGAGACAACAGAAGATTTAACTCTTGAGGTTATGTTTTAGTTTCACCATTTTTACTTCTGTGTTGGCTGGTTTTCCATATGCAGTATATGGATGAGGTCGAAATTGGTTTCAGTAATGAGGAGGCTAAAATCAAAAGGAAAGGAAGTAACATGGTGCAACTATGGTGTTCTGTGGTCTCCAGGCATTACTGAAATTGACCCAAAGAACCCCATTTGGAGTAAATAGGCGATATACTCATTTTGCACTCAAGAAACTGAAGACTTGGGTTGGGTGAGTTGCTCAATTTACTCAACTAGTAATCTGATGTCTGATCATAGAAGATGAATCCAGGCCAGGCTGGCCCAGCAGTCCATCTCTTTCAACTGGATGACAAAAAGATACCCATCCTCTGTTCAAGGGTAGTTTACTGAAGTCTATGCAATGCAAAAGAATAAGACCCTGGGGAACTTAAAGCCTTATTTATAGAGGAGAGAAATTTGTCATATTTGAACATTAGTCATTTAAAAATATATATATTAGTGTGAAAATCTGTGTATTCTCCAGTGTGGGTGCAATTAGGTCTCTCCTTTGGAATTTTCATCTGTCTTTTACACTGTAGCTGTCACACAGAAATGGATGAATTTTATGTTTTTATCTCAAGCCCTACCTCTTTCCAAACTTGGGTTTTATATTCCCAAAGTACTTAATGTTTCTACCTGTGATCCACTTTGCATAAACCTCCACATGATTGACGAAGAAATTTGCAGATACTTCCATGGACATTCCCAGTTAATCCTCAAAGCAACCTGATGAACTGTTTTATCTCCATTTCACATGGAAAAAAAAAAAGAAAAAAAAAAAACCCCAAACCAACCAAACCAACTCTCAAGTCAGAGTTGACTAATTTGAAGAATTCCACACAGTTGCAGTGTGGTATGGTGTGGCATGGCCCACGTACAAGCAAGACCTTCGTCTTCCAGTTTCTGATTCTCTCCAAGGCAGTGCAGCCATTCCCCCAAAACAGAACTCCACATCTTTCTTAGAATGATCCTCTCCTACCCTATGCTTTTTTTGCTATATCTTAATTTTTCATGTCATTCAGGATTAGTCTTGGAATCTTCCATTCTGCTTCTCTCTTGTCTCAAATATCCTGTTTGTAGAATGAGTTCTTTTAAAAATGCTTCCCTTCTTTTCCCATCTCCCTAATCTAAGCTATTATTTCATGGCTGGATTGCTGCAGTCTCCTAATTAATCTTCTGTCTCATTCAGTTTGATTAAATTAGAGTCCTACTGTATACAAAGTATCATGCAAGAGAAGGCAAAAATGTTCCTTTCTGGACTTCCTTATAGTTACTAGATTAAAATACTGTTTCTAACATATTTTCTTGCTCAAAAATCATTCTCACTGCATGGTGTCTATAGTCTTAGCTCAGTTTTTAAAGCCTACCAGTCTTGCTCTAGTCTGCCTTTCAATGTCTCCCTCCCCAACATATCGCAACACAAGTTCTCTGCTTGTATCCATGAAATGTGTGTAGTTACCGTTGTTTGGCAAAATTCATGATGCTGTGACTCTGTGCCTTTTTCTCCTCTACTGTGGTTTCTTTCCTCTTAATTCTATACATTGATTAGGTACCTTCTATAACCAGGAACTATTGTTTGGGATATATCAGTGAACAAAGAAGAAAATCTCAGCCCTCTAAGTAAGAGGGCATTAGAGACAGGTGGTAAACAAACATTAAAAACCAAGCGAATCGTTTAGTCTCTTAGGTGGTAACCAGTGCTACGAAAGAAAAATAGAAAGTTAAGAAGGAATTCAGAGTGTTGGGGAGAATATGTGTCAGTGATGGTTTTGAATAGGTGAAGTCCCATTTATAAAGATGGCATTTGAACCAAGACTAAAAAAGTGAGGGAGTCAGGCACCCAGAGAGCCAGGGGAAAATATTCCGGGCAGAGCAAACAGTTGCTGCAAAGCCTCTGAGGCTGAAGAGTCCATGATGTGTATGAGGACCACAAGTAAGGCCGGTGTAGAGTTGGAATGAGCAAGAATGACCATAGCAGGAGACAGGTCAGAGAGGTAATATGGAGCCAGCACACAGGACTCTGGTAAGGTCTATGGCTTTTACTAGAAATGGAGCCTTGGGAGGATTCTGACTTGAGAAGTAACTTTTAAGAATCAGTTTGGCTGCTGGATCAATATATACATACTTCAGGGGGACAAGGGCGAAAGAAAGGAGATTAGCTTGGAAACTGTTCCCGTAATCAAGGTGGCTCATACCATAGGTGTGGAAGTGGAGGTAGTGAGAGGAATTTGGTTCCCAGTGTACTCTGAAGTAAGAGCCAACACAATTTCCTGATGGAGTGGATTGTTTGGGAATATGAGAGAAGGAGTCAATACTGAATCCAGGATTAAATCCTAATGCATCATTTACGCTCTATCACATGTGTGATGGCACTCAGTCATATATATGCAAATAAATACCTTTCAGGAACTCATAAACTTATGAAAGTTAAAGAATAAAAGTCTGTGTGTGTGCATGTGTATAATATCTTCTTAATAAGATTGCAAGTTCCTTAGAGGTATTTATTCATTATTCACTCCACAAACCTTCTTAAGGCACTTATTAAGGCCAATGATTGTCTTATCTCCTCAGTAGTGCTAAATGCAATTAGAGGCAACTTCATCGGAGTGTGTAAGTGCACAGGCTCTGATGGAGACTGATGTGTTCAAACCCTAGTTTTATTATTTATTTGCTGGATTATCTTAAGCAAGTTGCATAAGATATCTGTTCCCCATTTTTACCATCTGTGAAATGATAATATTCTCTCTCATAGGGTTTACCATGGGGAGTAAATGAACTAATACATTTGAAGTACTTAGAAAAATTCCCAGTGTATATAGTAAGTGCTGAAATACTGTTTACCATTCCTAAGTAAGTGTTCAGGAAAAATTAGTTAAAAGAGAATTTACATTTGGAGTGACTTTCCTCCCTTAAATACCATGTTTAAAACCTGCCAAGTTGCATGGATAAAATGAATAATATGGGCTATAGTAAGCATCGCTTTTGAGCTGTGCTTTCAAAAAATAACAGGAGAGTATTGTGTTATGATCAGTCTGATTAGCTGTCTCTCTTTAGGGGTGGATGTCAAAGCTGGTCAGCAACCCCTCTGGGTACATTTGATTGACAGACTGGCAAACAGCATTTAAATACCTAACATAAAAAAATCAATGTTTTCTTATTATATTTTAGCTTAAAATGTTGAATGTGTATTAAAATGAGAAAAATAATTTTAAGGATAGATACGATGTTCCTAGTACATAAAAGCAAGGAGATCACATCAAGAAAGGAATATTATTTTTTTGTCCCAATACAGGAAATTACTATTTTTTCTCTCCCTGTTTATATTTTGATACCTAATATCTCCCTCCTTTCTTCCCCCTCCCCCGCCCCTGCAATATGGTTGTTTTTCCTTTCATTCCTCTTTATTATCAGCAATTAATTTGGCCTCCAAAACCAGGAAGGAGTAGTGTATTGCCACTGTGCAACTCACGCAGGCATCTTTAGTGTCAGAGGTGGTTTGAGAGCTGTTTAATTCTGCTTTTATTGTGCCTGGTACTTTACGAGGCATTCAGGTTCTGTTTGAGCTCAGTATTCCTGATCCTATTCTGTATCTCCTAGATGGCAATGCAGACAGTGGCTGTCAATGAGTAACAGGTAAATATTGAACAGGGAAGCTGTTTTGATTAACTTTGTGGATCATTATATAAAAGTAGCCTGCAGTCAGACCAGTTCCATCACTCATGATCATACCACATGGCATAGGAGTTAGAGAATCAAGCTGCTGGTTAGAAACCTGAGGCCGCATTCTTTGTTGTGTACCTGGTCCTGCGTTCATGCAGTGTTGGACTAGTTACAGCTATCCAGTGAGCAAAAGTGGTGATTATTTAGCATGATAGGAATGCAGGATATTTAAGATGATAAAGCACAAAAAATGCTTAAGGGGAACGTAGTGCTATGTAGATATAAATAAATTAAAACATTTATAATAACTTTTTGAATAATATAACAGTATGGGTGCTCTTAACTTTTTATCCAGATTCATAAATCCTTTTCTAAATTGAAATTTAGACAGGGAAGTCTGAAAGTGACTTTTTGATCTTTTAATGTGTGCTGAAAAAAAGTAATTTCAGCATCTATCCACTTTCCTAGATTTAGTCTATAATACCTCATATGCACAAATTGCCTCCATGACACATTTAGCCAGGAGATTGTTCCATAATTAATTTGCTATTTATTAAGTTATTCTGATCCAACCATTGAACCTCATGGTATATTATTAATGGTTTAGTATCATTTGGAACAACACCATTGTCATCATTATTAATACTTCGAGCTTCCGTCAAAGAATATGCATGTAACTTGGCAAAAAGACAGATAGAAAAGATAGCTTTCTGCTCTCAAGAAACATTTCTAGGTCAAATCTTACATGGCCATAACCATGATTAGGTTGTTCAGGAGAGACCCAATTTTGTAGTCAAACAGGCAATTCCAAAATATTTTCGAAAAGTTAACATTTTACATCTTAATCTTGTTGAGATATAGAAATATTCAGAAAACTGAGTGCAATATTAAGATGATTAAAATGACCAAAAACACTGCAGATCTACCTCCTTCTTACCCTCATTCTAGAGCAATAGTTAAAAGGTAGGCATTTTATGACATTTTAAATGTGTGACTACATTTATTTAATTAGATGAATTAATGCTATTGTTACTTGCTGTTTAACATTTGTAAACTACAAAAGTGACAAGATATATATAATGCTGGATGGAGTTAAGCCCAGATAACCTAAAATAACAGCTGAAAATAAAATATTCTGAAAATTGTGATAAGTACAATATAAAATGGTCATGCTAACGAACTGTAATTTGTACATTCTGTCACATTTCTGAGGAAGAGATGCTATGTTGGTATCTTTTTTAAAAACGTGTTTCAATTTTTCTTTTAAATAAGCAGTGGGAAATATTAATATTCTTTCTTTAATTATAATGTTCTAAACTAATTGATGGGAGTATCTCCCCTCACCACCTGAAAGGGAAAAGATTTAAGATTTCATTTAGAAAATTGCCTCAATTAGACAATATTATTTACCAAGTAATGTTAGAAATCACTGTATTATATTTTGAAATTTAGATAAACCTATAATATCCATACAACATACAAAATAGAAAATCAAATTTAACAAATGCGAAACATCTGTACAATAGAAATACAATTCAGGCATAAGCTAGATGCTTATGCCACATAGCGGCATAGTCTACAGTACTGTCTCTTTCCTCAGGGGACCCAGGATTTAACTTGGATTAGGTTCCAAGTGAACATGTGTGAGGTGGTCCCATCCTAACCCACACTGCAAAGCTAGAACATAATTTGACATAAATCTTTGTTTAGAATTGAAATAGCAGGGGGTGCTGCGGGTCAGGATGGAATTGGCAGGGCTGTGTGGAAATGTGCACAGGTGGCATGGTGTCCAGCAGAACCAGCACTTTCCGATTTTCTTGAAGTTGTTAGTCAATTCAACATCTAGTCTCTCTTTATGGAATAGGGACCTTGGCACACAGTATTATTTCTGTAGACTTGTTACCCATATTATAATTGGCATTTTAGTTATAAAAAATTAATCTATACATAAAAATATGTGTATTTCAATTTTTAAAATCTCATTTTCATGACCTAAAAAGAATTTTATATTTATGCCACCACAGAAAATAGAATGCATTAGGCAAGGATTATTTAAATGATAGTGACATCATTTCTGGCTTTTTACATTCTATTTTAGTTACTGGACAACTTGGTGATGCTTAATTTGGAGAACATGGAATATAATGGAGGTGTGTGTGGTTGTTTTGAAAGTTATTTGGCTTCATTTAGAAACAAATATTCATTTATCAAGAAAATATCATTTGTGAGAAACTATAGGCATTTCTCAATCTCAGGGAAATTTCAGGCCAACAGAGGGACTAAGGTATAATTCATTAATAAGTAAATATTTATTGAATGTCTAACAATGCCAGGCATTGTTTTAGGCCCTAGGTATTCAGTGATAAACAGGACACCCAGAGTTCCTACATCGTAGAGCTATACTCGAGGAAGGCAGAAAATTTGCAGATACGTATATGACTTAAAAGTAGTGCTCTATAGTGTGGTGTAAGTCTCTCAGTTCGCTGAGAGTCCAGAAGAGCAAGATCATTTATGGCCGTGAGGAATTGGGAAACTCTTCTTTGGGAAGCTAGTACTTAGCTAACCCTTTATGGATGGGAATAAATAAGCTGTGTTTGTACATAACAGGATGGAAACGAGTTTGTATTCAGAGTTGACTATAAATAAGGGGTAAGATTGATGAGACCTTGAAGAAGATGAGAGGAATTTGGATTTGGCATTTTATATGGTTTCAAAATCCTGAAGGATTTGGGTTGAGGAATAGTGGTGTATGTGAAATTTTTCTAGCCTGTGTTAGCATGGAGTAGATCTGTTATGAGTGTTGTGATTAAGAATTGAGCAGACTACATAAATTTTCTATTTGTACAAGCACTGACTATTGCAAGATTTATTTAAGGTCTATTATGTGAACATGGGATTAGATAAAGGAATCATATCATCTGACTCATGAAAGTGAGTTGTAGACCAGAAAGTTTGAGAATCACTGTTTTTGGTCCAGTATACTGGCTGTGATTTACATGATTACCTACATTTTTCAATAGGATTCAATCAGGAAATATTTATAAAAATTAATGTATTGATAGAGCACCAAGAAGAACTCATGAAATGGCAAACATTTTGAGGCATGAATAGACAGCCAAAAATGATTCATTGAGAAATTACTATAGGAAATGGCCACCATTTACTGCATAAGAAACAAGTACATATTAACATTATAGGACAGGGTGGATAACATAAACTAGTGTTAACAAATAGTGACCTTCAGCTCTGTTAGTAAATATTGCCTGTGAATCAAGGTGCCAATCAAGCATAACAGGTGCATGTTGCAGGTGATGGTGCAGGAATGACAGATACATCATTTTTTAAAGATAGGTCACTGCATGAGAACAACTATGTAGATGCTCTTGCTAATGACAGAACCAACTTGCGTGATTAGTAGTCATTTTTTGACAGCCACCATATTGAGGGATGATTTGCCAAAACATCTCTCTGATCTGTTGATTATGAACTGTAAGGTTCAGACCCTTATTGAGTCCTACTTCCATCTAGATAAACAGTTGAGAAGGAGGAAAAGTCCTGTTTCTTAGAATTTGTAATTAAAATTGGCATTTTATTTTGTTTCAATATAAAGGCCTTTTTTGAGAGATGGTTTTTATATATAAAACGAGGGTTTTCACTTCTTAAATTACAAGGGTACATTAATTATTGGAACACAAGTATCCTGGGAGCAACCTAGTTTTTTAGGGATTCTGACAGTTTGATATCCTGGTTTTTATAGGAATTCTGACTTAACTCTTTTTAGGTTTTGTGTTATTGCTACAAATGATTTTGATTTCTAAAAAAAAATTTGGGCTACCAGGATCTTCATAGAGTCTTTCTACATTTTCATGAAGTTAGATGAATTTAAAGGACATGAGTATGAGTATCTTTAAAGGGAAGCCGACTCTTATTAGCAATATGTTAAGCTTGTGTCATTTTAAAACATTGTAATTCCTTTGTTACCAAATTATATTCTTTTTATTTCATAAATATTATATCATTAAAGTTGTTCATGACATTTATTTTTAAGCTGTGTCCTGTACTTGCTATCCTTTTTTCTCTTCTTAGCTCACGAAGTTGACATCACCAAAAAACAACTAATTCTAGAACCTTAGTTGAGCTTGCCACAGTCTCTTTTGTTCACCTGCCACTCATTGCAGGAACACATTTTATAGCAGCTTCTATTAGGCCACAGAAACACTTAGAAAGCTGTAACATTTGTGCTAAATATTGGACACTGAGCTGGCATAGAGAGGGAGAACTTACAACTCTAAGTTAATTTAACTTCTCTGAAGTGTTTGTTTAGGAAAGCAATATCATGAATGTTAATAAATAACTACAACCATTTGTAAATGGTTAGTAAACTACAGAGCCCATAAGAATCTGTTTCATTTAACTGCTAATATTTTAAGATTTAGTTTTGTATTTTGTTAATTAGTAGAATCAGAGATTGAGTCATATCAAAAAATGAAACTGGTTTTAAAATTATTTGCAATTCTATGTGTTGATTTACTTAATAATTATCATTGGTCTTTAAAATTCTCATCCAATGAAACAAGCACCCAGTTTTTGTAAATAAAATGCAGTTTTACATTTTCTGTAACTCTCCCAGACTTCTCATTACGAGTGAAAACCTCAGTTTTCTCTATCACTGTCTCTCCCTCAGTTCCCCCTAAGAATCTAAAAACACGGGCCTTTGTCTTTTGTCATCAATTTATAATGAATACAGGTTGATAAGCAAAAATAAGACCTCACATCCCAAGAAAGGAGTGCAGGAGAATTGGAGAATTGCATAGAGAATTGCATAGGGAATCCTGCATCTGAAAGTAGAGCTTCAAGATGAAAAGCCACCTGGAGGCCTTGAGCTGGGAGATTTTGTTTTCCTGTAGACCCTGTTACCGATTACATAAAAGAGAATACAGACTTCTTGTTAGCTGATAAGTGGAGATGGGAATCACTTACTAGGTTATTTTATGCTATTTGTTAACAATATTTACCTTCTTAAATTGATTCAGCATAATCCTCACTGCAGCTTTCCTTCATTTCTGGAAGACATATAGATAATGTGGTACTTTTATAAAGCCATATGTGGCAATGAAAAACTGATTTTTGCCTTAGCTCAACAGAGCAGCAAGATTATATTAACATAGACTTTGGAACATTTGAGTCCCATAGGGTACAGAGTGTGGCTGATATGACACGACTTGCCTTCAACAGTTGTTTTAACAAGATTTCCTTCATATGCAATATACTGAGCTGACAGGCATAACTGAGTAATGTTAGTAAGAAACACTGTTGGCAAAATTCTTGACTTTCATCTTTATCTGATTAATCCAAAGCAATGTGTTACTTACAAAAAATATTTTCAACTGAATATACATGACAGATACTTATATTTAAAATGTGTATAACTTTATAAGAACTATTTTTAGTGTGTAATATTTTTGTTCCACAAAAGTTTTTCTACATTTTAAAGCACACACAGAAAGATGTCCAGGACTTTAGATGTCTGGTATAAAGTAGCTTGATGCTATTTATTCATGTGATAACAATTTATTGAGCACCTACTAGGTACCAGGCACTGGGGGATATAGTAGTGGATAAAACAGGCCAAGGTATGGGCCCTTGCAGTACTTACATTCGTATGGGGATATCAGACAAGCAAATGGATCATTAATAGGATGTATATGAAGGGGATACAGACTATGGAGATTGCAGTAAACAGGAAAGTAGGTTAAGGGAACCCAGAAATTGGAATGGGGTTTGCAATTTTAAATGGGGTGGCCAGGGAAGGGCTCACTAAGGAGATGCTTGGGGCCCCCTCTGTGTATACTCTTGACCTGCCATATGGAAATATATTGGTCCTGGTCAGCTGATTGCACCGCTGATGCTCACTCTCTCCAATGATGTTCTTTCCTGTGCTTTGTATTTTAATGTTCTTGGTGATGCTTTATATTCTATCTTATATTTGACTTTTGGGGGAATGTGTATTGTACAGAATGTTGAGCTCATCAGATGAGAGATACTATAATTTTTTTTTAAAGAAAGCATAAATCAAGCTTCCATAAATATTCCACATTGTACCTTAACAAGAAATTTGTGTAAACATTTAAAACTGTAAAAGAAAACTTTTCCACTTTAAAAATAGTATTTTTATTGCTTTACTAATTAACACTTTTCTTCTACTTAGCACTTTTAAGACTTGATTTAATTACAGTTCATAGTGTTTTAAAGTGAGTCAGTCTTGCTTTGCTCAAAACATTGCTTTTTTTTTTTTTTTTTTTGCACCTTTTGGCTTCAGCTTAAACTGAAATATATCATTTATTTTACTGCCAGAGTCTTCATTGAAAATACATGTAGTGCTGCTGCTGGATGATGGAACTGTGACTAATCAAAAAAATATTAGATGTACATTTGCTTTATAATGCCAAGGACAGAGTTAATTGAGCACTTTTTTCCTTAGTAATATGCAGGTAGTTGTTATTTGGCTCTGGGGTTAGAAATAAAATGAATTTTCCTGTCTATCATGAATTTGAAGACTGCATTTGAATTGGGTCCCAAAATATTGTGATGATTCCTCTTCTGGAGAGGTGCCTGCATTGCTATCTATGATAATCATTAGAGTAATCAATCAGTTTAGAATCACTTGGTAAAGTGCACACTTGTGTCTTACCAAAAAGTAGAACCATGTGAATCATAGATTTCAGAAACCCATAGGAAGTCAAATATAGATTAAGAGATAGCAGAGTAGTAAGATTTTTACTGGAGAATTTTTCTCATTGAATGAAATAAGAGTAACAACTGATGTAATAATAAGTCTACTTGTATTGAAGGTAGACTAAAACCTTGGAGAACGAACCATTATTTCCCAGCATTGCTTTCTTCCTGGTAGAAGTCGCATAAAAATAAGAAAAAAATTTCTTGTCATGCATGTTCAGTCTCACATTTATATTTTTGAAACCAGTAAAATTTTGGGAAATTAGAAGGATTTCTCTTACAGTTAATTAGATTTCATATCAGAAAATGATTGAGAATTACTTAAACCGGTACTTCTAACAAATTGTATGAGCCCTCTAGAATTATATCCCCAACTGTAAATGTCTAACTGCTGTTTGGCTGGCGGCATCGGCTTTCTCTGTGTCTCGCAAACCCCAGTTTGCCTGTGCTTGTAATTGTGCACACATTCAGGCACACAGTACTTGGAGATGACCTAGATTGCTTTCTTCTGCGCCCAGTTGTGGGGTTATGCGCAGTACTGTTCTTCAGTGAAGGGAGAAATAGTTACTTATACGGGAAATGCTTTCCTTTGATTACCATGCTTTTCTTCCTCCAAATAGAATGAACTCCCACGTACTCATACCTCATGTATACATATATTTTCAAGGTTCACTACCTTGAATCTTGCATTGTGCTTTTTCTTGAATTGAATTCTTCCTATATGCACAGTACTGTTGGGCAATAAGGATTTCTGAAATTTAAAAAATGTTTCTCATCCACCACGGAGTTAAACATAGTGTTGCTGGGAAGACAAAGCATGAGATTCGTGTTTTGAAATGGGCACATAGTTCAATCTGATGATTTTTTTAGATGAATGAAGACCCAGATATATTAGTAGCTACATATAGTTGAGAGATAAGTGGTAGCAGACAGGAGAATAGATATGTAACTGAATGCCACAATGAGCCTTACCACTAAACAGAACAATACAGTTCAGAGAAGAGTGAAATCAGTGAAAGTTGGAGAAAGTCTCTACAGAAGAAAATGAAACTTGAGTCACCTTCGAGGCTTTGGTGGTTGGCATAGACATCTGAGATGAGAGAACCTCATGAACAAAAACTTTTTGAGTTGAAACTGGGCATAGCCTGGTTATTGTGTCATGGCCAGGAGGAAGCCATGGGAGGGTGTTGCACGGGCAGTGGGTGACAGCACAGGCAGAGCTCATAAGGTCTGAAGAAGGACTGTAAGGAACCCATGAGGAGGCCATTACAGCCTTTAAAAGCTTGCTCCTGTTGATATTTGACTCTAGTTCTTGGTGAAGCGCTGCTCTACGGGTGAAATGTTATCCTTTCCTTCCACCTGCTTTCACTTTCTGAATACTGTTTCCCGAGGTGTTTTATACAGGCTGTTAATAGGTGTTATTTAAAAAATGGGTTGTGGTTTGTAAACACTGGGTTGAACGTAAGCTAACGGTTTTTTTTTTTTTATCAGTAATGTACATCACTAATGAAGTGATGCACATTGTGAAATTACTGAAAGGGAACTGTGTCATGTAGCATTTCCCTAAATACATTTGTCCATGAAACTCTTTTATTTTAAAGCATTTTCCAATGGGACCCGTGTTCCTTGAACATATTTGTCAAGTAGCAGATGAGAATTCACTGCTATCATTTTAGAACTTTTGAAATAAACACACAGAGCAGTCAACACAGACCTATAGAACTGAAATATCTTTCCAGTTTAAGAGAGAGGAAAAGAGGCCAAGCTGCCAGTACTATAGTGTATGTGAGCCAATCAGCTGCCAAACAGGAGGAGCTGTTCCAACTCTAATTTTAACTTGCCACCTTGCATTGCTGTATGTTCCCACATACTGCAAAAAGATTATTTTGTGTAAATAGAGACTTTTCCTACTTGCCAAGTGAGAAGGAATCATCCATTAGGCCTTTTCCCCCAAGCCTTGTAGCCCATTTACACAGCTACTGCATGCTGAAGGCGATCTCCCCAAACCTTCACATCCCCGGTTTAACTCTTTTGATTCTCTAGTTTAAACTGGATCAAGAATTGCTGCTGTCCAGGATTAATTGAACTCCTGATGGGACTGGTCTCGCTCACTCTCCTTTCTTTATTCACCAGAACTGGACAGCACTTGTTTAGTTTCATGGCCAAGGAGAGCCACCTCTTTGTAGCCCTGGGTGTCCATGAATCAATTTGTATTGAACCACTTTGTATGACAATCCTTGGGGCACACTTGTGTATTTTGGGTTATTTTGGTGCTAGCAAAATGGAATGCTCTGGAGGGTGAACTTACATTGTTACCTCAAGCTGATTTATAGGACTTTTTCCTGGAAGGCCGAACTTGCAATGATTTCTCTTTAAAGATTTATTAAAAGATCAATTGTCCCCAATGAGTGGTCATGCCAGTGAGAAATAAGCGCTGTTAAAGCATCCATGGAAAGGAGAATTGCGTTATAAATACAGTTGGTACTCAGTGAATAGCGGTGACTGACTGGTTTGCGGGTGGCCGGGAGAATTGAGGTGAGTCCAACGAAAATTGGACTGATTGAAAATTTACAAATGCTTGGATCTCATTGTGTTCCTTGAAATAATCATAACAATAAGAAAATCTTGATCTGTATGTCACAGAGACAAGGAAGGCCTTCATTATAAGAAGAGGAAGCCTTGCACAGGGAAGGAACGTAAGGCTGGAGTATGTTAAAAAAGGAAAGAGTAGGTGTGACTCTGCAAAGCCATTTAGACTTCACTTTTGAAATCCAGTTTTTCTGCAGGCTGAAAATTTGATTTAAAAGAATTTTCCAGACCTATCCACTTTACTCTCATTGTTCTTGTTTCATTGTGGTATTTTCTACCAGTTGTGTTTCATTCTGTTGACCTGATGTTTCTCTCTTGTAAATTGTATGTTGTAAAATTTAAAAGACTGGACTAAGTTGTATTTAACAAAATTCCAGCACTTAGCACTAGATCTTAAAGAAGCAGTTGCTAAAGAAATGACTCTTTAGGATAGACAGTGTAAAGCAGTGGTCAGAAACACCAACCTTGGGGCTGACTCAAGTTTGAAATCTCAGCTCTGCCCTTGTTGCCTTTCATACTTGGAGCTTGGTGCTGAACCTCTCAGACTGCTTTCTCATTGGGATAACCCAAGTGTTAAGGTCTGTCTTGCAGTATTGTGAGATTTAAATGTTCTGTTCTATTTTAATACTTACCACAATATATGGCATTATATACTCTAAATTATAGCTGTTATTAATAATCAAAGAAACTTTGCCTTCACGCTTATACAGTAGAGAAAGGGATGAACTATTTATACAGCCATATGAGGGTAAAGGTAATAAAATGTGGCCATTGGAGTTATGTGCCCAAATCACTGAGACTCCAACAGACCTTAATAGAAGTAGTAGCTATACTGACAACTAAGAAAGTCCTTTCTTAAGGAGAGAGTTGTGTTCTTAAACTGTGAGGAAATGGAAATAGCCAGTTCGTAATCCTCTGCCTCTCTCTCCTAGGCTAACATGCCACACATTTACTTCTGTTTAGAAATGTCACCTCAGAAGGGCAGGGTAATGGAACTCTCTCTTACTTCCAAAGGAAATAGTATAGAAAGAGGGTGCACAGGTAGCAGTTTGAACAGACTCTATCCTGTAAATTTCTTTAAATCTTAACACTGTTTATTTACTAATCTTCTCATTGAGAGTAAATTGCCATGGCTGGTATTTAGGATCTCCAGTTTTATTCTGGAGTCAATGTGTTTCCAAGCACAGCATCCCAGGTGGTTGCCCGGTATAAGGAATACTATGGGGAGGACGGGGGTTCTCAGTAATGATGCTGATTTCTCTCTCTCTCTCATCTTTCTACCCACAGCAATTGAGCAAGGAATCTATATTCTCCATTTTATCTAGAAGCCCACTGACAGTACTGAGAACTGGGGTTAATACTGTCATTCCCTTGAGGTGATATAGTCACATCACCAAAAGCAAAAATAGTTTTGTTCATTTATTTTCAAATTTATTAGATTATAATACCTATATTGACTTTAGTTTTAATGCCATCAGTGTCACCATCAGTTTTGATTAAGTATTATAACTAATAATGTTATATGAATTCATAGGGTACATGGCTGAGGCAATCTCAGAATTTTCTCTCTATGCTTGGATCTGTACTATGAGTAGATTGGGGAGAATGTAAATGTCCTGGTTTAATAAGAATTCCCCTGAGGTCAGTCCAGAGGAAGGCGTGCGTGTGAATGGGGGCACCGGTTTTCCCCAACAGTTAATTAAATTTAGTGTAAGAACACCTCAGTTTAAGAATCAGTTATATTCAGTGAGTTAGGAAGTTAGTAGTTTGGATCCTAAAAGAATTTCCCACAGAACAGTGTTTATAGGTGGAGGGTGGGCTAACCCGTTAAAAATTATATATATACTTATGTATATATATACTTATATACATATATATAATTATATATGATACTCCCTACGCCGAGTCTCTTGGCAAGAGGTCCTGAGAGTCTCTTTCCAGGCGTTAGGATATGCAAGAAGGGAGGTGGCAGGAAAGAGGGGAGTGGGGATAGGTAGTCTGGTGGCAGTGAAACTGATGATGAAAGTGAAGAAAGGTATCAAATACGGATAGAAACCATTTGCCCTCTTACAGGAAAGCATCTAGAAAACATGATACCAGAGAGCACAGTGTTGATTCCTTGGGCAAATACCTATCAGAGTGATGGGAAAGCAAAATATTGATCTTTATGGTGATGGCTTTGGCATATGAAAAATATTTGACACTTACCAGGATGTTTCAGCCGTAGTGAAGCTAACAATTGCTTTCATCTAGAAGGGTCTTGTAGTTCTTAAAAACTTGAATCTCCTACAACATTCTTAGCATATGAGAAGTGCAAAGCACATGAATATGAAAGCTATTCTGTGCTGGCTTCTCCCTTACTTCTTTGGTACCCAGTCCCAGGAGATTTGTCTGTTCCAAGATAATTGTTATATTTTAGTTCTTTCTAGGATGAGGAAGGAGGGTGAGATGATAACATCTGAAACTGAAACAAATCCCATATAGACACAAGTGCGGGGGTTAGTAACATTATTTGTTCATTTATAGTTCACTAAACCTATTAAGTTTAAAATGAAATATCTGAAATGTATTGCCTTGGAAGAAGTTATGAGGAGGAGAAAAAAAGGAGTAAGTCTTTGTTCAGAGTCAGCTAATAAGGCCCCCAGACCCCAACAGTATCATAGTCTCTTCCAGAAGGGAAGGATTTATTGGTCATTCTTATGAAACTCACTGGAATGCTTCATTTTTCCCATTTACACGGGCAAATCTGTTCTTTCCCATGGAGTGATTCATCCATAGTGGCCCCAGTGGGCTAGTTGTGTGATTAAACCAAAAGGTTTGTGGGTTTTTAATGTAAGCGGAATTCCTTTTTTTCTAGCAGATTTATGCCATAGAAATTGAACTATTAAAATATTAAGTATGCAGTTTTTCTTGTGAAAAGACATTTTATGTTGATATTGTTTCATTTTTTAATATAGTAAGATACAACCACCAACAGTAGTGTGTGAACAGACATTTTCAACTGAATTCATTATCTTTTATTTTAGATTTATGTTGAAGTATTATTACAATTGAAAGTATTATAGTGACTTTCATATGAGTTAAAACTCAGCTGTAACAATTCATTGACTAAATATTATGATGGTAGTCAACTTTCAGTTGGAAATGTTAATTATTCACCTCATAATGCACTCATAAAAAGATTTACCAACAGTCTCCTAGGAGTAGAAAGCATATTGTCTCCTGGCATATTTTACAAAAATGCTTTCCCCTACACTCCCAGTACAAGGTTATTACACTTTCTCTTCTGTGACACTCCAAAAGGCTATATATACTCATACAAGATTGGACATGTCTGTTGTTCATTATATGATAAAAAATGAAGTATATATATTTTGAAACGTAATAGTTTTTGGAGGCTTTAATTGGCTTTATGGGTTAAAGAACATCTTGATCAAGCAGTTAAAAAGAAATAATGTTTTCATATGTATATGTATGATAAAATGCATACATGCTATGTTTGATTTAATGGTCTTTTTCCTACATTCTTATAATTTAAAACTTAACAAGTAAAATGTTTTGTTTTATATTTGTATATGATTATTTGTGTTACAATAGTATTACTTGAGAAATATTTTTTGACTTCTAATCTAGTATTTTGGATACTGTTTTAAAATTCTAATCCAGAGACCAGTTCTAAGGCCAGAGCCTCAATCTGAGTTGTCTTGTGATAGTCATACTGTAGTCAGCTTTGGGTCCATGCCGGGGATAAAGCCAAGTATTTTCAGGTTCAATTTCAATTTTAAAATTTCTATCATCGTATGTCATCTTTTCTTTTTCTTGACTCTAAAACTTACCATTATTTTCCGTGGGGTTCTATTAAGTTCTATTAAGTGCTGCTTTCTGGTTACACAGTATGTCCTTATAAACTGTCTTTTTTCATTTTGTAATGTCAGACAGTTGTAATGATCCTTCTTAATGTTTTCAAGCATTCTTGTCTACTTTACTTCTGAAATTTCTAATGTTGGTGGTTATTTCTTCTTGATTCATTTTTTAAAGAAGGTTCTCAATGATGTTTTAAAATAAACATATTACCTGATTAAAAGTTTGTTTTTTACTCCACTCAACTGGTCCAGTTTACTTTTTTTCCTTTTATTTCTTAACTTTTAAATGTCTTTTTCCTTTTGGTTATAACTCATATCCCGCTGTGTTTGAAATCATCTACTTTTCCACGTGTTCTGCATATCTATTTGTTTTCTTCCTTTGCTTTTATTAGGAATTATTCATGTTCCCCACCCCCTCCTAGTTTTTGTTCCTCTGTTTTTGGCATAGCTATTTTTTGTCAGTCAACTAAATTTGTAGTTCCCATATTGTTTTGTTTAGGACTCTTGTTAGTTGGACTCTTTTCTCAAGCTATAATGCAGCCATCTTGCTTCTTTGGGTACCTAAATCATATAAACCAGTCTTACTACTAGGAAGTATAGGGTTCTATTCTCATTTCACAGAATATGGAGATTTGGGGGGCCTTGCTGGGCTAGACCATCTCATAGCACAACTATAGTCAAAGGGTCTGGTTTAGTTTCCTTAGGACCAGTAATTATATAAACAGATATAAGTTTTTCCTGATGACAGTGTCCCATTACTATTACTGTGATGACTATTTATGATCAAGGTTTGAGAATTCTTATGGGGACCCATTGTCTTAAAAAGGTTAAGAGTTTACTTAGTATTTTTGTTATTGAGTTAAAGTTTCACTGAATTAGGATTTCAATTGATAAAGAAGTGGTAGAAATTAACAGGTCAGTTAATATAAGACAAAAAACAAAAGCAAATAAATATTAAACATAATCCCTTAAAATCTGAAATGTAGATTTATAAATCATTTTGCCACTTTATATCAAGCATCCTTTGTTCTGATCTAAAATGAATTCCAATATTTGACCTTGAAAGGTTTCTTGTCATTTTTTCCCAACCCTTTTTAATGAAATATAACCTTATCTCTTCTTTGATTATACCATATGACCTTTACTATTTCGAATAGCCCGATGAGTAGAGGCATTCATCTGGGGTTATTCTAAGAGTTAGAGAAGTTGCAGAAGAGATTTGCCACTTCTTTTAATTCGCCAATCCTCCATGCATTGCACAAGATTCTAGCATTACCTGAAAATAGAGCCCAAGGGATGGGGCCAGGGCCTCAATTTGAGTTGGCTCACAATAGTTATACCGCATTTAGAGCTGGGTTCATGCTAGTGACAAAGCCAAGTATTTTCAATTTCAGTTTCAATAAGAGTGGAAAAAATATTAAACATGGTGTGGGAAACTGGATAAAATGTTTATTACATATAATACCTTTGCATAAAAATATTTTAACATATAAAATACAATTTTAATATAGATATATAAATATATGTTAAATATGTTAAAATTAGAGAGTCTAAATCCAACATTTCTCCCAGAATAAATTAAGCCAAACTTAACATACTGTGTTAATTTGATACGGGATATTTGTTTTCTGATAATGTAAATATTAATAATTAGGGAACAAAAAAAAGTTAATGACTTCAGTGCAAATTATCTCATTAATGCTAGAAAGTAGTAAATATCTCACCTCACTGCAATGCAAATTTTTAAATAGGTTTTTGTTTATCCAGATGATTAATTGAAAATTCATTCATATCTGGTTAACTGTTTTAAAGTAGAAATAATACATTTCTGATAAATAATAAATATTAGGAATAGATTTTCATAAGACATACTTAGAACAAAGCAGTACTATATTGTTAATGCTCAGTGATCATGGGCGAGATGTAATTTTATGCAAATATTGAACCATTTTACACATAAATATACTCATAAAGCAAAGGAGTAAAAGCATCTCATTGAGCAGAGAGTAAAGTTCTGGAAGTCGAGAGTGTGCATTCTAATGAACACTTAACATATCAACATAGATCAGTTTTCTTGGCATAAGAATATATGTTAATACATCTCTAATGTACTCACAAACCAAAATAAAAAAAATGTGTTTATATTCAAAGTTGTCTTCATACTTTATGAAGTTTATGATGACTTAAGTTCCTCACCACTCTGGAGCCTTTGTTTGACAGCAGTAAGCATATCCACAATTTTGGGTGGTTTAGGATGTGGCAACCGATAAAAAAATGATCTGATCTGGAGTCAAGTAATACACTTTAACAAATGCCCCATAGTTCATAAAGCTGGTCACTTCTATTGAAGTCACATTTTTGAGAAAAAAAAAAATCAATGTATTTTCATATCTCAATGCAGCTTATCTAAGTTAAAAACTATTCTCTATCTTCCTACCACCAACTACATGGACAATACATAGAGACTAGAAGTGGGAATTTAAGGAGATGCATTCCATTTTGAAATTATTCATTTTGTTATCTTTAATTTTTTCTGTTCTATGTGTGGTAAACCAATATTTTAACAGTGAAGAGATTCAATTTTAAATCCCTGATCTCTTTACTGGCCACACATTTTATCTTGCTCAATGAGGCGATGATGGAATAGTAACACATAAAATCATTAGTTTTAAATAAAATTAGGAAAGTACAAATTAATTGCAACCAATATTATATAGTAGAATCCTCCAAAACTGGTTTTGCTTTAAAGTTTGTTTCTTCCATGTTACCATATATGTCTTGTTTTTGTCTTGCAATAGATGTTTTTCTGAAAGCTTATTTTAATGGATATAGTTTTTAGAATGTGCAATTCACACAGATTTAAAAAATTATGAATATATAGTGAAATTGCCTTTTTATTTTAAGCTGGCAGAAAAGTAGTTAATGTAAGTGTTGGATGTTAAACAAGTGACAGAAGAGATCCAGATGACCATCAAAGTGACATTTAAAATATTACAAGTCTGACTTTACGTCCTCAAGTTTTAAATTACTTTAAAGTTGGAGGCTGCACAATGTGTGCTGTACCTTTAGTGGCTGGAAGGTAGGAGTGTGGCATGTGTGTGGTCTGAGTTTTTGTGGACGTGATCTGCATTTAATCTGGGGAAATTAATTCCCTAAGCTGCTGGCAGGCAGCATGTACTTGTTAATTATTCAGGTGGATGACAAATGCAGAGCAGAGGTTCTCGCAAAGACAAAGTTTGTATGATGCATGTTTAGTAACTGATAGGCCTGACATTCCGTGGTGTCTTATTCAGTGCTAATCCTAATAAGCTGCCTGGTGAGATGAACGCCTTTCCTCCTATCCTCTGCAGAGAAAGCAGAGATCTGAAAGAACTTCATTATGGCAATAAATCCTGTGCTTCATGGTATTCTTGGTGAAAAGGTATCCTGTCCAGATGAATAACAGCAGAAAGTCAGGGTGCTGGCGTGCTAAAGCAAATAAAGCTTTACGCTAAGGCATGACCATTGTCTCTTCTGTTGTGAAGGTGATTCAAGCTTAATTTTATGAATCTAGTGTACATAAAGTGGGGACCTTCAAATTAAAATCAGTAGCATACCATTGATAGTGTTATGGTTTGTTCTGAGTTTCAAGTGGTAGGGAAAAACTCTCCCCTCTTCCTTCAGATCTAATATGGTTTGGTTTAGAAAGCTTTTCATACATCCCTATGCCAGTATGTTTTACTAGGAGGAAAGATTTCCCATGGGAATCTTGGCATTATCTTTTATTTAAAACTTTTAGACCTGTCCTCTCACAGCCTGCCCCCTTCCTGCCACTGTGAAGTTAACAATGCAGAGTTGATTGGGTCAGCTAGAAAGTACTGCTTGGCTAGTTCTTAGATTTTAGTTGTCATGACTGTATTTAACTCTTCCAGTTTATTTTCCCTTTCTTAAATGTTTAGACTTGATCAATGTAATACTGAAATCATAATTGAACTGTTCAAAAAACTTAAGCTAGTTTTTTGGACACTGAAGAGAGGTAGCATGCTTAGTGAGAATTGTAAACTGATTTAGTAGTGGACTATTCATCAGTAGCCCAGGATTCTAGCTGAGGTCTTGTCATTAGTCAAAATTGTGACCTTGTGCATGTGACTTAGCCTCTCTGGGCCTCAGTTTCCTCATATGGGAAATGATAGAGTTGAACTACATATGTAATCTAAGTTTCTATGATTATTCACTTTTTTGGGGGGGAGGGGGGGGTCATCATGAGCTCATACCCATGGTTTAGCGATCTTAAAATAAGCAATTTTTAAGATTAAGAATTCTTTCAGTTTCTGCCTTCCAGAATGTTTACAGTCACCTTCCATGACGGTCATTCACATCCAAAAAGTGTCCTCAGCTCTTCTAAGTTTAGCTATTCAACTTGTTATCTTAGTGTTTGAGTGTTTGATTTACTACTGAGTAATATTTTAAATGTCACTTTGATAGTCATTTGGAACTCTGCTGACACTTGTTTAATGTACTAACACTTCTGTTAACTACTTTTCTGCCAGCTTGACATAAAAATGGTAATGCCTGGATATGATCAACAACTTAATCAAGAAATAAAACATTACCAGCAACTGGAAGACACTCCTGTGTCCCTTTCTTGTCATTTTCCTTTCTACTCCAAGGGTAATTCTGTCTCCTAACACTGTAGATCGCTTTTTTTCTATTCTTGAACTTCATATAAGTGGAATTGCTAGTCCATAGTCTTTTATTTTTTTTTATTTGCTTTATTAGTCTTTTTTTATTTGCTTTATTAGTCTTTTATTATTTGCTCAACATTGTTTGTGAGATTTAGCCATGTGCTTATATATCATTATAGTTTGATAATTCTCATTGCTGTACAGTGTTTCATTTTGAGAATGTACCACAGATAAGTTCTTTTGCTATTGGTGAACATTTGAACTATTGCTAAAAGTATCGATATGAAAACTATCTTACATGTCTTTGTGGTAACAAATATAGTCATTTCTTTCCAAAGTGGTGTAACAAGTTAGACACACATCATCAGTATATAAAAATTCCAGTGGTTTTGTGTTTTGCGAACACTTGTTTTCTGTCTTATATTTTTAACTATTTGATGGATATGTATTATATTGTGATTTTAATTTGTGATTTCCTGATGACCAGTGAAATTGAACACATTTTTGGATGTTTATTGGCCAGTTAATATCAGCTTTTGTAAAGAACCTATTCAGGTGTTTTGCCCAATGTTTTTTTGTTGGGTTGTTTATCTGACTTTTTATTAATTTGTATGAGTTCTTTATATATTTCAAGTACACATCTCTTTGCTGGATACAAATATTATCTCATCCACTGAATTTTCCCTTTTTACTCTTTTAATTATGTCTGTAGATGAACAGAAATTATTTAATATAGTGCAAAATTTATCTTTTTCCCTTTAAGAAATATTCACGTCCTGTTTAAGAAGTTGTTGCCTACTCTAGCATCATGAAATATTTACATGTATTTTTAAGATCTTTAGATCCTCAGTCCATCTAGAATCTTTGTACATGGTATGATGTCAGGGACAAATGGTTGTCTAAATAATCCACCATTTATTGAGAGATGGCAATATCTTTTAGCATTTAGCATAGTGTCTACCCAGCAGTCACTTTGATTATAAATTAGGTTATCATATATGTGAGTCCAATTCCAATTTTAATTTCAGTATTTTACAGATGACTTTTTTTTTTTCAAATTTAGTATGAGATTATAGAGAATCTATTTATAAATAGTAGGTATTTGATCCAAAGATGATGATGATGTCAGTGGTGAATACCATATATTGACTACCAACTTTGTGGTAGAGGGACTTTGCCTAGTTATTTTTATACTCAAAATGACCTTTTAAAAGAAACCAAGACTCAAAAGTCAAAGGCAGTAAATGGGCAAATGTGGATTCTAGCCAAGGTCTAATTTCAAGCTTTATTTGTAATTGCTATATTGAACTAACCTTAGAATAGGTTACCAAAGACCTAGGTCTACACAATCTAAATGAACACTATTTAGTTCTTTTTAGAAAAGCAGGAAAATAACACTAGTTCATCCGAGTAGACTTTTTATATTTTATCTAACTTGGTATACACAGGTTGACTCAAGACTCAGAAATAAAGTCAGTGCAGCCTTGTTAGTTTGCAACAGTCTCCACTTTCTTTCAAGAGCGATGAGACATGGAAACTGGTAGTAACTGAAGTTTTGTCTTATTTAAATTGTGAGACCAAAACCAAATGTGCAGTTCGCGTGCTGTACAAAGGCTCCCAGGCAAGGGGGCTTTAGAGAACTGAAATTCAGTCCATGTTCCAGCAGCCAAGTCTTAACACCCATGAAACTAAATCTGTCCAGAGAGAGACAGACCCTTGAGGAGCTTTGTCTAGTTTACACAAAAGCCTGGTAAGCAAGGGCAGATCTAACTCAGCTCAGATCCTCAAATTCTACCAGAACAATGGAGGCTTCCCTGAGGGAGCCCCCAGACAATCCATTTGCCTCCGAGCCCATAGCATGTGCCGCTTGGCAGGTGAGCAAGGGCACCTCTGCTGCCTGGTCCCACTGCAACTCTGCTCAGCTTTGACAAGAGCTTCAGTGTCAGTAAGCATTGTAGTTCACATAAGGTTTTAGTACCATAATTTACTTGGTACTAAATTTGAAAGCATAGGCTCTTAAAAATCTGATGAAAGCTGTGAACAACTTTATATTACCACCTTTACATAGTTTTTGTATACTTACAAAATTAGGCATGTATTTCAGGGTACTCCAGAACTGGCAGGGCTGTTCTGTGGATCCTGCAAATACTAGATTCAGAACCTTGGGTTTAAAATTCTAAAGTAATACAATACAGGAAAAATACAGTTTGCAGCTAAAGATGTGTCACTAGGAAATAGTGATACTTAGGGTTTGAACATGCTTTGTATGAAAGAAACTCTCTTCTTTAAAAGAAATTACTTTAAATGAAACTAGTATTTATAATTAGCTCAAGAAATACACTTTAAGAGGACAAAGAATAGTACAAGAATGCATAAAATTACATAAAATGTTCTAAAACCAACCCAGGGAATAGTCGGGAGTCTTGAAGGGAAAAACAAAATGGGAAGAACTGATCACTAGAAATTTTGTACTTAAGGATGAACCTCCCTAAGTATCTAAGAATAACCAGTTTTACACTGTTGTAATAAATCTGGAAAACCCCTAGCAGGCTAGCAGTGGCTCTGCCTTTATTTGGCTGTAGTCTTATGACATCCAAAGTGGGAGAAGAAAGAAATACTCCACTAAGAAATAGCTGGATCTCCACAATCCAAGTATTCCCCTATTTCGATGTCCTTTATCAAAAAAAGAGCGACCAAGTTTTGGTTTATGAGTAATTTATTCAATTAAGGATTTTAAAATATTTCAAGGTGAGTATATGCAGCTCCACAAATCCCAGAACTAGCCTAAGTCACTTCTCTGTCTTTGTGCAATGACTGACGTGGTCACTGGTCTTAGTGACTTTTTTTTTTCTGAGTTAAGAAAGGGGTAATTTTATTTACAAATGCCTCTATCCAGGTCCTTTCTGATTAGGCAATTTTAATCATTCTTAAATGAGGCTAATAATCAGAAGGTAGGCTTTTCTATTCTGAATATTTACTTCAGCTTTAAACTACCAATTTTATTTCCCCTGGAGTTTAAGGTACAGATGGCAATAGAGAGGTTTTTCTGACCGTTAGTTGAGCCACTCTTCTTGAAAATTTTTAGTCATGACAATTTTAAACTTAATTTTACCTAGTAGAAAAGAAACATTCTGATCTATGCAAATAATTGATATCTACAGAATCATTTCTTAAGGTATTCAATACGTAATGGCATCTATTGCTTTATTCATAATAGAAAAACCTACTCAGACAATTGTAGCTACATTTATTTTACAAAGGGTGAAATAAAACTTGGTAAACTATTAACTATTCTCAATATCAGCTAATAAAGATAGTATTGTTAATTTGAATCTTTAAGGAAAACTTTACAAATATGAATTATCTGGAAGATATGTCAGTCTGAATTAGTGGAAGTTCTAGAACATAAATCACTTTTAGTGCATATTGTCCCCTCATCTAAATTTTACAGTATAAGCAGTTAGGTTCAGTTTTAATAAATGGAACTATTTTTAATTACACTACAATACCAGCTAAAATTTTAGCCTCTGGTTACATTGTATTTCTGCTGTTGATTATAAATGGATGCTTCCAAAGTGTTGAAATGTATTGTTCTGTATGAAGGTAAATGTTTACCTCGATATATTTTTTCACATTATTACATAATGTGAAGCTGAACTTCAAATGACCCCAAATTATCAATTATTCTGATTTACTGGATTCTTTATTACATTTGAAGGGTCATCAGTAAGGCAATAAATTGTAATGCAGTGTTCTCAGTTAGGAGATATTTAGAATCATGTGACTAATTCTTTCTGAAATAGCTAGACTCTAGATCAATTTTACCACACATGCCATCACCACATACACACACACACACCATACACATGCACACAAGAACACAAATGCACATGTCAGTATCTCATACCTGAGCATTTCAAATGTATACCAATGTAAGCCTTTTACCTTTCAGCCTCTTATTATAAATGCCCTTTAATAATTAATAAAAGGCTAATTTATTCCTGGGACTGTTAGCAGGTTTTATTAAAAAAGAGCTACAAATCCATATCTTAAAAATATACATAATTTAGAGGAAAGGAGAACACAGGTGTATTTTAAACAAAATGTTCAGAAGGCAACATACAAACAATAACTTATAGTAAAATATGAATAGAAAAATGTGGCAGAAGGGTATATAGCAGTTTAAAAGGTATTTTTAAGGGTCTTTAAAATCGTATCTTTAAACCTATGTGTGCTGTTGGCAATTATATTTCTAAAGCAATTGCTTTATTAGAGGAAGATGAATACTAATACTAATCAGATTATAGAAAGTATTTCTGGTTGAGCCTGTTGACCCTGTTAGTGGAAGAAATACCTAAAATTACAGCCAGTCTTATGGGATTTAGGCCAATGTCATTTACCCCTGTAGCTTACATTGTTATGCTTATTGTGACCAAATTTATGTCACAATTTTCTCCCCAAGCTTCATAGATACTTATCCAACATTATTTTGTTCATGAATATCTGACAATTCAAAATGACCTTCATTCATAAATCGAACACTTTAGTTCCTGCTATAACCGGTTTCTTCTTCTCTGTTCTCCATTTTAGTATATGGCATCACCATTCACCCAGTTTTATAAGCCTTAAACGGAGGTATAATTCTTTCTCCACCTACCCCCAGTTCCTCTTAATGAGGTACTACACCATGCAGATACTATCTCTTAAATAGTTGTCAAATTTGTACACATCTCCATTCCACCGCTGTAACCCATCTCTGGCCACCATCGTCTCTTGCCTGAATCAACTTCATTTGCTTTCCCTTCCTCCAGTTTTGTACACACTCACCCCTAAACCGTTCCCTATATGGTCATCTGCTAATAGGACCTTATTGTAGATGTGTTTAAGAGGTTGCCTACCATTTTTATAAGAAGCAAAATCTAGGTATAAAAAGAACCGTGTACAAATAAGAGTAGAGATAGAGAATGAAGGAAAAACAGTGAGAACCAAGAGAAATTGCCTTGCTGCATAGAACCACGTACAGTAGTGGTAAGTATACTGGCTCATTAGAACACCTGGTTCCAAATTATGACTCTGTTGCTAGTCACGTGGCTCTGCGCTTACTTGCTTTAGCCTTTGGAACTTTGGCTTCTTCATCTGTAAGATGAAGATAAAAGCAGAATTTAATTTATTGGGCTGAATAGAGGACTAAGTGAATAATCATGTAAAGTACCTGACATGTAGTAAGTACCCAATAAATGTTCGCTGCTCTAATTATTTTTATTGGAGTACCATCTAGGAGGAAGAGAATTAAGGCAATACTACAAAACCCCTAACTAGCCAAATAGGAAGAACACAGCACATAATGAAGCTCCTGCTAGGAATGGGAATGGACGTGAGAATAAGGGAAAGAATGCACAGACTGTGGACATGGGTGGCTTCTGAACATGGTTGTGTATTTGACAGTTTTTCTTAAGATAGGCTGTGATTAAAAGCAAAACAAAACTTACCTCAATTATATGGATGTTTCCGAGGTCCCCACCTACCCTCCCCTCCCCCCAAATCTGACAAATCAAAGTAACTACTTAGCTTCTCCATTTGTGTGTACATGCATGTGTGTAAATAGCTATTTTTAAATGGAAAATTATTATCTTTCAGTTTATTAGTCTGTTTAGTTTTTGAAAATGGGCCTTTAAAAAAAATAAGATGATAGTAGTAGTGATATGCTTCCAAGGAGTTTAAACTAGAAGAAAATCATAAGTACCAATACCTGGTGAGGAATATGCTCTGTGTATGAAAATTCAGAAGAAGATATTGGGGATAGGATGTGACTTTTATATGCCCTGGTTCAGTAGTCCTACAAACTTGAACTCCAGTGACAAAAAGAACACTCTTCCATCCATGCCTCTGGCTTGTTTCACTGTTGAGATAAAACCAGAATTTATTATAGCTATTCACTTGGCCCCCCAAAATGAACTTGTTTCCCATGCATATTGCCAGTGCTGTTCGCCTTGGGTGACTGGCCATAAGTAGAGCTCCTGACCCTTTTACTTTCCCAGGAGCTTTTGCCAACTTGAGTCTGCTCTACCTCTTTTTGCCTATGTCAAGATCTCACCTGAAAGCAATGTATATTACAGCTTTGCCTTTGCATTATGCAGACTTGCTATCAGCCTTTAACACAACACCATTCTGTACATTATGCCGGTACCCAGGTTACTTAAGCGGTGTTGCAGAGTTGAATTTATTCTATATATTTATATTTCACAGATTTTGTTGTCCTTGGGGTTAAAAGGTGCTAAATGTCATTTACAGTGATGATCAGTTGTAGAGAAATAGCATCCTTGAAGATATTGCCAAAGAGCAATTGGCAAGATTTATTGGCACTGTGAAATTTTAATTGCCTTAGCTTTGGATTTTAAAGTTTTATTTTGAGGTCAGCCTTGCTCAGTCATGGAAGAGCAGAGTTTTGGCTGTGTTGAGAGTGACTGGGTAGTAACAAAGGGAGTTGAAGCAGCATCATCCAGAGATTAGCTCCCACACATTTGGGAAGAAGCTAAGGATGATTTTGTCCAGAGACTCTTGTGTTTTGGAGGGGGGCAGGAATAAGAATGATTTTTATATTTAAATTTCCTTTAAGATGCTCTGCTTTTTGCGTTCCATGAGGGATGAGGAGCAATGCTGGGCAGGAGGCTTCTGTGTGGCAGAAAGGAAGAAGAGGCAAACAGAGAAAAAGGAGTAAAATACTCCAAAATTTAATATGCAGTTGATGAGAAGAGCTCATGTTAACCTTTAAACCCTTATAAAATCTGCTTTCAATAAGAAACAAAAAGAAAAATCAAAATTACAGAATGATATAAAAAAATCTGAGTGTTCACCTACATTGCATACTCACTATAACATCAACCATTGCATCTCAGTGTGCAGTGAGTTCATTTCTGTAAATATCAGAAGGACCTTGTTCTAACACTTTTACTTATTACAAAGTCCTTGAGCATCAAGTTCAGTTGACTGTTACGTATGGTTTTAACATCATTCCAAAAATTTATTGAAATGTCATCATGATTTTTATAACTCCTGTGCTTTTCCTTTTATACTTCTACTTCTGAGGATGATTCCAGTTGAGTTCATATGGGTAAAAGTCCATAAGTTACTACATTTATGAGTAATCTTATTTGAGAGTCATCTTCAACCATACTTTCTGAGTTGTAGAAATTTTATGTCCAGCGGACTTGTTAAAAAGAAAACACAGCTTTCTTCCATGGCTTTTTATTTTTATAAGCCGCTGAGCATTTTAGTGCAAACATCTTATATTTTGAGAAAATGTGAAGTACAAATACATTAGCTAGAGTCCAAGATGGAATGTTAGTGGCCTGTGTGCCTCTTCTGAGATAGTTGTGGATGCCAGTTGGCTAAATTCAGGAACATTTAGATTTTGTTTCTGAGAGGAAGCAGTGCATGGCCATAAGCCACATTAAGTGCATTAGGCGCAATTGCTACATGACACAGTTAATATGGTGACTGAAATAAACTCTTCAGTGACTCAATTCTAGAGGCACCAATTTTAACCAATTTATCAGACAATTGACTATGTTCTGCACTTGGGATGGAGTTTTTAAAAAATATGGTGTCCATTTTTTGTTTGGTTTATTTGACTTTGCAGACACTTCATTTTATGAAGATGTGGATATGTATTCATGAAGCATGTCAGCATTGATAACAGAGGTTGGTCTGTTGCTGATGCTTAAATGAGGTTTTACTAACCAACTATGAATGGATCTAGAAGATGGTTTATGATGTGGGATAGCATCTAAGTATCTTGGAGGAAAACTGTGTGTGTGTGTGTGTGTGTGTGTGTGTGTATTTTTCAATAATCTGTGTAAGAAATATGTAGGTTAAAAATCGCCAATTTAACGCACAAATTGGATTACAGTAATGATTGTTAAATGCTGCCAAACAATTTGTGGTTTATTTGTTATTTTGCAAATAACCACATTACTCATATAACTAGGTCACATGGCAGTCTGTCAATTAATATATTTTTCCCAAGGAGCATTAGATTTTATTATCTTAAAAACATCTTGAAGTATAACTCTTACTCTATTTTAAAGATGAGAAAACAGTATAACAGTATAGTAAGAAGCAGAGCAGGGCACTATGACTGTGTTGGTTGCTGCCACTATCTGGCCCTCCTGTTGTCTACATTTATGACTTGAAAAGCAACGTGTTCAGTCCTAAACTCACCTCCATGTTCCAAACCGTATCCAGCTACTTATTGGTTATTTCTACCTGGTTTGAACTAAATCTTGCAGTTAGAGTACGTTGACTGCTAAGATACCATTAAAGTACTCCTTGTTATAATGACTCAGGCAGTATTGGATAAATATGCAGATAAATTACAGGACCTGGCAATAGCTAGTGTTAATTAGTCTTGAGTTTTAGTTATAGCTCTAGGTGCTGTATTAGTAATGCAGACATATATATTGAACATATATTATTTAGGAAAAAATTGATCCAAACTATGCTTCTGAAACCACAAAAACAAAATCTTAGTTAAAACGATTTACTCATGACATGGGCCAGACTGATGCCTCCTTGCTACCTTACATGCCTAGTGTCTATCCATATTATGCCTCTTAGGCATAGAGAAAAAATGTCTGTTGTTTCTTCCTGGAAATCTGGGTATTAAAGATATAATGACTCTCTTGACTGATTTTGGAATAGTTACATGAAATAAAGTCAATCAAAGGTGGACACAAGCTTTCTTTAAGTGTAGCACGTTCTGGAGATAGGAAGGCCTAGACCGAATGGCCTCTTTACATCCTTGTCATGTTGAAAATCCTAAATTCTTTTTTTTTCTTTTTAAAAGAATTGATATGTAGATGTTAAAGTTTTCACATACATTATGAGGGTAAAAGGCAATCATTTATATGGGGTCTCATTATAGTACTGCTTGAAATCAAGAAAAGGAAAATAGTATCACACATTATTTTTAAGCTTTTATTATAGACACTAAAAAAATCCACCATTCCCTTTCTAATGAACAGATTTTTATGAGTTAAAATGAAATATGTGTGTACTTGTGCCAGCCTTGTACACCATCAAGTTTTCTAAGCGCCAGTGTATATACTACTCTCGTTTAAGTAATGTCCTGATTCTAAGTTATCCCCAATTCTTGTCAAAGACTTTTCTTTATCCTGATACAAAAACATATTCATCCAAGGTAGACTTTTTTCCTTTTTGTAAAATTTTGAAAATTATTTTGTTAAAAAAAATAGTCTTAATTCCTAAACTAATGGGCATTATTTTTAGGGGAGTAAGTATATCCTTACCTCTAGTTTATAAATCGACTACCAAAATTGTCCCATGGGTAGTAGCAGCAATTCAAAAAATATCTTCGTTTCTACCTAACCCACTGCCAAATGTCAACTTGTCAGCTCAGATCAAAGTTCCTGATATAGTATGAGTTCATCCCAGGTTTGTGAACCAGGCTGATCCTAATTGGATTAGAGTGAAATTTTCAGGATTGCTGCATATCAAGTGTTTTGTCAGTTGAAGTAAATAGATAAATCATCAGACTAAACAGTTGAACCTTTTGAAAAATTAGGGCTGTGACTCTGCTTTAATGAGTCTGCTCTTAAATGAGAAGAAAAGCTGTTACTTTAAGTTCAAGGTAATGACAATGATGATCTGTAATTTTTAAAGATCATCTTATTTCCAGGAAATAATTTGAAAAGGAAGATATTAATGATCTGCTTACCTCAGGACTGATACACAGAAAGTTTAAACAATGTGTCACAGTTCACGTAGCGAAATATTATAAAACCAAGAATACCAAAGGATTTCCTAATATTTCAATTCAGAATACTACAAAACCGGATGGACTCTTTCTCCTTTACCTCTATAGATAGCAACTTATTATTATTATTTTTTATTATGGTGATATTGGTTAACAAAATCCAGTATGTTTCAAGTGTACAGTTCAATAGTAAGTCATATATAGATATTGCATTGTATGTTCACTGCCCATAGTTAGATTTCTTTCTGTCACCACATATTTGACCCCTTTTACCCCATCTTAAAATGATCCATTTAAAAATAAATGTGTGTGTGTATGCATGTGTGCAAGCACATATTTGTTGCATTTGCCTTCAGGAGTGGGTTGGGGGCCCCTGACTGTCACTTCCATTTGAGTGACATTGGCCATTGTGTTGTCGCAGTGCATCTGGACAGAGTAGAGGTTGCTGGTGGGTGCTCCTTGTTAACCTGGATGGAGCCATGGATTTAAGCAGGCCTCTTCCTGTACCTTTTACCATGAGTTCCTGTTGGTCCCTTTCTTGCTGTCACGGGGCTGGAAAAATCCAAAGATCAAGTTAGATACTTAGCTGTGACTTTATACAATATATAAAAAAATATTTTCTACAAAGTAGTAAAAGTTTAAAAGGGTGTCTTTATAGATTAGTTTGTTGGCTTCCCGTTTTATTTCCCAGTTTTCTTACATTGACACTTTTTGAGATTTAACATTCTTTGCCAGGGACATACATGTTATGGGTATTGTGTTAAGTAGGGAGCAGCAGGATCAATGATGATATGATAGATGCGTGCACAATGTGCTTTTAATTCTTAGGAAAAAATAAATTCGAGATTGAATTGCTTTGTAAATTCCTAGAAAGATGCCCGTCTTCTTTTTAGAACTAGAGAAGGGAAATAAACTATTTCTGCATTCACTGATATCTAATTAAACTCCCAGTGCAACTGGTTTTACTTTGCTGGAAGTCACTTGAGACAATTTTGTTCTACGTGCAAAAAAACTAAACAAAGTAGTTTTGAGAAATTCAGGCCTGTTAATAGCTCTTAACCACCTGTTTATTGTGCTAATGTGTTTTAAAAACAAAATAAACATTTTGGGCAAACATAACTGCATCATATCTAAACCAACTATTGAATTATAAAGTATAGCCTGCTAGTTTTCTCTTAAGAAAATACATTTAAGAATTCTGCTGGGACAAATCAATATCAAGATGTGTATAAAATTACGAGGACAAATAGAACGTTGTTTTTCACTGGTTTGTTTATATTGAAACTATATTATTTTATGTGAAGTATGTGTAATAGAGCATTAGAATTGAAAACTCTGTGTTGAATATCATTTCTGACAGCCTTTTTTAGGGTCACTAAAATTCCAATAATTCAGTCTAGAATTGAAGTCGATTCCAGAGAAAAATTTAATATAGTCTGCTTGCCTGCCAGCTTCAACATAGTTTCAGAGCATTGAAATGGTTTGACACATTGAAATATAAAGTGCATTTGTCATATCTACTGGTGAAGTAGTTTATGTGATCGCATCTAACAAAGATCAAGTTAGAGTAAAACTTATACTGTTTTTTATGTGTTTGTGAAGAAGATTTTGTTTTATCTTGTCTTTTTTTTTTTGATGGTCCTGATTTGATTTATTACAAAGTCCAATAAACTATTTCTAGTAATAATAAAGAAACACATTGCCTGGACCAATTTTGAAATGCAGTGGAACATCTCTAAATTACCACAATCATTGGCTGTTTCAGAAGACCTACATGAATTCAGGATTGTGTCCCAGAAGGGATACTTTCCAAATGAGTGTGAGGTTAAGATGTAGTTTCAAATTCCAGCTCCAGCAAGTAGAAATTGTGTAATTAGAAGAAAGTTTTTCAACATTTTAATCTCGGTACTTTCATCCATAAAATGGGAGAATATCAATGAGATTGCAGCGTTTTTGCTTACTTTTTGTTTTGGTAAGGATTTAGGATGTTATATGTATAACCCTAACTCATGTCTACCACCTAGCCATTATTCTCTAAAAACCTTTAATCCATGGCTTCTGAGAAGTACATTTATGAATAGAATGAAATCTGCAGGATAGCCAGGTATTAACATACCAGAAAATATTGAGATGGGACTCCAGTATAGTTTATTTGTTTTTTCTTTTTGTAAAATGCTGCATCAGACATTGCAGTCCTGCATGTTTGCATTTGAGTGATTTGGGACTGATGGTGAGAGTGTAATGATAAAGTTGATTCCATTTTGGATGTCTCATTGAGCACAGAGTAAACTGGGATTGTGCAGCAATGCTGTTTATGAGAATATACAAATCTCTCTTCAGTTTTACATTTATACAAACATGTACATATAATCTTTTATCTATAATTCAGATGTTGATTTTAATAGTTATAAATACAAGTAGACCAACATATAAATATAACTTGAGCACCATTTCTTTATAAAAAGACAATTTCTGTGTCCTGGCTAAGAGCTCCCAGTAATAGTATTTCGCTGATGTGGTTACAATCCATTTTGTTGAGTGAGGGATTCTGTTTAGCAGAAGTGATTATTTCAAGATCCAAATTGTTTAATATCCAATTTATTTAACAGATATCATCTGTAACATACACTTATACATAGACACACATATTAGATTACACCTATGTATATATATTTATTTGAATATTTATTCTTAATAATTAGCCTCTAGATTTTCACATGTGACTGATGTTTCATGATCTACCAATGTAAAATAAAATGATTTGAAGGGATTGTAAATGAGTATGTGATGAGTAACCAAGATGAACATTTCCCAGAGTGTGTTCTACTGAACTCAAGCTCTACAGTGTTAATAAGAATTATTTAAAAGGTTTCCAGATTGAAGTAAATTTGTAAAACATTGGATTAAATAGCTTTTGCAGTAGGATCTTAAAGCTCATTGCTAAATTACATAGTAATAAATAGACCATGGGAAGGTGGTGATATCCTGTTTCCCTAACCTTTTTAAACACAAAAGCCCTTTCAATTTTTTAGAGTATCTTGTAATATTAATCATTAGAACATTCTTTGGGAACTTCAAGTTTAAATGGAATGTGCCACATATATTCCAGTATTAGGGAATAACACTAGCTTTTGAACAGAAAGACTTTTATACACACACACACATTGATATATATACACATATATATTGATATATATATCAATATCTCTATTTTATATATATACTTAGATATATAAGTATATATACATGTATATATGTATGTATGTATGTGTATGTGTGTGTATATATATGCATATATATACGTATGTGTATACACACACACACACCCCAACTAGGTATGTTGTTATTAACTAGTAACCAGAAGGACAAAATGAGAACACTAACATATCACAGAGGTAACAGTTGCAGGAAGCAAGTCTGACCTCCAGGACTTGGGGGACAAGGGAAGAGCTGGAATTATTAAGATTTAGAAGCTTAGAGGAGAGACCTCATGAAGCTGAAACTCAGACTTCCGCAGATGGGACACTGGCCAGCTGCTGCTGGTGTTTCTGAAGAAGCAGGTGATGAGGCTGATTCTGCATGTGTTAGAAAAGCTACGAACTGTTCAGCTACTGCCACTGAAAGGGACTGCCATCATTAGGGTGAAGAAACACTGTTGGGGTGATGCTAGCCCACAGAGAGCGAGTCCCTTCTTCCTCTTTCAGCCTTGCAGTGTTCCTTAGTGCCCACTGTGGCAGAGCCTCGCATGGAGCAGCTGGTCAAGCAGGAATGTCGTTTGCAGAGTTCAGGCTCCAGCACCCCAGGGCAGACCACAAAAGGATGCTTTTGAGGCTGATGACAATAGCTTAATTGGCACAGTTGCTTTATAAGAATCTACACTCTTATAAAGAAATAAGTATTTTCAAAATGGTCCTATTATCATTGTAGATTAAATTTGCTATAGTAATTCACAAAGCAAACCAACTCACTTTATAATTTATATCCCCAGGAGCAATATTCCATTATTACATTAATATTCCATTATTAATGTGCAGGTTTGCCATAACAAAACAGATGGGTTAGTTTGAATTTACTTTGAATCATTAATAAATATTGTTGAGGGCCTGTGCAGTTCCTAACTTTTTAATACTATTCAGCACATTTATTTTGTTGCTTCCTGGAGTTCATGTGCAAAGAGGCATTTGAAATAAAATGCACATGGGTTCAAAGAGTAGGATGCTCTGTTGATACTGAGTATCTGAAGTACTAATACAGTGATAATGTTACTGCCTTATAGACTACTTGGGAATTTGATAAACGTGGGTTTTTGAAAGGACACTTCTTATGAGTCATCAGTAATGACTGAGAATTGCAATCACACAAATGCAATCAACAGATGAGAACCTCTTTCTCTGATCCTTTTACTTAATGCCACAGCAATACGAGTTTTTTACAGGTATATTTTGGGTTTACCTTATATTTGGCATTCACGTTAAATTCTACTTATTGACAAAATCCAGTGTGACATTTTTAATAGCCCATGCAGGATTAAAAGTCAAGAAATTATGAAAGCAACCTTAATGTGAAAAGGGTTTCATGAATAGAATATGTAACATCTAGAGAGAATGTGTTAGGTTAAGTTACAATGCTGTAATTAAAAGATGCAAACATGGGTACTAAAATGAAAAGGGCCCTGAAAAAGGCTGCGGAAAAGTTGTTTTTAGAACATAGGAAGAAGAGGAGTTCTTGCCTTCAACAAACCATTTGGGTAGAGGAGAATAAGTTCCTATTCTAAAGACACAAGAGAATAGAATTTTAAGAACAAATTACCATTGTCGAATACTTTACCATGGCCGGGTCTTGGTTTGGAGTGCTCTATGTATTCTAAGGAAAAGGTTAATAATGCAAAGAGATTGGAGAAAGGTCCTAAAGAGTGAACTGAAAAAAAAGCTGTTGGCTCTGACCTTTGAAGGGTTATTTGGCACTTTTGAGGGAAACACTTTAACAGTGAAAATATTAGAAACTAGGCTTCAAATGTTTAAGAGAGGGATTAGCAAGGATATAGATGAAGTGAGTTCAGGCTGCTCTTCCCAGAGCTCTGTCAGTGGAAAAAGAAAGACCATAAATGCAGTTACCTCAGCTGCTGTTCAGTGCTATACTATACATTTGTTTAAAAATTCCAAAGCTGATTAGATAATGAGATATCTCTTCTGACTCTGAGTCTGAAATGGACCACCACCTTCTTTGGGAGAATAAAGCGATGTGGTTATGACAGGAGCTATGGGTGTCCTATAATGTGTTTGGTTTTAACTAGAGACATTGAGTAAAGAAAGTACCCCTAAAATGCATGCTACTTAGAAATCATTCATATGAGTTACTCGAATATGAAAATAACTTTGAAAGCAATTTTTGTTTGCTGTTTTTATTTGATGATCATCTCTTTATCTGGACCATATTACATGTAGTCTATCAGATATTTAATAGAAACTGGTTTCTATGAGTAGTGGCTTATAATTAAGACATATGGACAATGTTATGAAGGTGACTTGCAACTGTCTGATGATTTAGCCTAACTCACTGTTATGGATAAAGCTCCTTGTTAACTCCTTGATTAATAAGTTCAAGTCTACTTTGATCTTTTCTGGTAAAAGAACCTCTATATTTTAGTGGACCCCAAGGTCTGTATCAAATGCTTCAGCGGTACTGTTTCAGTATCTACTTTTTGAGATACACAAAGGGGAATCTCATTTAAATTGCCATTTCCTTTAAAGGAAAAAGAATGGTCAAGTTTAAAATCTTTTGTAAGCTGCTTGGATGCCTTTAAGTGGATTTTTGGAAGAAATCACTCAAAATGCCACTTTGCTCAGTAAGAACAGCTTTTCAGTCAAGTAACAAAGAGGTTAAATCTCAATAGTTTACTGAACTAGCTCTATACATACTTAGTTGGTAATTTAGTAGTTAAACAATATACATGCTATTTTTGCTGCCCTTGTTTCATTTTACAACAAGAGCTAACTCTTGTTAGGAATTCTGTGTATTAATTTGCATCATTTCTCAAGAAATTCCCAACATGAGCATGTGTTGTGGTTTAAATTGGAATAAAATATAATTTCTGAAATAAACATATATACTCACATACACACATGCATATGTATATATATATACACACACACATATAAGTATGCATATGTAACTTCCCCCAATCTATTTGATGGACTGTTTATGAATGTCTTCCTTTAAAATAACTTATTAAGATAAATATGAATAAATATGAAGCAATGCTAGCTGCTTTAACAAACTGTAAATTTTTCGGTAGCTTAACACAGTAGTTTATCTTTTCAGAATTTTTCAAAATGCATATTACTGGTGTACAGGTAGTTACTGCTTCTCATTTCAGAAACCTAAACTGACAGAAGCTGTGCCAGGCTTCAAGAATCGCTCTGAATGTTGTCTCTGTCCAGGTGAGCTAGAAGCAGAGACAAGCAAGTGGCATTGCCTTTGGGATGCTTAAAATGGGCCAGGCCTAGAAGTTGCACACAGTCACTTCTGCTCATACTCTATTGGCTGAAACTCAGTCACATGGCCACATTCAGTTACAAGAGAATCTGGAACCTGTAGTCCAACTGTATGCCCAGAAGGAAAGATACAATATTTGGGTGTACTGCCTGTGGCCAAAGTATTGAATAAATACTGATTTTTAGAAAATTTATAGTAGGTCATTGCTTTATAATATAAAATCACACATAAAATTATTTTTAGTTGTATACATTTCTGATATATGTAACAAATATATAATGATCTACATTAATATTGCAGCATTATTTTGTATTGTGTTGTGGAGACAAGGGAATCAAGGCCAGTGCATAAATATTAGTTATTGTTATATAGCTCGAGTTACCTCAAACTGATTACTAAGAAGCATACCTGAGGACTGTACTTCTCCTGAGGTGGGATCACTTGCTCCTTCTAAATGTATCTAAATGTATCTACTATCATGACAGAAACAGCCTTGCTGTTGAAAGTTTACATTAACTGGGCTAGCAGGAGTTGTCTCTGTAAGGAAGAGTCCAGTATTAATAGTGTTTCTTCAATTTACTATGCTATGGTGATTTAGATCTAATTGTATTACAGAGTAGCCAAATTTCTGTTTTGCAAAAATCAAAAGCTTTTTGAAGACTTGCTCATTCCTTAGATGATAATGTGGAAATCTACCTAAAGAAGAACGTAGATTTTTGAGAGAGAACAAATAAAATCCAACTGAAATTGGAGCCATATTTAATATAAATTTGCATATTTTATTTAGTAAATTCATAAATTAAGACTTCCATTGATGTTATTAAATACTTGAAAATAATTTGTAGTAATATATAACACCAGAAGTGCATGAACGCAACAAATTTTTTAGTTTCATAATCTTTTTTTGACATTTTTGTCAGAAATAGCCTAAGTTTATTCTATCAATATCTTCGTAATTTAGCCAGGGTTGAGGAATAGATAAAAGTTACAATTGTTTATAGGTGATAACTCTGTCATTATTTCTTTGAGGGCAATGTTGATGTCAGAATTGAAGCAGACCTCAATTTTGGAGGTGCATATTCTAGTCCAATTCCCCATTTCCTTGTAAAGAACTATGTCAGATGCCTCCCACATAATGAATTTTTGGTCTTTTTTCTCTCCAGTTTCAAATATTTATCACATTTTTAAATATTTAAAAATACTTTAATATTATTAAATAATGTTACGGTACTATTCACATAAATATGCAGTATTATCAACAAGTATCTTTAGATATGGGAATTAAAGGTGGGAAAAGTATTCTAAAAGTAAAAGTACATTTTCAAGTAATTATTTTTAAATTAATTGACAACACTATAACAAAATTCTAAAATGTTTATAGCTAGTCCCCACTTTCCTTCAGGAAGAAAGTAAATATAAATATTTTACATGTAAAATGTACAGATGTTAATCTTCTTATATTCCCTTTCTCCCATCCTCTTTTGAACTTCCTCATGAACCACTGATCTTCCAATCAATCTGCCTTATGTTGGAGAAAGCGAGTTGTACATTTCAATTTTTTTAAAAAAACTTTATAGAATCTACAAATTAAAAAAAAGAAACTTGTTATACATATGCTTGTTGTTTCAGTAAGATCAACAAAATGTTTAGGAGCACAAACAAATTCATTAATTATCTTTTGCATCCAGGGCAAAATATAGCAGGCGAGCTGAAAAATGAATTGTTTATTTTTAGAGGGGCTGGGAATAAGGAACAATGAAACTTTCAAATAAAAGTAGTTGGACCTTTTTGCTGTGGATTTGAAAATAAGTCCAGAAGGCTGAGCTTAATATAACATGTGGCAGGTGGCCTGCGTTTGCCTGGAGAATTCCTTTAGGGCAAGACAGCTCAGCAAACACATAAATCCTTTTTTCTCTGTTATCTAGTAGCACATTTAGTTGCCATGGGGATTTTATTTATGCAGCAGATCCTCTGCAGTTTAGTTTGTGCCTAAAGTTTAACCGTACAGCTGTTACCGTAAATGCTACATGGCAATATTTTCCAAACACAGACCCTAGAACAAAAAGAACATTTTTTTCAACATTGATTTTGCTTTTTCCGAAACATCTTAGTAAAGTATTAGTATATACGAGAAAACGTCACAAGTTCCAGCCAAGCAGGTGATATCATTTAATGTTACTTAAATTGTTCAATTGCAAATAAATTACACATGAAAATATGGTAAATATATTTTTGGTCAGGATGAAATTTTGCAAGCTTAAATGACTAGTTTATTCTTAATCTATATATATCAGGTGATTTAATTTTTTCCCACTACTCTTACTTAAAGGAATGTAGATCAAATGATAAATAGGACAGAAATACTTGCTACTCTACACCTTCTCCTTTCCACGGCTATTGTAATACTCCCCCTTCACTATTTTTAGTGGAGGAGGGAGGAAAACAAGATAGAAAAATGGTGATTGCTTTCACAACAATCAAGGGATATCTAAGATTCTGCAGCTCAGAGCAAGGTTTTGATTTGGATTGGGTTGCTTTTGGTTAGTCTTGATTTGTACCACATCAGATAAATCACCAGTTTGTCTCCTTTGTGTGAACAGCATGGATTGGTCTATGAAAAGGGGAAGTGATGCTTTTAGGTGGAGTGCATAAAATTACCTCACACCATCTGTGTCACAGTGAACCAGGAAAATAAGGAAAGGAGAACTTGAAATCTAGGTAAAGGTGCTCCCTCAGAAGGAAGGTAAAGCATTCAGAAGCAAGATATATTCACATCCTTCTCCCCACATTACATTTCTGGCATGTGATATTGACTGTGTCAGGGAACCATCGAGACATCAGCCTTACAGATGGTTCAGCTCTAGTTAGAGGGTCAACATATAAAATTTGAAATGATAAACTAAATGAAGGCCTTCTGTTTAATGCCATATATTCTTGGCAGTAAACCACACAGTTTAACATCAAAACTGCATTACTAAAGCCACAGTCATACTCTGCTAGGGACATATACCTTTCATATATTCTTTCTATCATAAATGTCCACATCAATTTGAAAATGAACTTGGATGTGAGTACTGGAATAAATTAGAGATTTAAATGTCAACTGTTAACAAGTTTTGTCTACAGTCTGGATGCTATGGATATCAAAGGCACCATACATCCAATGAGAGGAGACACGAATTTCTTGCAAACTTTTAGCAAGTGTTCCATGTCACTTCTTAAGAGGTATTAGAAGACAAACATATCTGCTTCAGTGTACTGAAATAATCAACAGTGATGCTCCAGCATTCAGTTTTCATTGTGAAGTCATTTCTGAAAAAAAAAAAAAACCCAGCCATCTTATTGACTCATAGCATTGCTGTTCAAAGTGGTCCCTGGACCCAGGAGCATTGGCATCACATAGAATCTGGGTTCCTCCCTCCCCCTGCCCACATACTGAGTAAGCATCTGCATTTTGACAAGATCCACAGCTGATTCTTATGTTTTTGAGCTTGGGAAGCATTGGTCTATGACCCACAAAACTAGAGCTAAAACTACACATAAGATTATTATGAAAGAGGAGCATCAGCTATTTTGGGACCTGGTCGTAGCAGAACACCTTAGCACCCTTTATTCTGTCTTCTGTATTTTTAACTAACATGCCCACCCTGCCCCCGCCCAATTCTCTGTGTTCATTTTTTTTCTCTCAGTTCAGTGATAATTAGTGCCAAAATTATCTCTCAGAAAAATAGGTTGACTGGTGACTACCCTGCTCAGCATGTTTGTCACTTTACTCTCCCTTTGTCTTTTGGTTCAGTCTACTTATATATCCTCATCTCTTAACAGTCTGTCGTGTGAACTCTGATTCAGAATCACAACAAATAGATCACGATGTCTTGGACATATCATACTCTTTATAATTTCATTCTCTTTCATATGCTATTTCCTCTTCTGGGACCATCCTTTTCTTTTTAACCTGACAAATTTGTATTCATAAAGATCCAGTTCCTGTGTTTTCTAGATGAAGTTTCCAATTTTTAGTTACCCTCTCTCTCTCTGTAGGCTGTAGTATTTATGCAAACCTCTGATAGAGTATACATGACATCATATCTTATTTATTGACTTCAAGTCTGACTCACTAGACTGCTCCTTGAAGACAATACTCTTATGCAATTTACCTTTGTATTATTAACACCTAGGAAAGTATCCAGCCCATGGCAGGTGCTTGTTAAGTGCTTACTAAATGGATGAGTGCCAAGTCCATTTAAAAGGATACCTTTTTAACTTTTTAGCAGTCACAACTGCTAATTAACTGAGATATAAGGGTAAATCAATTCACTCTCTCTCTCTGCCATAACCTTTCATAAATAAAAAGGTATCTATTCTGAGAGAATCATGGAAGATATTGTGGAAATAGGAAGGATAATAGAAGGCCACATATAAAGTAGGGTATGAAAAAGAAAAGGGCTTGAACTGAAAAATTACTGAAGCTTGAATGCTCAATTACAGAGAAAGCGGTATGCTGGAGAAATGCAAGAGTAAAATAAAAATGGGTTCCAGGGGTTTGATTATACTTAATGTGAAGATTGTATCACCCTTATTAGAAGTAGAGGATCCATCAGTCATCATTTGGAAACTTGGTTGAAGATTAGAAGTTTCCCTTTGAGATAACATAACTTTATATGTACCTTAAAACAGTGTACTCGACAAGATTTCCATATGCACAAATGATGCTAGAATGCTAATAGTATTGATATGGAGGGAAATGAACATGTTGCATTTTTCTTCAAATATAAATGGTAGTGGTCTGTATCAAGTTATAATTTTGTTCGTATAAATGTTTGCATAGCAACAATACAGGCTGTAAAATAATGCATTTGTGCTTTGGACCAGACATACTACTGAACATTTTATCTTGTTTGCCTTACACCTGCTGCTACAGTTAGAATTCAGGTGATGTTTCTCTAAGTTGTAATGTAGAAATATGAAAAGTTTCAGTATTTCCTCAGTAACAGTAAAAGTGAGAAATTTGAACTATGTGACAGTTACCATAAAGAAGAGAGAAACTTTAGATGGACTTCTCAAAATTAATTTGAGTAACTAACAAAAAATAAGGTTAGTAATGTCCGAGATGAGACATTGCCTTGGAAATTAATGATGTTTCTAATTCCTTCTCAATTCAAAAGTCTTTTATTTTTAATCTATATTTTGTGAAGCAAAAGTCACTAAAATGAGTGTTTCAGGTTTTGGTCCTAATAAGACTATTATCAGTAATGTTGGGCATGTATTTTAAGAAATTTGTGGTTCTTAGAGTTCTCGGCTAGATACAAACTATCCTAACCTTATTTTTTACTGTGTACTGGGAAGGAGCTAACATGTTTAATTGCTTTCAAATTTTACTCCTGCTACTGAGCTTGACAGGTCTGAAATACCCTACAGATATTAAGGAGATTGAGATGGTTGTCAGTAGGAGAAAAAACTGAGGGGCCATTTGCCATAGAGAATATTTTCTTAAAGAATCAGTAACAGATCTCATACAGATTTTTCTTGTGAAAATCTTGTTTATAAAGTTGCTAGAGTGATAGTTTTGTATACAGTTATGTAGAAGCTAAAGGAATCAAAACAAAAATGATACTATTATTAATGAACACTTTGAGAATATGTTATTTTTGAGGAAGTAGCTATGGAAAACCTGAGAAGTCCTGTGCTGGCACTGCTCTCACGGACAAGCATTCCTTTTATTTAGACTGCCAAGGGACTGTAAGAAATAATACTGACATGATCAATGTTGGTGTGTTTTAGTAGTTATTTTAGATGATCACTGAACACATTTGGGGCATAGACTAATGAAGAGTTTGGGCAACGATGACAATCAAGTATTGCTGGAGAAATAATGGCAAGTTAAAAAACAGATAAATACAAATTAAATACAAATTAAAGAAGAGGGATTAATAATCTCAAGTATTTTTCGCTGCAGAATTTCTTTTTTGGCAGCCTTAAGAAGAGGATCAATAAGTATTAACATGCTGAAATTCCTGAGACTGGCAGTGTTTCCTATAAAGGTCTGTAGGGGAAAGACCGTGTGTATTTTTTGGGAAACTAGACTACTTACCGAAACCATTTTTTACCCCTAATTCCATCAGGGTAGATGTTTAGCACTAAAAGATTTTGTTGTGGTACCTGGAATAAGAAAGGGTACCCTGCCCTATTGTAAAGGTAGCATAGCATGCTAGCTAAGGGAAAGGCAGAGACTCTGAAGCCAGAAGCCACTTGGGTCCAAATCCTGGTTCCATCTTTAACTATCTGTGGTAATCGAGCAAGTCATATCATCGGTCTGTGCTTTGGTTTCCTCAACTGTAAACTGGGGATAACAGTGCTATTTACCTCTCGGATCAAATTTAATATCACGTAGAATACTATTTGGCATTACTAAGTGCTCAATAATGTTATTACTCCTACCACTAAGAAATAAGATCAGAAAGAGGTTTGTCGATGTATAAAAGATACAGAGAAACAAGAGATTGACAAATGGCTATATCTTCAACAAAAACGAAAGCTCTCTGAAGACTAATGTTTGGAGAAAACCTTAACTCAGAGAAAATTAATAGAATGAGAATATTCCAAGGCAGAATATTTAAATAAGAGGGCAAGGCACTTTCTTTTAAGCAAAGTTTATGATGCAGTGTAAAACAAGAAAGGTGTTTAAATATAGTAATTAATTTTGGAAAGGAAGAAAAGATGTTAAGAAAAGGGCAATGATGAGTTGTATAATATAAAGAAGTGAAGTTTTATGACTGCCTTTCAAGGCTGGTGGCAAGGAAAGTGTCTTAGGAAGCCAAAAGGGGGAAAAAATAATTGAAAGTCACTTTTTAATAGAATTAGTTAAAGAAGCAAAGAACGACCTACATTTGTCAGGATGAAGAGGAGAGGAGGGATAAGGACATAAGGATGGAGAATAAAGAATATACAGTTTCTTCTGCTAAAAATATTAGCTCTTTGAGAGCAAGGATTTTATCTTGTACTTTGACGTCCCAATGCCCAACCCTGTGTTTTGCATATATGAACATTTAATAAGTATTTAATTTATGAATGAGTAAATCTCCTTAACAGATTAATTCATTTAATAAATTAGGGAATTAAGTTTATTAACAAATAACTTTTGGCACTAGAAAGTTATGTCATTTTTGAAATTTGATTTAACTTTTAAGTTGAAAGAAATATGGAAAAGTGAAATTTATTTTCAGGGAACAGAATTAGAAAATTCAAGAGTCAAGTTGAATTAATGTGGAGAATTTCTCAGAATTACTCGATAAAATTGTGTAAGAAAAATGTGAATGTGTTTTCTGCTTATAATTCTATTAAATAAAGAGGTGGTAAGGATTTAGAAGCAAAAGCCCTGATAGAGTGGTCAAAGTGTCATCAATCTAAGAAAAGGCAAATTATAACAAGGATTTTACTTTACCCATCCTTGAATTTTATAGAGAATTGACTATTTCACTAAAATCGTTTCAGTGGTCCCCAGGGTGTGTTCCTTAACTGAGAAAAGACAGATGTCCCTGAAATGTGGTTTAGTTACTTTGTTTTAATAATTAAAGTTCCTGGATATGTTGAAACCCAAGGTATGAAATATTCGTGGGACTGTTATGGCAACATCTAGGAGTAGACATTAGAAGTAAGAAATAGAAATCCTTAAACTATAGCTATTAGTAAAGAGAGTCACAGACTATTTAATTAAACAGTAATGTTATCAGATGGGTTATTTAGTTACTTTTCATTAAGAAAATAAATTAAGGAACATAAAGGATTTTTTTTTTCTTGGTAACATCCATTCAGATTATCACTAATTTGGGCAACATGCTTTGTAAGAGCACTAACACAAATGACAGTTGGAGTTGCTAGCAAATCAGAAAATGATAAAAGGTCATAAGATTTACCATTTAGCCTTCAGCTGTGTGGGTGAGCCATGGATATTCCATGATAAATTAACTGGCAGATTTAAGAGCCTGGTAGCATGCTGGTTTTCAAAATAGTCTTCCGGTGGTGGTCAACTATTAAAATTTAAAATTAATGGAAGCTTTTTCAATTGTATACTTTTCCTACTATATTTTTCTTAAGTCTTTGATATCAGCCACCCCTTATCTACTTGCATGTGACATTAAAGGACAAAAAAGACTAAACAATGCATGGTAAAGTGTATATATTCTTTAATTCATTCGACAGATATTTATTGGGTGTCTACTACCTGACAAACAAAAGCTAATGCAGAACAAAATGCTTGCTGCCCCTGTTCTCTAAGCTTAGCTTGGCAGTGGTCTCATGGCTTTCCTATGTTCCAGAACTTCCTAGAAATGTTAAAAATGCAGGTCCTCAGATATTACACTGAGATGGTTTTTTTAGGGGGTGTATTGGGTGGGATGAGCAGGAGGAAGGTGATGTTGGTCTGAAATCTCTCTCAAACACTGTGATGATTATGTTGACTTGCTGGGCTGGTGGAAGATAGAGGATTATTGCTATGCAGGAGAAAGTCATAGTGTGGAAGGAGTTTAGAGTAGAGGCACCTAATCCAGCATGTGGAGGAGGGGCGCTGAGCACAGAAAGATTTCCCAGTGCAAGAGGCATCAACTTGGATAAATGATGAATAGGAAAGCTTTGGCCAGGATGAAAGGGCTTGGATGGGGAAACCGTAGGGAGAGAAGGGTGGCCAAGTGCTCCAGACAGAAGGAAAAGCAAATGTAAAGACCGACAGCTTATGCAATTGCTGAACTTGGCAGGCGCCTCTTGCGTTTTACCTTGCATCGAAATTTGACATTGCACCAAAGTTCAACAAGCAGGTACTGAGCAGACTCCACTTACCATTAAAGCCTTGTTCCTAACCCCTGAGAAGCTTGTGGTCGATGACATGTACATAATCATGTAGTAAAATTAAGCAATTTAAATTTGTGGAAGGCTTGTTGCTTATAAAAGTATATGTAACATGTGTAAGCTATGAGACATAAAATAATAAAACATGTTTCATAGTTTATATGAGAATGTACACCTCTGACTTCACCACCCAATTTAAAGGACCAAAACCTTAGTGACACTGTTGAAGCTTCCTGGATTTCCCCCAGTACTGTACCCTACTGGATATCCTGATTTTTGGGGTTTATTGTTCTCTGTTGATTTTAAAAAATTCTAAATAAATAATCTGAGGCAAGTTTTTTGGGATTTCCTGTATTAACATCACATCCTCCGTGAATTATAGTTTGGTTTTTGCTTTCCTTGTCTCGTTTCTATTTTAGTGTGATATTTCTGATATTTAACTGCCAAGATTTTCTGTCTTTTTTTTTTTTCATGGATATTTTTCCTTTAGTGAAGAAAGTCTCTTTTTATTTTAAGTATACTAAGATGTGTTTTGTTTGTTAATTGTGAATTTGCATGGAGTTTGATTAAGTGGTTTTTCTGTATGGATTGATGGTATCTTCTGATTTTTAACCTTTATTAATGTGGTTAACTACATTTAAAGATTTTTCTTGTATTTTTGGTATAAAACTAACTTGGCCAAGAGATTTATTTTATATATTGCAGGATTCAGTTTCCTAACATTTTGTTGTAATGATATTATCATTTATTGTGATATTATAAAATGACATCCTTTAAGGGTTTATTAATGGTCATATTCTTACTTGGGTGTCCTTAATATATGAAAACATAAATTCAAGAATTTTATCAATTTGGTCGGGACACATTGGTCAAATTTTGTTAAAAATTATTTAACAGTGTTTACAAGTGCTATGTACTAGTGTCATATCAATGTAGTATGCTTGGTAATAATCGTTAAATACTAAATATATAGTGATTTAAATAATATAGCTGAGGATCTGTTGTTATTTTTCTTGCCCCAAATGTGTGTATTCATCAAAGAAAGACATCAACTTGGAGATAGAAATAGTCTTGCTTTATAAGTTAGGAAATTCCACCTCCACAAGCCTCTGTTTGGCCCAGGTCCAAATAAATGCCTTCTCAGATCCCGCCATTAACACATCTCAGTCCCTCTCTTTTCTCAGTCCCTTGGCTCTGTTTCCTCTCCTTTGGGCCGTGTCTGTCACTGACATTACTTTGAGGTTCTGCCTCCAAACAAACCATGCCACAGAAAAGACAATAGTTTACCCCTCCTCCTTTGCAAAATGAGTTCACTCTCTTTGCATTTTATAGGTTTTGGCACTTATTGCCTTAGAAACCTGGCAGGTGCTGACCACAGAAACAAACATGGCAAAGTTAGAAAGCTTCCTGAATTCTCATTGTGTTGGTCTCTAGTTCTTTTCTTCTTTTCTGAAAAGAAACTGGGAAATCCCAGGGCTTTATTATCAAAGATGTGGCTCAACTCCCTAAATTTTTACTCCAGAAATACACACAGTTTTCTGGAGCCACTAAAATACATATACTACCCCTTCTTTCATGATAGATCCAGATTTTCAAAGCAATGCCTAGGCACTTCGTGTTCCTGAGTCATCGCTAAGGCATGTTTAGATTTATGAACTTCTTCCCAGACCAGGAAATATCTGGCCTGGACCTGTGTTCACTCAGTAATTAAAGTGGAGCCCTACCCTTGTTTATAGCAGAGAAATAGGTAAAATTTTGCTTTTCCACAACTCAGAGAAATATAGAAACTAGTCATGGTTTAATGTCAGAAATAAAATTTTAAGATTGTTTAGGACGTTAAAAAAAACCCATAAAAATTAGTAAACTGAAAAACCTCACTTAAATTCTAGTGGTACTATTTTTGGTGAAAAGTTGGGGGCCACAGCTAAAATAATTGAAAAATAAGCAGAAGTAAGGAAAAACAAAACAGAAGGAAAATTAATCAAATTTTTGTATGTACTTTTCAAATTGTATATTGTGTCTTTCTACCAAGAATGGATATGGGAATCTAAGAATAACCTTTTGTTTCTCAATTAGTTAAACTGCATTAGAGGAAACCTCAAGGGAATTTAACATTTTCCTCATATACTAGAATTTTGTTTTTTAAGTACTGCTTAACTAAGGTGTTATAAATGAGTTGGAAACATTTTATAAGTATGCCCGTTTTATGATAAGAACAAGATTCAAGAAGAACGAGATGCTTCAAAGAAAATTATTTGAGATTATGATTTTTGTGATATATTCTCTTTAAAATAGTGGTGGGGTTGAATTAACATTTACATTAAAAAATTCTATCAGATTCCATACCCTATGAATTAGTGTATAAGTTTCTAATCACTATATTTTCATAGCTAAACTGGTACCTGGCCAATATTGGATACTCAATAAATATTTGAAGTGGATGAATGAGTTGAATAAACCATGTCGCTTCTTAGAGATATGTCTGTAAGGCAACATCATTCTTGTCTGTGGTATGAATTACTTTCAGACAGAACGCCTTTCTCAGAGAAGTTGGTCACATTCATATCTTATGAAATACCATGTCAGAAAGCCTCCTTCATGTGTGTTCCCATTAAACTGGAAAATGGTTAGCCATCGTCCTCTATACACTCTTCATATGCTGACATTCTTCTCATAAATCACCTTTGGCCTCATTCCAAATAATCCCAAACCTATTAGAAATATTCCATATCTTTGTAACCTGGAGAAAATCACCACAACAGGAAGCAGGGGCCAGGATCTCTTGCTGCTCTTCTGCAGATAATTTGCTGGATGTGGTGATGTAAAAGTCACGGCAGCTCTGGGTTTTAGTTTCTCATTGTAAACTCATGGATTGGCCCAGATAACACATGTAAATATTTTATAGCTTATCTAAAAACCATTGCAGCAATTTCTTGAATTAAAGAATTTCCATTTTTATCACTGGCTTTAAAGTGCCTACTCTTCAATGTATAACCACAAGTTGATCATCTGCATCATTTTTATACTCACTGAGATTGGTAGAGGGTGCTATGTTTATGAGCTTGTGAAGAAACATCTGGGGTGAAGGGTAAAAAAATACAAATTAGTAGTTGATAGTTGGGCATGGGGATGGGGAGCACAGCAGAGGGAATGCAGTTAGCTTTAATATGATGGCTAAGCGGAGGGCTGGGGGAGGGAGGGAGCAATTGGGATCATTTTATGAACATTATAGTTGTCTAAGCAATGTACTGTATACTTGAAACTAATTTAAATAAATTTATAAAAAATATCTTAAAATTAAAAATATAAATAATAATATATAAAAAAAGAAATGATTGTTACTGAAGAAACCTCTTTTAGTTGCTGAACATGCTAATATTTTGATCTTCTGCACACAGTTTAATAATGCCCAAATGATTTTAGTCCACTTGGTTTTTTACCAGTTGTAGTAGTTTTAAAATCCAACACAGTTATATCAACAGTATATAACTAGCAAATTTGAGGATGTAGCACTTGCATTCTGAGTTTGCAGAAGTGGAAGTGGGTGTGTACATAGAACCATAGGTACAGAAAAATTATCTGTCATTTGAAGCCAGGGACCTTAGTTACTTTGTTTGATACAATAATATGTCATTTGGTAAATAAGAGAATATACAATCATAATTTCCAAAGACATTTTAAAGATGAAATTGACTAGGAGTTTTTCAAACTCCTTGAACTAAGACTGATATATTTTATTCACAGTTTCATGGTTAAGCAACAGATCATACCATCTGTTTTTTACCATGCCTCCCTAATGGTGTATAACATGTATAACTTTTTTGTCACTTTTAATTTAGGATGTTATTTTTTTCCACACTTGACATAGAAGTGCTACTGTTTGCTAAGTAGTCGCTATGTGTTACATTTTCTTCTTTTATAGCAATTATAATAATAAAGTAATGGAAGTATGTTCATTTTACGACATTTTTTAATGGTCAGTTGCTTCTTTAAGGCTATAACAGACCACAGAAGAGGATCGTTTTACCTTATTTATTTTTTTTAAGTAAAATGTTTTTTCAGTTGACTGCTCTCTGAAATCTCCTTAAAATAAGTTAATGATATACATTCTTATTTAGTTTCCTTTACAGACTTAGAACCACACACCATCTCAGTGGGCATAAGCTATCCTTAGAGCAATGTAGAGCTTGACAGTGCAAGTGAAGATGTTGAGAAAGTGAATGAAGGGGAAGAGAAATAGTCTTTGAACTGCAAGAGTATTTTTTCCCTTGATATAAAATAAATATATGAACACATAAATTAACAATAAGTAAAATAAGCATGACGTGAGTTTAAAAGTTACTGGTATTTCTGTTGCATCTGAGGCTGCTTTGAAATCAATTACACGTCATAGTAGTATCTTCATTCTTACTTTGTAATCACATTTTGTGTTTTGGAATGTTTATTCCCTTTGTGCAAAAACAAACAAAAAAAAAAAGGTAAAAGAACTTTACAACAAGTGAAAGTTGAAGTACTTACTGGCATATGCTTTTAGGGAGAGCTGACTTCCTAGTAAATTCAGGAAAAGAGTTTTTGAATTGATACCCAATTTTGCTCTTATTATATTTATTATTCAAGTTCTTCATTTTCTAACATGCCAAATGTAGAACTGGAACCACAATGTCAATCAATCTCATTCCATGCATCTACTCTTTATGCAGCATGACTCCCTTCCGAATTTTTGTAGAGGAAGCATCCCTGACAATTTGACATTTGTGTGGTAAGAAGCCTTGATAAATTCATCCAGTGCAGCCTTTCACCTTAAAAAACGACAACTAAAGCCTTTCTAGCACATAGGTATTTATTCTACTCTTAAAGTTGGCCAAAGAAGTTAAAATCATAGCGAGGTCAGTCTATGCTCATTGTTAAGATGAGTTTTATTATCTGGCCCAAATCCACTGTATTCAAGTTCCATTGTTGTCCAGTTTACTTCTCAGTACATACTCGGATCTAGTCTCAATACCAGGTTCCAAGGGAGTTTGGAGTGCAAAGATAATTTTCCTTCTAGGAAAAACCATTTTCAGTCTCTCAGGTAATAATATTTTATGTGTTGAAGACTAATTAGGTCATCCATTTGTAATTAGGCCACTTTGTTTTCTAGACTAAATCCAAATATGAGCATCATTATAGATCTATTGATAATCTTTCAAACTTTGGCCTAACCTCTTTTGATCATCTTCAAGTTCTCAGCAACCTTTCAAATTGAGCCACCAGTGGTACCCAGCCATTTCTTCATTTGAGTTCTAAGTGGTCTAGCTATTATTTTCAAGAATTAAACAGATATTTGTGAATTCTCTCAGGTTAAAAAAAAAAAAAACCCTGAAATTGAACCCCTTACTAGGTTTTACATGTATTCACTATAAGTGATAAATGTCGGGGGTTTGTGTATCTATAACTAGACACCTGCATTTTTAGAGAAAGATACCTATAAATATGCAGCCCCTTTTGTCATCTTATACTCGTGATAGAAAATACACATGCACACGCGCACGCACACACACCACACACACACACACACACACACACATTCTCTCACTATTTGTTAAATGCCAATTTGGGCCTGAATAAGTAAAAGTCTCTGGTGTAGTTGGTAAAATAAGATGTCAAAAAACCCACAGTAAACTGTGTTATGTACTACTAGAGGAATGACCTGAGAATATAATGTTTGAGCTGAGATCAGCTTGCAGGATCAGTTGGATTTGATCACATAGAGGAAGTAAGAAAAGACATGTTGGGAGCAATCTTTTTAGGAAAATTGTGATTGGTCATAAGTGCTGGGATCCAAGTTGGTTGCAAGTGTTGATTGATTGAGAGGAGCTGGCCTAAGGAGCTGAAACCACAGGGAAGAAAGGGCCATTACAGATTTTTAAGTGGTTTGTATCTTAAACTGTAAATCATGTGCAATTGGATTGGAGGCTGGGGAGAAAGGGAAGGGTCTGGGAAACTGATAAGGGGCCTATCATGGTAGCTCATGTGGTATGGTGAAGATCTTGGATAAGGCAGTGCAGGTACAAATTCTAAAGGCTTGGTCACCAGTTAGGGGCAATAACAAAAGGCTGGTCTGTCGTACCTGGAACCTTTCAAGCTTGGGCTCCTGAGAGCAGAAGTAAGATTAAGAAGGTGAGGGTAGTGAGGCAATGAGATGGGGATGTCTTTGATACTTGTGCTTCCTGTGGACTTGTAGGAAGAAACTAGAAGCTTTGGTCTGGAGCTCAGGAGAGAGGGTAGAAATGGAAATGGAGATTGGTGGTTGAAATTACAAGAGGCCACCTAATGGCATAGATGGAGTTCTCAAGGAATTCCTTTCTCAAGGAAGGACGGTGGGAGGGAACACCAAGCAGCAAGTCAAGCAGCTCAAGTTTGGGAGAGCAGAGCCTTAGAAGCCAAGGAAACATGGCCATGCAGAAAAGGACAGTTGACAGCGAATGCCCCATGCCATAGAAAACAGTGACAAGTAAGACGATTGGAGAACTTACTAGAGCAGCTTCACTGACATGTTAGTATCGAAAGCCAGACGACAGTGGCTTTAGGAGCAAACAGGGACAGGGAAATAACTAACGTTTAAGGGAGCTACTTTACTGCACGTATTAGGTACTTTTTAGTTTTTCTGTTTCTCATTTGAACTTTGTGATGAGAAACTGAGTTTTAAATATTTGTCTAATAAGTTAACCAAAATTCACTATCTAGTTTATTATTACTCTTAAATTGGTTGGTCTATTAATGTAATAAAAAAAATGATTGATCATTGTTTTCCCAATAGATAAATAAGATTTGGCTCCAAAAGACCAGTTTTTATGTATGTTTTATGCAATAAAATTGCTAACACAATCTGTATCCTTTGTGGTATCATAAAAGATCCCCACTGCCGTGTTACTCATATCATCATGCAATTGCACGGTAACATAGCAACATAGCAATAAACCAAAAAAAAATATATATATATATTAATATGATAAAATATATTCTGGGTGTCAGGATTAAGAATTATTTGATGAAGGCAAGTATATACACATATACACACACTACACAAACATACAAGTGTGACTGTATCTTAAGGCAAACTTGATAGCTAAAAAAGGATTTAGGTGCTCCCTAAAACATATAACGAAATATTTTACGTAGAAGGAATTAATGAAATACCCCTCTTTGTAAACACGCATCACTAAGTCTTTAGGATCAGTCAGAATTTAGCAAAGCCCTGATCACAGTCACAAGTGCATAAAAAGGCCTTGGTTAAGGCAGCTATCATAACGTGGCAACTAAACTATAATGATCGGTATCTAATAAATGTCTAAGTGTCAGTGTCTAATAATAATAAAATAATTAGTATAATAACAATATGCCCATAATTATAAGTAGTATAAAATAGTATTATACCCATTGTAAAAACATCTACAGTTTGTAGAGAAAACAACAAGGGCTGAACGTTTTCTATGTAAATAATAGAGAAGTGGAAACTTTTGCAAGAATGTAGTTCCTGTCCTATGTGGTTTTCTCCTAAAGGTTTCCAAGCTTTAAAACTGCGTCTTGGTGACATAATATGGTGTTCAAGGGAAAAGAGAAGTCATGGAAATTCTAGGTTTAGGATTCGAGTCAATTTAGGATAGTTTGTTGGATTGAAGTGGGACTTAAAATTGTGGGAAACAAGTAGTATATTAGGTAATAGCATTGCAGATTATTACAGAAAACATAGGAATGATTTCAAGTACAGAAATAAACAAAGGAAGTTTCTTCTAAGGGCCTAGCACTTACATACTGAAGTTTGCTTTATGTCTGAAAATAAGGGGAAATCCCTTCTTTTGGAAGTCCACTGGTAACGGTAAATTGTATTCTTCTATTACCCATAAAATACAAGTTAATTGTTTGAAATTTGACAGGTGATTTATTTCCCTGTAGACATCAAAGTCTCTCAGGAATTTTTAGCTGGTTTTCTTTTTTTGGTTTAGGATGGACAATTGAACTTTTTTTTTTTTTCTGATGAGATTCTAGTCATGTTTTAGTTTATATCATAGCAAAGAGGTTTTAAATGATCTCTTTATGAATGCAGTTGCTACTTCTTTCATTCTCATTTCCCTTGATCTCAGCATGGCTTTTGACACTGTCAACCGTGCTATCATTTCAGAGTGCTTGAGGGAATTTCCATCCTTAAACACTCAATATTACATCAAAATAACACTTGAAAAGCACAGTTTTATAGGCAAATATTTTATCTAAATGGTTTTTTCAAGAATACTAGAAATTCTATTTAGTTAAAACAATAGTATATAGAGGCCTGATTATTTTAATTTAGCTTTGGGTGACAGTCACCAGCTATCAGGGGATATTTTAAACATGTTTTGTACCATGAAACATGTTTTGGTTTGCCATGAAAGTAGGTGGCTGCATGTGAAAGTAGGCACCTTTGTCACTCTGAAGTGAGCAACTTGATAAACTAATGGAGCTTTGTTCCGAACTAGAACTTGCCTGGCACTGTTTGGCTATTGTGTCTTTTTGGCATGAAATTTGTTATTCTATACCTGACACCCTGTTACTACATGAGTCTTTTAGATCTAAATGTGGATGATGTAATTTCTGAGCTATTTGATCTTTCTCCTAATGAATATGCTTAAGGACTGACTTTTTTTTTTTTTTTTTCTCTTAGAATATGCTGGTTAGAGAGAAGTATTCAAAGGTAAATTCTGGCTTTGAGCACTAGGGCACCCCGCCCTTTAATTTCAAAGTTATAACATAAATAGAACTATTACTCCAGGATTTTTAGTTATGAAGCTGGTGCCAGCTTCTGTACTTTAAAATGTCCTTCCTTTGCACGTTATATTAAGCATATTATTAAGACTTGCAACTGTCATTTGAAAAATATAACTACACTTACTCCCCATTTATCCCTGTCTAATACAGATGTTTGCACGTTGCTTTAAATTGCCTCTGCACTTGACAGCTATTCTACCCAGCTGGCTGTTCTTCCAAAAGCCCTCTTCTAAGCTCCAGCAATCTTGGAAGTTATAGCGATGAGCAAAGTGAGCAAACTACTTCCAGTCTGGACTCTGGCTTCCTGTCATTGTCCCTTTCAGTAAAATAACAGGTGATGGTTATGGAATCCATTGAGTAAGGGGTCCTGTGTAGATTTCCTGTTTTAATTTTGAAGTGTGTTTCTTCTTGGCCACTATAATTTTTGTAGCCCCATTAGTACAGGTTTCAGTTAGATACCTATACATTTTCAATAATGGTGAAGCATTTATTAAAAATAATATATATTCAATGAATTTTATCATAAAATATTTTAAGTTTTTTTAACAACAAATTATATACAAAAATTGCATATTTCTTTATCATGAGAAAAGTCCAGTATTTTATAAAGAAATAAGTGTAAAAAACTAAATAGCTTTTTAAGATTCTGATTATGAAAAGCAAATGTGATTATTTTGGATTCGGGTCATTGATTATAAACATAGCAGTCTGTATTTTTCAGGAGAAAAAATAGATCTCAGAAATTTCCTTTTAGACTCTCTTGGCTTACTTCCCACTTTCTTCTTCAGAAAATGACCAAAAGAAACTTAATGGAATATTGCATTGGCATGGGGCAGAGTTAAGTCATTTTAAAATGAATGAATCCAACCAGTTCCAGCAGCCAGTGCTCCATTTAGACGACTCCATTGGTAGCCCATTGCCTTAGACTCTAAACAGGAATGGAGGGTACTTTTCCAGTTAAATGGTCCTGATACAATTGGAATGGATCCAGCAAGATTTTTTCAGTGGTCACAATATGCTGTCTTATGAAGTAAAGACAGGACAAATAGGCACGACATAAGTGGATATAAAAGCTGTGGCCATTCATGTGCAATAACCACCTTTTATAAAGGAAAAGTTCCTTGGCTCTGGAAAGAAAAAAGCAGTCCACACCCATGCCCATAGAATGTTTAACACAACGACGCTCGCCCTAGGTCATGTAGCAGACCTGAGATTTGAACCAAAGTCAGCCTGATTTCTAAGTGTGCGGTGTGGCTTACTTTCTCCAATTGCACCATTCTCACAACTTCTATCTCAGGCACTCCTAGATGTGAGCAGACTTGCAAGGCCTACTTGTCAGCAGCTTTTGTTCCTATAGCTATAGTAGCAGTGGCCTTTGATTTGGGTTGTGTGCTTTATATACCTGTTACAAAGATGATGGGAGCGATTCATAAACACTTCTTTTGCCTTTTGTGGTAGGAGGTACTTTTAATTTATCCTTTCTCTACAGTTATAATATATCCCTGAAGAAGCAGGTTTAACTCTATGGAAATGATATTTCCATTATTTTTCTTCATGATCATTGATTAAAAACTGAGCTGAATAAATGTTAACACTTCTTAGCTTTTTCTGCTCCCTTAAAAAAATTTAAGAGGCTACGAAAGCTCAATGCAATTAATGTAAAAAATAGAGCAAATTGTTAAATTTGATGAATTATTTTCTAGAATAATTCAGAGAAAATTCAAACTGTATCTTTTGTTTACTAAAGTTAGAATGAAATAAGACAATTGAATTAGCATGAGACATTTAAGTGATAAAAATGAATGTTTTTTCTTGACTTAAGAGTGAGTATATGGGACTAGTTGAAAAATCTCAATCAAGGCATCTCAGACGTTTAAAATTTAATATGTCTTTGATAGAACCTCGGCAGCATTGAGAAGTTTTCAAACAAAACTGAAGTTTCTAAATAAAACTGTCATTTTATTACTGAAGAAATTCTGCTTGATTCACTATCAACCCAGATAATTATTATTTTTCTTAAAGCAAGTGATCCACCAGTATTTATCATGTGTCTATTATATTTTGAGAAGACACTATAATTGGCTCCATTTTAAATGAAGTACAAATTTCAAAGTCAATGTGTGTGTGAGTACAAATGGGTACAAATACACATCAACCAGTTTTTTTTTTTTTTTTTGCTGTTGGAACCTTTAGCTAAAATCAAAATTAATAGGAAATTGTAACATTAATGAGAAAAGCCTAGTTCATGTTGTATATGATAAGGATTAAACCAAAATTCATAATGGTCAATGAATTCTAGAGTTAATTTAAATTTAACATGTCAAGAACGATTCAATATCTGTTACATAAGTTGGTCAACAGAAAAATGTGTGTTTGAATCCCTAATGTTATAACTTGAATTCCAAGTTTGGAGAATATCTTATTCTAGATTGAAATATGGAGGTCTGTTATGAAATAGACTAGTGATTCTTAATAGGTTGCAGGGAGAAAAGGGAGGGTACACATCTCTGAACAGAATCATCTGGTAGGTGCAGAAGGCTTTTTTATATAAGCTCTTACTTCTCCAGCAGATCAGGCATGGTAGAACATCTCTTTCATCATATTCATGAAGAATTAGACACCATCACTTTTATTGATGGGAGTTTGTCATATTTCTAGGGTTTTGGTAATCCAAGAATAAGATTGACATATTTAAAAAAAAAGACTGACACATTTTGCTCATCTTTTTCTCATCAGTGCCTACCACATGGCATCAAATACAATAGTCATATAAAACTTCTTGAATATATGTTAAGCTGTATAGAGAGGCTATGCATAAAATTCTTTCAAAAGATTGGGTTAACTCATCTTTGAGGAAAGAAAGCAGAGTTGAAAGAATTATTCATTTAGCCAGTTAAGAATGGAAACAAAGTACATTCATGCACCAGCAGCATGTTCAGTCAGCTGTGCTTCCATTCTGTGTTCTCTTTGGGCCAAAGAGAGAAAAAGCATCTATATGTTTATATATAAATACAGAGTTCCAGGAATTTTCCCATCAATTCCAAATCTAAGGAAAAATAAGGTATCTAAGGGAGAGGGAATAAAACAGAATTCCAATGCTCTCATCACATATACTTCAAATTTAAATCAAAATGCTAATATGAATGTGTCGAAATGTATTTGAAATTCTGTTGTTAGGCATGAAACTAAATTAGGGGACTTCTTTAGCTAAAGGGTTATGCATTACTTGACACACGATGAAACCTGATTTAAGTCTGTTGGATAGTATTTTCTTACAATGGTCTGTGTTGGCAAGGAAGAGAGGCAGAACTGGATGCATTATTAAACGCTGCTTTGTCCTAAAAAAAATGGTTCTGGAAGACACACTCTATTAGTCCAGATGCATATATACAACATATGGTAGAGAGTATTCAGTTAAAGTGTAGTTCCAAAAGTTTATTTCAGTGACAGAGGTTTTCTGTCTCTTGAATTCCCATAGGATTATTATTGATTTACTCCCAATAGCCAAGAATTCAAAATTGTGTGTCTGGATGAGGAGTATGTTTTTTCAAATCATCAAAGTAGTCTTTTAATCACCTCAAATGATGGTCACAAAACTGTCAATTGGCTTGTCAAGCATATGTAACAATCAAATACAACTGAACATCCACTGTATGGTTTTGCGACTATTTACATCTGTTATAATCAATTGCCATTTCTATTTCCCATCCATTGCACATGTGCAGGTAAGCCTCTTAGTATCCCATTGTACCAAAACCCATACCATTCAATCAGTTTTTCTTGAATTGGGGTTTTCGTTCAGTGCATTTGCACTTTTAAAAGTACAACTATTGGTATAAGAATCCAAAGATTTTATTTACATTGTTAGTTTTAACTTGCCAACAGGAGCGGTGGGAATATCTCTGTTATCAGAGTTTATTAGCAGTTGGATGAATTGAGAAGATGCAGATAGATGTGGAGAAGGTGGTTTCTCAAGCACATCAAGAATTTAATTCCTCAGCCTTATATATTTTTTTCACAATTTCACCTGTTGACTCCTTCTAGTTACAAACTTCATACAGTACTGTATTGTCCAATATGGTAGCCATTTGGCTATTTAAATTTAAATTTTAATAAATGATATTAAAAATATAGTTTCCCAGTGTCACTAGCCACATATCAAGTGCTCAGTAACCACATGGCATCAGTCACTTCGGTAATGAACAGTACCGATCAGGGAACATTTTCATCCTCACCAGAAGTTCTAATGGACAATACTGATGGAACGTATTCTCAGATTTCCATGTTTTCCCTGTCTGTACTTCCATTCTTTATCTTTCAGTCCCCAAACATTCTGCCTACATTGTTGTCCTTTCTTTTTTAAAAAAAGTAGCCGAGTTTTAGGAAATTTTCATTTTTTTTGTGTACTTTGCAAGTTGTTTGCTATAGGTGCTCTTTCTTAATAATTACAGTAGTACTCTCCCATTCTGAATATATATTAAAAACATTTTTCAGTAGGGCTATGATGAAATATACATTCCCCTATCTTCTTTGGTGGTGTGGTTCAATGCCTTGGTTTTAATTCATAGAAACACAACTGTTGCACAGTAAATTATGTTGAAATAAGTGGTGTGTATCATGACATACATATTCCCTGAAAATGAGGAAAAACAAATTTGACACTCAAGTGGTTAATACATCACTCAGATATTAGGAAATGGGTTGCACTCTTGTTGACAAGAAGTAAGTGTGTGGAAGATGATTTCAGTAATATGTAAGTAGGGAAAAGAAAACAGAAAAAAAGAATAAGGATTATTTTTAGGTCATTTGCCCTTCTTTTGCTATATGTTCATAAGAGCAAAAATGTAGATGATTAGCAGGCGACTTGTTGAAGGGTGTTACCCTTTCCTATTGTTATTGTTCCCTGGCCAGTGTGTCTTTCTCCAAGTGTTGGTGTTGGCAATATTTATCCCTGTTCTGTGAAGTCTCTCTTTTGCATTGCATCCGCTTTTTGAATTCATACATTCTCCACTGTGTCATTTCCTTTTCATATTTCAGTTTTCTTTTGCTTTTCCCATCAGTGCAGGATTATAATTCTTAACTTTTAAATGCACTGGATATTCAATAGAGAAGAGCCATTGAAAAAGTATTTTTTTTTTTTTAAGTAGCAGAAATTTCTCTTTTCCTGCTGTGGAACAGCAGAGAAAACAGAAGGCATTCTTGGAAGCAAAAGGTATGGGATGAACTGAAGAGTGTTATGGGGTATGGTGTCAAGAAAAATGTCAGGACTGGCTGCATTTGGAAGGAAATAATGGAATAAAAGAAGTCTGGCATCTATGGCCAGACATAACTAGGAATTCTTAAAGCTGGCTGCTATCAACCCATCAATTCAAAAGCAATCTGTGTGTTTGCCTCTTCTTTGCTTTTGGCCAGAGAATGGCGGAGTATGAGAGCAGCAGACTCCTGTGAGGAGAAGTAATTTCTGAACAGTTTGCTGTATTTGGGATGCCATCATAATTTAATCATACAGATACCAAAAACTGTACAACAGAATGCATTGTGAGACAGTGATTGGCACCTAGAGTTGCTTATTATTTTGTCAAGAATTTGACATGCCAATCAATTGTATGAACGATGTGTGCTTGCTAGAAATTGATCATGAAACACCTCATGTTAAGCATTTTGATAGTCTTTGCTAATGTAGGTCATTTCTGGGCTTTGGAGCTTCCACCATGCTTCTATTTTGTAACTAAGAGGAGAATGATGAAAGGTATAAGTTACTGAAATTATTTTACAGCAGAATAATCCTTTTTTAAAATGGACTCCAAAGTGGTTTATCACACTGGCCTTATTATTTAATGATTTCCTCCATGATTATCAAAGTAAAATGAGCTTACTATGGAGAATTTTAAAATTACAAGCAAATATAAATGCAAAAATAGATCATCTTACCAATTACAACAGTACTGTTTGTAATTTGCAGATATTTCCTTCTAATCTATTCAAATTACCTGAGTAGTCTCTGAAAGACTGTTTTGTTAAAAAACACTTAAAGGTTGTCATATCTCACTTCATTAACTATTATTTCAAAACATGATTTCAATAAGATACGTGGATATTCAGTAATTTACTAATCCTCTCTGATTGGACATTTAGTTTTCTGTGTGTTTACTATTATAAATGAACCTGTGATGAACATTTTTGTATAAATGTTATATTAATTTTACCTTCCTATGATTAGTATGTGAAATTGAATTATAGGATGTACATCAGAGAAACTTGATATATATCAGCAGATTGCTTTCCACCAAGTGTGCCAGCAGTGTATGACGGTGATATAGTTTTGTCATACCTTTGTTAGCACCAACATGTTAAAAAATTTGTTAATTTCATAGAAGAAATTAGTATTCCCTTGAAAATTACACATCTTTGACTATTACTGAATAAACAGTTTTTACTCTCTTATTTCTTCTGTTATTTAATGGGCCCCACTTGTGTTTGTTAGAACTTTAGTGATTTTAATTGATTGCTGTGAACTATTTATTAAGGCTGTAATCCATTTATAGCTAAGTACTTGCTACAGTTTTGCTTTTGCTCTATATTGTTTTATTTTAAGATACAGTTTTTCTATATTTAATACTGTGAGCCTTCCCTTTGGGATTTCTTCTTTACTTTTACACTAAAGAAGAAATTCTTGTTTATAGAAGATAAGAGACACACTAACATTTTTAAACATCTTATACCATTTTAACCTTAACTCGGAAATAGTGCTGAAGTTATAATGATGTCAAATGAGATGTGACTCTGACTCTCACTCTTAGTACAGTATGTGGGATGTGTAGTGGGGGATATAAATCTAAAGGTAGAATTGCTAGGTCACGAGATCCTTCTATGTTTATGTTTTTGAGGAACCATCTAAATCTTTTTGCAGTGGCTGAACCATTTATAACATTCTCAATGGTAACGCACAACAGTTCTAATTTCTCTAAGTTCTTGCCAATACTCATGTTCTTTTCCTTTTTAATTTTTTTTTTTAAATTGTAGCCATCCTATTAGGAGTAAAGTGTTATCTCGTTGTTTTGATTTGTATTTCCCTAATGAAGAATGTTGTTGAACATATTTCAATGTACTTCTTGGGCAAAACCTACTGTTTTGAATTCAGTTTATTGCACTAAATTATTTTTACAATTTTTATTTGGATACAGTTTTGTAACATTTTTGTCATTTACTGAGACATTTATGTTTAAATTTCAACCTTTAAGTCTTTTTTGTACCATAGCCTTTCCATTAATTTTGATTCATTTCCCAGTTAACTGGTGTATATCTTTTTTTAAGGGATTTATGTGTTAGCTTTTCTGAGCCCTTGAGTATCTGATTTTTTATTATTATTATATAACTTGGCTTGTTATAAAATTCTTGGCTTACAAGCTTTTCCCCTCTTAATTAAATTATTGTGAACGTTGCTCATTTGTCTCTCTCCTAGTGTTTAAATTTCAGGGGAAGTATTTGATGCCAACCAGAATTTTGTTTCTTCGCAGATAAGCTGTTTTTCCCAGAGGTTTAAGGTTTCTTTCTTCCCTCTTGGACCCTGTATTGAAAACCTTTACCCAGGATAGTGTATGTGAATGTGTACGAGAATTTTTCTTTAGCTTTGTATGAATCATGATGTACTCTCTTGATTTGCAACCTCCTTGCCCTTTTTTAAATTAAGGTTTTGTCTTTAAATTTCTGAAGTTTTTCCTCAATTTTGTCCTTGAGTTTGCTTTTATTCCATTGTTCTCTTTTATTTCCCTCCCATTGTCATGTGCGTAATTCAAAAGGTACATCTGTTTTCTGTTCTTCATAGTAATTCTCTCATCATTTTCAATTGTTTGTCTTGTTCTTCTACATTCTGCACGAGCTGTGCGATATTGCTCTCCACATTAGTGGCTTGATTTTCTGCCGTGCTCATTATCACACTTTGCTATACACAGTGCAGACTTTATTTTTTCTCTTGCAGGTTAGTTTCCTTCTTTACCATCCCCAACACTTTTCAGTCTCTCAGTTGTTTGCCTTTACATCTCTTATTTCAAAGATGACTTGGCCAGGAAATGGGAAGACTAGGGTACAACCCCAAGCTTGTGTGACTGGAAACCTGTGTTGTAGTTTTTAAACTAAATCTATGAGAAATAACTAAAAGAAGAAGAATGATAGACTGTGCTTGCTTAAAAATCTATACTTGGTTACCAAAGATTTTATCCTATGAATGACTCACGAGTAAAGAGTCGTAGGTTCTTTACAGTTGCATGTAGTAGATGCTGTGTACCTGTCAGAGCATTGCCTTGTAAAAAACACGGGATATGTCTCTCTAGAAAAAGAACTAATAAAAGAAGATGGAAAATTTCACTCTTTCCTTGCATTGTTTCTGTATTTGTGATTAATGCCTTTGCTTGTATATACTGAGTTATGGGCTTTCCAGCATATTCCACAGGAACATTTTGGTAGTTTGTAAAGTGGGGGAAAGCATGAGCTTTTCTGAATGTTTTCCGGATGCAGGTTCACATACCTATCCACTACTTTCAAATTGTGTGACTTTGAGCATCTTACCTAACATCTGAGCCTGTGTTACTGCATGAACAAATTCCATGTTTAGGGGTCTTGAGGAATGAATGAGATGAGGATACATTTATGAACTTAGGACAGCACTTAGCGTATGGTAGCACTCAAAAATCAAATCTTACTCTGCATTCGTGTATTAAGTGCTATGAATCAGGTAGCATACTAGGTCCTTGAGACTCAGTTATGAATAAGATGACATCTCTGCCGTCAGGGAATTCAGAATTTAGGAGGATATGAGGAAAATGAAACCAGCAGGAGAAATAATCTATAATACGACTGTGCTAGAGGGACTCTAAACTTCTCTTATTCACCTTTATACTCCAGTGCCTAGCATAGTTCCTGACCCCTAATTGCCTCTTAACTGTGATTGAATGAATGATTTATTCTCTGAGTACCGGGATGCATAAGTGAATAATGCCCAGGATAGAGGTTTACCAGAAACTGGGAAAAGGAGCACAGAAGAGACCCATTTCTCAGTCAGGGAAGGTTTTAAAGTAGCAGTTACACTTCAGCTGGTGTTTTTTGCCTTCCTATTTCTTTTGTAAATTGGATTAAATTTTTTCTCTACCAGGGGACTTGATATTTCAAGAAACCTTGCTACATATCTTTTTGGTAAAATGAAATCTTTTGTAATGTAAATAATCACTTCCTAATTTATATGTGGAGCAAGTTAAGATTTTTGTATGTCAGATTTTCTTTTCTTTTTTTTCAAAAGATGGGCACAATGGTCTATTTTTGCAATAAGTAAAAATATCCTTACAGTAATTGAATGAAAAATTGATTGAATTTAATCTTCATTCTTTTACATTCTATAGAGAATAAAGAAGCATTTTGAAAATGTATAAATGCCCTTACTGAAGTGAGTAAAAAAAGGCATATTTGTATAGATTTGATTGGAAGTTAAGACTTTTATTATTATACATCAGGTGATCTTTACAAATTACTTCTCTGGGACTCAGTTTCCCCATTTGCAAAATATGGAATTTAGACTAGAGTATTTCTGTATTCTCTTGCAGCTCTAAAATTCAATGATAGAAAAAAAGATTAATGACAAACTCATCTTATAATTAGAGTAGTAAATTATGAATAATGTGCTAGAAGAGATAAAAATACTGCATGGTTAGCTTAAGATCAAGAAGTCTGGATTTTAAAAAATTAGAGATACTTATGCTTATTTTAGACTTTTAAAAGGTGTGTGGCAATCATTTAAAAGAAGATAAGATTTATGTAGCCAATAAGAAGAAAAGTGGTGATCATATAAATGCAATAAGAAAATTTTGAATTTGATATTCTAATATTGAAGTGCTTTAATGAGTCAGAGAAAGCTTGTGTGCATACCCATATGCACTAAATTCTAGTTCAAATCTGGGTCATAGTATAACAATATATTTAGGTACACTAAATTACAAGAGGCAGAGTCCTCAAGAAAAAATAAAATGTGAAAGAAACAGTGGAAAGTCCATCTTTTATTTATCTCCTGCCCTTGCCACTTTTCTTCTCTGTACCTTAAGGTGCAATACATCCTGAGTATCTAATTTTTTAAAAATATTAATTACCTTCACCAAAAATTTATATTTTTAATACCAATTTGGGGAGATTTTATCTATTGTCTCGTCCTTGCTGTTAGAAATACATTAAAATAGATTAACCAAAGGAATTAGGAGTATGTAAAAATACTATGTCACTTTGTATTCATTCAGTCACTCACATATTTACTGTGAGCCAACATTATGGGAACTATTTTCATGTGTCAATAATACCTTAGACTCTCATGTGTCACTAGCCACATAAATCACACACTCTGTAGCTAGTCAGAATTGAAATGTCTTTTAAATATAAAAGACATACCAGATCTCAAAGGTTTAAAAAACATATAAAATATCTCCCTAATGTTTTTGTATTGGTTGCATATTAAAATAATATTTTGAATATTGGAATCAATATAATATATATAAATTAATTTAATGTGGCTACTAGAAAATTTAAAATTCCCTATGTGGTTTGCATTGTATTTTTATTGGACAGTGCTTCCATAGAGTTAGATAAGTCAGTTATTAGTTCCATTAATTTTGACGCAGTGTAAAAGTGTACTGATGATGGATGGTTCATTGGTAGCTCTTATTTTTGAGATATCTGTGACAGACTTTCATTTCTTTATCCATCAACATCAGAAGAATATATGAAGACATATAAAGGGAAGGTCTATACTTTAAATGACTTGAGAAAACTTGATACAGTTCCTGGCTTTTCTTCTTCTTATAAAGTATTAGAATGTGTTTGCACTTCCTGTAAATGATGTGGACCAAGATTCATAAATACCGTTAATTTTTTTTCTAGAAAACTAGTTTTTCTTTAATGATATTAAATAAAAACCTATCTATCAAAGACATGCTTAATCACACTTTTTCTGGCTACCTTCTCAAATGTATACAACTGCGAAAAAATGTACTTCATTACCTTTTCAGAAGCACGTGCCTTGTTTCTTTGTAGTTTAGATCATAATTCAGCTGTATCGTTGTTACTTTTTTTGCTCTGCCTTTCCTTTTAAATTATATGTCCATCCACAACTGACTTATTTACTTATGTTTTGTCTAGTTGGTGTAGTAGTTTCAAACACATACTGGGTACTCCAAAAAAATATTTATTAAATTAACAGAACACCTGCTGAGATTTAAGAGCTTAACTATGCTTCCTCCCTCATCCATCATCAAAGGTTTTTTTGGCGTCTGGTGTCACATGTCAGAATGAACCTGAAGACTCTAGCAAACCACTGTGGGTGTATGTATCAGCTGTTAAGTCGATTGATAGATTCGGCTGCATTATTTTGTTTTATAGTTTTAAAATTATTTTATCATAAACTCATGAAATATTGATTAGTTGATATTTTGATAATATTACTGCTTGTGCATTTTCATGTTTAGAGATTGCTTTTGAATAAATGAATTCAATATTCAAGTTACAAAATTTTGTTTTCTAGGCTGTAATCCTCCCATGCTCTTTGTTGTTGCTCTCTTGCTCATTAATCCTCCCCACATTTCTGTATTCAGGAATTATCCCCACTTGACAATAGCTTAAATGATTTCCCCAAGATTACCCAGTGAACACAGCTAAGCCAGAGCTCTCTGTCCTGCTCTTTGATCTCATGCTCTTTCCTCCAGTTTAACCTAAGAGCACTCTAAGCAAGAAGTCGAATTTTGGATTATGAAGTCATTTCCCCACTTCCCCGCTGGCTGTTTCTTCCCTGAGCCAGTTAGTTTCATTGCTGACCCTCACTTAAAACCAGAAAGCAATTTGCTCTTGTAAATAACCTCTATGTCCTACTGATTGGCATCAAACTTCTTTTTTGTTGTTGTTGTTATTTGTTTTGCTTTGTTTTTCATCTGGTTTCAGTATGATATGCATTGATAGGAATGGATTTTTTTTTTTCATCTTAATTAGTCTCCACTTTTCTCCCAACATTTAATAATGAAGAACCTGAATCTCTAGGAATAAAAGGAAGAATGATACCTGTTTTATTCTCTTCAGTATAAACTGCCATTCAGTGGCATAGCAGGCCTCTCTGTCGAGTTTCCTGGAGCATATCTTTACAGAAGCAGCAGCCTTTACAGGATGGCAGTGGGGCTGCAACCGTTCCCCTTGGCCCTGGTTGCTGGTTACGTCTTGGGAAGTTAAGCCAAGGAACTACTGGAGTACAAAAAATTTACATGGTGCAAATCTTTTTTAATATAGTTAAGGTATTTATGTAGTTAAAATTCAAAAGGTACAGATATAGTCTCCCCCCCACCCTGGCCTCCTGCCTCTAGGTTCCTTTTTGGTAGTCAACCACTTCCATCAATTTGTGTAAAAGAAAAGGGTAGGAGGAATGTGGGTTTGTTTTATATGCATAAAATATGCACTCTGCTTTACACTTTGCCTTTTTAACTTCATGATTTATCTTGGAAATCATTCTATGTTAGTATATAATGAATTACTATTTGTTATGGCTGCATACTATTCCATTTTATGGCATTACATTATTTATTTGACAGCATTCTATTATGAAACAGGTGATTTATTTTCTTGCTATTACAATAGTGACCCCTTATCTGTGTTATTGCTTTTTTGTTTTTTTAGTTATCTGAGGTCAACCACTGTTTGAAAATATTAAAGGACAAATTCCAGAAGTAAACAATTCATAAATTCTAAATTGCGTGCCATTCTGAGTAATTTGATGCAATCTGTACAGCTCCAACCCTCTTGAGATGTGAATCATCTCTTTGTCTAGTGGATCCATGCTGTATACACTATCTGCTTGTTAGTCACTTTTCCTTTGCAGTTATCAGATCAACTGTTGTGGAATCAAAGGGCTTGTGCTCAGGTAACTCTTATAGTAGCCTAACACTGTGTCACAATGCCTGCGTCATTTATCTCATTTCATCTCATCACTAGCAGGCTTTGTATCATCTCACGTCGTCATAAGAAGAAGGCTGAGTACTGCACAAGGGCGAGTACAGTACAATGAGATGTTTGAGAGAGACCACATTCACAACTTTCATTATGTGATACGGCTATAATAATTCTATTATTGCTATTAATGTCCTACTGTACCTACTTATAAATTAAGCTTATCATAGGTATGCATGTATAAGAAAAAACATAGTATAAATATTTTGGTACTATCTGCAGTTTCAGGCATCCACTGTGGGTCTCAGAATGCATTGCCTGTGAATAAGGGAGGACTACAATACAGTCAGTCACAAATAATTTTGATACACAGTTTTGTATATACGTTGAACATACTTTAGGAGGTCACATTCCTCGAAGTATAATTGTATGTGGGATATGTTTATTTGTAATTTTGTTTTAAGACTTTAATTTTATACAGTTTTTGGAAAGAGAATGCATGTTCATGACACAAAATTCTTCAAAAATAAGTAAGAACTGAGGATAAAGTTAGTTTCCTTCTCAACCTTCAAGAGAGGTGGTAGCTACCAGTACCCCTTTTTTTAATCTTCTAGAGAATGTCAAGCAGGTATGGTGTGAGTACTCGATAGATATACAGATGCTTCTCTACCTGTGATGGGCTTACATCCTGAGACCATTGGAAATCTTGAGACATCATAATTTGAAATACATGATACACCTCAACTACCAAACATCCTAGGTTAGTCTAGCTGGTTTCTACTGAATGCGTATGTTGAATGATTATAAGTTGGGGGACTATCTATATTTTACACACGCACACATGCCTCTTTCATTGGAAAAAAAATATTCTTCATTTATTCTATAGCACTGGTTCTTAGGAGACAATTGGAAACAATCTTTAGACACTTGTGGTTGTCACAAATATACATGCGGGCATACTATTGGCATCTCAAGGTAGAGGCATCTAGAGATGCTGCTAAATATCCTGCAATACACGGGATAGCCTACCCTCCTCCGGCCCCAGCAAGAATGACTTGTCTGGTCCCAAATGTCAATAATGCTTTATGATTTACTTTTAAGGATCAGAAGGCTTTTTCCAAGATGTTGGCTTCCATAGAGATACCAGGCTTCAGTGTTGACATTCATGCTAGATGCATCACTTCTCTTTCTTCCTCTCATCCTCCTCTTCCTCTTTTTCCACAATTAACCATATATGTTGTGTATCTCACCAGCAAGAGTGATGGTTCCACTGATGTTTGTTATACTTAGCTGGCTTCTTTAGGTTGACAAGAAATATGATACCAATATTTTGCTCATATTGTCCCATGTGTTCTCATTTTTTGGTTTATTCCCTCATTTTGGTGAAGCACATCCTCTGATAGTTTGCTGATAAAGGGTATATGAAATGTAAATTTGGGGGTACCTTGAGTTTCTGTCATGTTTTAATTTCACCATCCCACCTGATTGATATTTTATGTGGAATTCTAGGGAATAAATATTTTACTTCAGTATTTGATGCTATTTCTTCATTGTCATATAGCTTCTGGGTTTGTTATTAAGAGATATGGAAACATTTTGATGTTTGTATGTAACTTTTGCCCTGGATGTTCTGAAATTTCCCACTGATGTGTGTGATGTGCTGTGCATATACTTTTATTTAATGTATTGGGTTCTCAGTGGGCTTCTAATCTGAAAACTTACCTTTCAGTTCTGGAAAATTTTTCTTGAATAACTTCATTGACTTCTTCCCAATTTCCCTTGTTCCCATTCTGGCACTCCTACTTGGATGTTGGAATTGTGGACCATTTGTTTCCTTATATTTTCACTTTATTATTTTTTTGCTTCACTGTGCCTCAAATTTTTACTCTAACTGTTCTATGGATTTATTTTCTTATTTCAATTATAGTTTTATTTTAAGACATTTTTAAAAAAATTCTCTAAATCCTTTTTATTCTGTTCCTATGTCTAGATGCAATTTCTGTTCTCTCATGATTAATAATAGGAATATGCTTTATAAAAATTTTTCTTCTCCCAAGGTACCATTTTCTGTTTGTTTCATCAGGTATCTATCTTCCATGTCAGATATTTCATCAACTGTCTTATAATCTTCATCCATTCCTGGTTTGGATGTTCTAATTGGATGAATCAGACTTGTTGACTTTGAACTTCATCAGTGACAAGCTCAGGTATACCCTATAGGGAACCCCAACATCTGCTATCTTTAAATTTCTCCTTTTGGACTGATCAGCTTTCTTAGAGAATGTCCAACCTCTTATGTGGAGGGCCGCACGTGTTCCAGAAGTCTGGTAGGGAAAAGAGTGGGGTTCTCAGAGTGCATATGATCACTTACTCCCTCATTTTGGAAACTCAGCTACTCCTGGTTATCCCCTAGTTTATCCATCTCCAGAGAATACATCTCCAGACCTCCTACCCCTACTTCCACAAGGTAGTCCTGGCAGTAGGGCCAGGCATCTACCTACTTCTCAAACAACTCTAATGCAATCTTTATTTTAGCTACATACTTCTCTATGACACCATTTTTTTCCCAGTTCCATAGGTCACTTGTGTTCCAGTTCTTAAACCATCTGTGGCTTCTGTGGTATATTGGGCTATGTCCCAGTGTTCCATAATATTGGTTTGGGTGCCTTTTTCTCAATAATGCTCCCTCAGTTGCTGTTAATCTCTCTTCTTAACACCTAGAAAAATTTTATGGCTGAAATCTCTTCTCCTGTTTTCCGTATTCTTAGGGGTGTAAGTCTTTAAAAAAGCAATTCTTACTGTAGTTTTAGTGTGGTTTCAGGAGAGAGCATTCAGTATGGGTGCAGGCTGCTATCTCAATGCAGAAAACTTTGTGTGCAAATCTTATCCAGACATTCAATTACGGAAGTGTGTTGGTAGAGTCTGCCTTCTCTCTTTCCTGTTTGCTGATGTTGGGTCCTAACTTGGATTTTCACTCTGGCTTCCTGAGCTTTGGTGCTAAGCTGTTGGATCTATTTCTAAAGCAAACCAGGTCTCGAATTCACTGCATTGACAGCTGCCCTAATAGATGTGGTGCTATGGCCAGTATAAGATTAGTTGGCTCTTCACGATTTGGCTGTTGGTTTATGTTCCCGACTACACATTTTTTTAACTCACTTTTGATTCTAAGAAATGTGTGCATAATTTTTTTTAAATGTTTGCTATGCCAATATCTAAGATTAATGTTTGTGAGCATTTAATGGTTAGAAACTGTGAGTTGAGGCCTATTGACCAGGTGTCTCCTGCTTCATGGTTTATAGGCCACCTTTACACAGGGATATATGCTTACTGACTCCTCTTTACTACTAAAAAAGACACATTTGTGGAAGGCCACTTTCCATTCACTCATCTTTGAAGGTTTTTACACTCTAAAATCATTCATCTTTACAAGATTCTAAGGATGTTTTTCCTGTATAGAGATAATAAATGCTGGGGCAGGGAAGGGGGGAAACCCTAAAATTTAATGACATCAGTTTCTGTTCCCCCAGAAAAAGGATTCCAGGACTCTTAATTCTTATTCTGCTTCCTAACAAACAAATATGACAATTAGTTATATGCAAGATTATTAGCAACATTGTTTTATACTGTATTCAAACTAATTTTGATATTGTCATTTTAAGGACCATTCTGGAATCTTCCTATAAGGTGACCTTTTAAGGCCCTTTAGGTTATTATAGTCAGGTTGGATATGTACAATTGATTTATGTTTCTGATCAAGATTGCTGTGTTCCAATAAAACTTTATTTATTGACATTGCGATTTGAATTTCATGTAATTTTCGTGTGCTATAAAATATTCTTATTTTTTTTTAACCATTTGAAAATGTAAAAAGTACTTTTAGCTCTCAGATATACAAAAACTGGTGGTGAGCCAGATTTGGCCCACAGGACATTTTTTGCTGACCCTGGTTTAAAACTTTTATGTTAGGATAAGTGCCATTCATCTTATGTCAAATTTCAATCATGACATGATAATCTGAATGTCTATTGGTATAAAAACACTGACATTAAGGTAGCCATACTCAAGTTTTTGTTTTGATGGGAGAATTTTTCAAAACCAGTTCCAATGACTTCTGTGTACCCCTTTAGACAACCTTTTTCTCCTTTTAAAAATTTCTTCTATTGTACTTTTCTCCTGTACACTTTCAAATAATTTCAATCTCTTTAAGTAAAGATAATATATTACCATGATAGTTGTTTAAGAGATATGAATATTGCTATTACCGTGATAGTTGTTTAAGAGATAGGTTTAAGAGATATGCTTTCTATTAACAAATATAAACAGAGTCAAAACTTCTTGGTAATAAAGCACAGTCATGGAAGAGATTTTTTTTCTGCCAAAATTCGACAAGCTAATCCAAAGTACAGGAAGGGATGTTATCTACAGGTATGTCAGATATTGTACAGATATTTTTCCCCTGACCTCATATTGTAGATGACAAGCACACACGTATTCTTCTGCATGTCTTTATTAGAGAGGCCAGCAACATCAAAATGGTGAATAGTGGGCTATGTTTAAAATTTAAATATGACACTATTTTCACTACTGTAAAGAAACTTGTTTCTTCAGATATCCTCTGATAATTTATTCAGAAATTTAAACTCCTTTAAAAAACTTCTATGGAAAGGTGTGTATATATATATATTTTTTTTTTTTGGCAAAGATAGATCTCTACTTAGTAAAGACATATGATTGAATAAGCACAGAATAAGGGGTAGGCCTAGGCTCTGAAAATAATAAAAATAGGAACATTAAAAATGAAGGAAATCAGTTAAAGGCTGTTGAATCAAACAACAACACAATCATAGATTTCATAGTTATAGTAAGTAATATAGTCTCAAATGAATACACTTTTATTTCATGGAAGGGATTGGCATTTGTGCAATATTCTTTAGTTAAATTTCAATTTATTGGATTTTTGCATCACTGCAGATTGATCTATTGAATTTGTCACAGTGGCCTTGTTTTTACCTTGATGTGTATAATACCTGCTGGATCAGAATGCCAATCAATATAATTTAATTTCATTAAGTTTGCTAAAGCTTTTTAAATTAAAGTCACTGCTGACATTACCAGTAACAAAATGTAGGTAACATACTTTCATATATTATTGTTCTAGAAAAGAGATTGGTAATATATATTCTCTCTAACATTTTCTTGCTTGGATTTTTAAATTCCCTTAATTATTTACAAGACAATAAATCATTTAACATTTTAAATTTTAATTATCTGCATGATCATTGCTTAGTATTCTGTGCCAAACTTTAAACTCAGCATAGATTTAAGTTCTCACTAACAGATTTCAATTAAACTCCTTCCATCTTTTCTAGGAAAGAGATGGATTGTGTTTAAAAAATTATATTATGCTTTCTGTTAACAAATATAAACTGAGGAGTGGTTCATGGCAAGTAGACTTTTATTTCTCTTGTGCATTTTATTTTTCAGAGAAGTCACAGTGCATTGGGCATTTATATGAAGTATAATTATTGTTAAGATTTTTTGAGTAATATATTTTGCAATGAGCTCTGTAATATGCAATTATGGAACTCGGCTTACATTATTAACTGATTTTATTAACTGTCATTAATGCAGTATTTATAAATATTGCTTGGAGAAGTGTAGTTACATTTGCTAAAGACAGAATCGAGGAGAAAACTGATAAACCACTAGGTCACTACAACTCTTTAAGAAGAGCAGAGCAGAGCAGACTACATCATTTCTAAAGCCACTAGGACATTCAGAAAGGAGAAAAAAAGCTCAAACCATCAAAAGTTGGTTACTGATTACTTACTATTTCTTCATAGCAATGGCATGTGGGTATAACAACAATTTTCTATGGGGAAATTGAGCAAGCAGAAGTTTGTTGTAGCATATGCTATTCTAGAACTTAAGAGATTTTGGTTGTGTAAGGTTCAAGTTATCTTTGACACGTTTTGCAGGCTACTTACAAATTCCTGCCTAAACATAGGAATCTTCTTTATCAGAGAGCCTAACATCAGATTTTAATCATATCTTAGACCCACAGGGTTTTAGGTTTCCAACAGGCCACCTGTCTCAGACATTTAAAAATTCACAGGACAGATGGGAAGGTGAAAGAACTTGTCCTTGGATAAAGAATTCTTACATTGCAGAAACATTCACAGGCAGGGCTAGCCAAAATATCACACACATAACCTGCGTTTGTCTACTGTTAATGTATCATAATCACACATTCCCCTTTAGTAGTATAAATATAGAACTCATCATTGTCTCCTAGTCTCTTGGTAGACAAGAGAGAAAAAAGTCATAGCTTGTAAAACCTGTTGTTCAGGTGATCATGAATCAGGAAATAGGATAATTTTTATATTAACATTTCCTGAATCTACTGTTCATGTAAGACTATGCACCATAGTATTTAAGAAATTGAGATCTGGAGCCGGCTTTCTTGGATTTAAATTTCTTCCCAACCACTAACAAATGACCTTGGAAAGCTACCTGATGTCCCTGTGCTTCAGTTCAGACAATATGTGTAGACTATTTGGGACAATTACATGAAGATGACACATCAAGTGTGCCTTGAATAGTGCTTGGAACTAAGAGTCAGTGTTCAGTAGATGTTAGCTCTTAAATACAATATTAATTACATGTAAAAATGAGAGACTTAAAGCTTTAACTTAAAAATTTTTTACTTGGAAATTTTTTGAAAATAAATTCTAAAATTTTCACATTTACATTTATCTCTTTGGGAGAAAATCTATTACATGACATGGCTGAAACGTAGTATTCAAAATCATCAAGCATTTGAAGCATCATTGGGTTGTACTGAGAACTGTGGTTGGTCTTCATTAAGCCGGAGGGCCATTGGCTTTGATGTGTATTTGTTGAGGGTCTGCTGTATTTGTTTTGGGTAATAGGAATCCTGACATGAAAGGTTAGATTCCTGTTCTAATGGGTATTCCAGTGGTAGGGGTGGCAGACAAGAAATAGATAAAGAAGCATAAAAACTAAGAATTTCAGGCAGTGGGAATGTGAAAAAAACAAAACAAGGAAATAGTGTTGGAGAATGATTGGGAGTGTTTGAGGGGACCCCTGAGATAGGGTGTTTGTGGAGTACCTGAAATACGACATCTGGGATTAAAACTGAGTCATGAAAACAAAAATAACAATTTGTAAAAAACAATCCTGAAAGATGAAACGTCTAGTGCAGAGGCCATAAAATGGGGATAGCTTAAAGGAGAGTTCTATTCTTAGTCTACTAGACTATTAATTAGCATTAGGATAAATTTGATTATTATAGACAATTAGGAAATGGTTAAGTTTTCGATTGGCTCTTTTAAAAAATTATTATAATTCCCCATTTTAATCTGCATATAGTCCTACTAGCTAAGGCTAAGTGTCATACATTATTAATCCGTTTATCAGCTGAGGGACCAAAATCACTTTGTGAGCTCTGAAGACTGCATTGGGTTGACAGTAACTTGTGATACATCTGATAATTTGGGACTGTAGTTACCAATGAATGGACTAGGTGAAACATTTTCTTTTAGGGTTATAAGTATCTTGTCAACTTCAGATTTCTCTTGTTCAGAACTTAAATCAATGTCTTTAGTCTGTTTTTTTTAATTGCCCCTACATTTGTAAATTAATGTATATAATGTCTAATGATTCTATTAAATGACTATCACCTCCTTCTTGACTAGTTTTCTATTAGCTATAACTTCCACAATAAAAATTATCTTAAGCAAAGGGTAAAGACAAAACTGACTTGCTATTTTAAGTGCAAGGGGAAAGATTTTCTAAATTAAAAACAAGCTCAATGGTTTTAGATTTTTAAAAATGCAATTGTATTTCAATATTGTACATATTATAAAATAATTTATAAAATAATTGTAATTAGTTAAATTTAACTCAAACTGTGGCAAGACAGTTTGAATATTGAATATATTTATTCAATCCCTGCATAATAAAATCAAGTGTATAAGATAAGAAAGAGCTCATATTTTTAAATCCAAGAACACCTGCATTCAAATCCCAACTTCTCCACTTGTTAGTGATGCCATGATTTAGCCAGTTACATTTTCTGTGCCTTAATTTTATTGTCTACAAATGAGAATATAAAAATCTATCTTCCTGGGTTTATTAATTTAGTTTCAAAATGTCACAACCAGTTAAATAAGATAAGAAATAGGTGATCAAAAAGTAGTAACTATTATTTTTTCAGATTTAGTGAAAACTCTGAATTAATATTTTAAATGTGTGCCAAACAAGTCTGTGGCTTCATCCATCTTTTAAGTATAGATTCAGTATTATTTTTAAATATTATGACTAATTTTTAGCTTAATTAAAAAAAAAAAGTCAAAGAATTATAGGAACTTCTTAAAGTCTGCCATCTGCCTTTCACAATAACTTTCTCCCGTGGTTTTCAATTCTACCTTTGAAGTTACAAAGTGCGGCCATTGGCTGACTAGCTTATGCCTTTTTCAGGCCTCCCCCTGTCCCCCCCCCACCCGCCACTAATTTATTGAACTGAAATGTTAATTCACTCACCCTCCTGAATAGTCTTTAATGTAGTGCATAGTGAAGGAGTATATTCTTGAGCATATTTTGAAAAATATATGGATTCAACAATTATTAATATTTTAACAATCTTATTTAACCTCCTATGGCATTTTCCAGCAAGTTCCAGACATTATATTTTTACAATTGTAAATACTTGATTATGCATCTCTCACTGATGAGGGTGTTTTACATAGCCCTAGACAATTATGATACTTAGAATTGACAATTACTGTTTAATCTTCTGATCATTAAAAAAATTAATAAAGGAGGCTAAGTATGACTCATTAAAAATTATGATGAAATCGACATCCATAAACACATGTTCCTGGATCTGGTTTCTGTTTCCTTTTAGATACTTCTCATTCTCCTGATGTGACTCTCCAATAGCTATAATTTCTTACTCTTTCCAAAGCTGGCAACCAAACATCAACTTCTTCTTCTTCTTCTTCTCTCTCTTTTTTTTTTTTAAATAATGGCCCAGGCGGAGTGTCTACACTGCAAGTGGCCTGAAAGCTGCTTGACGGAACCTCTGTTGATTGGTCCCTGCGGTGGCAGATAATATTTAATCTGTACATGTGTCGAGACATTATTTTTCAAAAGTCTGCTGATATTTTCTCTCCTAGACATCAGATACTAGTTCTGTCTTTATAAAATATAGGTGGACTTGGGACAACCTTCTGTCACAGAGCAGGCTGTTTCTTGAACTGGTAGGACTGGCTGTATGCACCCAACACAGGAAATCTAGAAACATGCATATCCTTGAAATAATTTCTGTCAACGGAGAAAGAGAAAGTCCCAGTGACACCTCTTAACCATGAAAACCTGACTCACCAACTACTTTCACTTTAAAAAGAAAACATGCAGTATTAGTTTGGCTTGAATTTCTCTGCAGTCCTCATTCATTATTTAATCTTATTTTACTTTGTTCAGACAAGCTATCTAGCCTATTGTGAAGCTTCACACAGCCAATTACCTCAAGGTGTTTAGTTCATTTATTATTTAAAGCATAAATCTTGTACAGGTTGTCCATTGATGACCCTCTGAGTAGATGTAGTAAATGCCTTTCATCCTGCGGCCTCAGTCAGTGCTCACAGACCTACCTGCTGAGCTTGGCAGGCCAGGCAAGGTGCTGGAACATGTAAGATACCAGAGGTAATTGCACTTTACTTTCTGTTTAAAGGAGCATGTGAAAAATGTGCACACGGTAGCAGATCCTGGGTTGAAATTTAGAGGAAGATAATCTTGCATTTTAACCATTGTTACAGTATAGACTGTATTTCTACAATTTGGAGACATTTTAACTGTTGTAACAGACCGCATATTGAATTTAGAAATTTGTTTAGAGTAGACCATAGTGAGATCATGGTTAAGAATATTTTTCTATGAAAGTATCATCTTTCAAATTTGTGGTCTATGTCCTTGAACACATCTTCCTTTCGTGGCTTACTTTCAGTCTTGGGTTGCAGTACCACCAAAGGCCAGTATGAATGATTTGGAAAATCATTCTGTGTCGATTCTACTGATGGGTTTATATGCCATTAAGAGTGTCTATCCTACACCAAACGTGCCAGGTATTTAACTGGGGACTGGTACTAATTTCAGAGCTAATACTGAGCTGTTCCACATCAGTGCTTTCAGCAGGTGGCTTGAACTGACAGTGTAAAGAAAAAAGTGAGAGAAAATTACCATTGTACTTTAGAATTTCTCTGATTGAATTGACTGATTATACTGTCAAAGGAGCATTGGGAAACTGGCAGGGTTATGGGGAGTGAAAAAAATGACAGAATTCTTTTAGAAAGAACTTGTCTGTTGGTTTTTGCACAGCCAAATATTTCAAAATGATAATGAGGTTTGATGTGAGGTTTGAATTCAGTACGTGTGAAAATCCATGTGTTCTGATTTGTTTTTTAAGCTTGTATGTTGTGGAAGGAGAGCCAATAGTTTTCTTATTACCATTTTTCTCGTATAAGATAAAATATTAAAACACTCTATTCAAATTCCATCTGTAGATGTTAACTGACTTGTTATATTTGCAAAATAGTTTTATAAAAAATTTGATTTTGTTAAGAAGTTTTACTTATTCAAAAATAGAATAGAAAACTTATCAAGTGACTCAAGATGAAAACTGTTTTATGTAATCAGTCTTATATCATGCTCTTAAATAGAGTTTCTGTTTAAGAAGAAACAAATGCTATTCTTGGTTGTCTTTTATCTCTTAAATTCATGTTTGCTCTAAAACATTAATTATATTATTTAAATATTCTTTAACTGGATAATTTTTAAAAGATTACAGAGATACAGTATCTTGGTTGCTCTCAGTGGAATAATAATAATAGTAGGTAGTATTTATTGAATACTTGCCATGTACTTTATTGAGTGCTTCATGGTGTCTCAGTCTTTACAGTAACGACAAAAGGTGATTTCCCTTTTTATCCCCATTTTACTGATGAGCAAGTCAAGGAACAGAGAGGTTGGATAACTAGTTGGATACCTAGAACTAGTAAGAGGTGCAGATAGATGTCACCTCTCAGAACCCCAGGGCTCATCTATTACAGCACAGGCTAGCGAAACTGGTTACAGTTGACTTTTTCTTTTCCCTGTCAATGTATGCTGACTGCCTACTGTACTAGTGACAGGGTATTAACACAATAATTTCCCTTTTCATGGTTATCCCATTATGAATTTAATAGAACTTTTGATATAGAGTCATGAGAATTCTTAAGGGAATGGTTTAAAATGTGGAAAAATGTACTGAAGTGTTCTATAAAAGGTATGAGAGAAATTTAACAACTGTAAGTTAGGTTTGGGGCGGAAAAAAATCAATCAGGATAAATGGGTCAGCATTCATCATTTGTTCAACAAATACTTATTGTACTAGGTGCCAAGCATTGGGCCTGGCCTGTCGGAAAGCACTGGGTGATTTATTTTTGTTGGGTTGACTCCCTGGTGGGATTATTCACAAACAACCTTTCGGTGTAAATAGGAAGCTTTAATTGCAGAAAAGAAGGGTTAAAGTCTTTCTGGGTGGACTGTGGTGCTCAGAGTTTTGTTTCATTGCATAACCTAGTAGGCTATCCTCGTATTCTCATTATTCTGATGCAGCCTAACAAACCAGCAGGAAACTGCATTCCATGGGATTTCTATGGGGACTACAGAGAATTCGTTCCAATGCTTACAGAGCAGCCGCTTGTAGCTTAAAGTAGCTTCAGGGCTAATGTGAGGAGCTGTGCGGTTCTACTTGCTACTGAACTGTAAAACTGAAAGCATGTGTAGTGTAAATAAAACAGTGTCGGGAGAATCATTCCTGATCTGGAGGCCTTCTCAGAGCACTGGTAGACAATCTGTTATTGTTGGATGAGGAAAACAGGCAGGGAATTTGAAATATTATGCCACGCTGAAGATGTGAATACCTGTTTCTTCACTTGCTTTAAAACTTCCTCTAATTTTTTGTATTTCAATTGGAAATATTTTGGAAAGAAGGAGAAAATGCTCTTTCTTCTCCCACAACCTCCCACTGCCCCAATATAAAATAACTGGCAAATGGAGTCACACTCGGTAATAAACTTACTCAGCCTAGGCCTACAGAGGACAAGGGAACCCATATTCTTGGATATGTTTGTTTGATTTCTGTATTCTGTCTAAACTCTGTAAGTACCTAGTTTCCAGCATCCCCAAAGTGTGGTTAGTGGAGCCTCATTTTTGTTAGCAGAGTTGTCCTTTCTTTAGCCACATGACAAACCTGGTGGTTGACGTCACGGAGTGTCTTGCCCCAGCGGGACTGCCTGTGGTCTCTCTGCCACACCTCTTGGGCTTCTCCCACTGCTGTCTGTGCTGCGGTGACGCCATGGCACTGCCACCTTCACGGACCTGCAACCTGTGCGTCACACAGGGCCCTGCAGTTAATTCTCTGCTGTCATTCTGGTGCAGTTCACTTAATCAAGGGCCCCACATTTTCATTTGTACTGGGTCCTAAAAATCATGTATGTAGCTGGTCCTGTCCGTTTCATGACCCTCTACCCCTTCTCCGCCCCTAGCACCAGAGGTTGCCTCCTTCAAGGACCAGCCCAAGTGCTGCCTATTCATGAAGGCTTCTAGTTTCTTTGCAGACACCAGTACATCTTGCCTTTGTGTGTGCTTCAGTTACAACCTGCTTTACACCCTACTTTGAACTCATGGTGTGCACATCTGTCTCTCAGGACGTGGTGGGATCTTGGAGGGGAAGGCAGGTACCCTCCAAGAATCCTTGTATTCTTCTCCTTCCATATCCCAGCCCAGTGGCTTTCAGTACTCCATAAATGCTTGTCGAATTGAAGTGAATTAAATAATGTGCCCTTTTATCTGAAAGAGTAAAGAAATTTACATTTAATATAAGGCTCTTTTGATAGACATATTGCCTTCATTTCAGTTCTCTTCTGATGCAGAATTATGGTGCTGGCTTCCATGGAATGGCTAATGTGATGAGATGGTACACATTTGATTCTGCCTCACTTATAAATTTGGGGTAGAGAAAATATAAATGAAATCATTTCACTAATTTTAAGACATTTAAAGCATATGGAAATTGAGCTTAGGAGGAAAAGGTTAACTAAGGTTAAAGCGAATGCTTTTCATTTCGCTTAGCATATCACTAAGTGGAGATTTAAAGGAACTGCTCTTTTCTCACCAAATTTCCCCAACTGCTCCTGGATTTCCTTTTAGCATAATTTAAGTAAGATGTTGTAATGGTTTAAATCATTTTAATTTTGCAGTTTTATAAGGGCTATTTTCATTTAGGGAACATTTTATAATACGATTCCTTGAACCTCTTAGAAGAGTAGAATTTGTTGTCTACACAGGAGGTAGAACCCTAGCAATTTAGTAACCTGTGTAGATATTAGCGCTGTTGTTTATCAGGTACAAAAGAGAACACAGTTGGCTCTGCCACAGAGTTTTTAGCAGAGGGGCTGTGCTTGGCTCCAGAGGTTCTGTAAACTCTCAAACTGTAGGCAGATTTTGGTTTTGGAATATTCAGAACAACTTCTGGAGAGAGGGCTCCCAAAGTACCTTCTCAAGTGTTCGAGAGAAGAAGCAGTGAGTTAGCAGAAATGAAAAATGGATGATACACATTATAAAGCTGAAAGTCATTTTATTGAAGATCAGATCCTGTTGAAGATGAATTTGTACTGTTGAAATCTGAAATTTCTGTGTTATAAAATGTTGGATCCATTGGATATTCCAGCATTATTTTTCTGAAAATAGAAGAGAATACTAATCTTCTGAGTATCGACTTACGTATTTATATGTAGATTAGAGTCTTAGAGTCTTATTGGTTTTTGGATACCCATTTGTGTGTAATGTGACATTAAGAAGCAGAGGAATTAGATAAAACACACACTTCCTTCATCATATCACATGGTAATAAAAGACAATAGGCAACTGCTACTTTCAGAAGGAAAACCCAACTTCTAGCTAGAGTTATTTTAGAATATGGGAAGTTTAAGACCATGCTTATGCTTCATGTGTGGGGAATAATATGCTTTACAATAATAAAATCCTTGTTTAAAAGTGAATGAAACAGCTCTGGAAAGAGGCCACATTCTAGGAGGTGTGATTGCCCTAACTGAGCTTCACTTGTTGCCTGAGTTTCTTGTGCATCTCTCAGAGGTGGGCTGATGGTTGATGACAACCTTACCTTGTTTTTGTGGCCTGTTTTCATTTACCTTTCCTTTCCTTTTGTTTTTTTTTGTTTGTTTTGTTTTGTTTTGTTGTTTTTGTTGCTGTTGTTGTTTTTGCTGGTTGGCCACTGGGCCCTCTGAACACATTCAGGATCAGCACAGCCACAGAGGAGCCCAAGATTGCTTACAGAAACCCAATGTGGATCATTTGGGACTCATTTGCCTTTAAAATAGACAAATGTTAAAGTTGGGATAAATTCTGAAACCAGAAACCCTGTGGTAGTTTGAGTTCTCTACTTATATTAGAGAGCACTTACCTATTGTATGCCAGACACAGCAGTTTAAAGATGAACAAGACTGGCCCTCGTCTTGAGGAGCAGATAAGGCCACAACAAAGATAAGACACCAGACACCAAAGATAAGACATCAGACACTCTCAGATGGAACAACTCAACCAAGAGTCTGAGAAGCACGTTCTTCCAAAGACATGGGCCTTACCTGAGAGAGAAGGCAAGAAGGATTTTGAGCTTACTTTTGGAGTCATTTCCAAGTTGGAGCCCCAAGTAAGTAGGAATTGCCTTAAATATCTTGCAGTCTTATAGAATAAATCTCAAGATGCCTGTCCCTATTTCTCTGTCCTGTCTGTACAGTTGGCCTAGAGTTCCACAGCGGGACCCAACCAGCAGAGAGGATGCTTTCTGACTGCATTTGCCTCCCCTGGTCCCTTTCTTTGGGTCTCTGCTACTTCCTTTCCCCTACTGTAAAGCTAAATGCTATTTCCCTCTTTTCTTCCTGCTATCCATCTTTTCTTTCCTCCTGCTCCTTCCTAATCACGATTTCCCTGTGGTAATCCTTAACTCTTAGGCAGTCTTAAGATTTGAAAAGTAAAAAATGGGTCTTTTTCAAAGACAGTTAAGAAAAATAATTATCTTTCCCATTTGTATGAGACCTTTCTCTTAAAGGATCCAAAATCTTGTTTTCAGAAAAGCAAAGTAATACTTATAATTTATATTTGTTGAGAACTTTGAAACTTTATAAGAGAGCGTTTGGGGAGTTTTGTAGCCCTCTGGTGGAGTATCAGGAGAATCCATAATGGAAATATTTGATTTTAACTATTTCAATATGACTGAATAATACACTTAAAAAATTAACTCTTTAATTTGAAGGTAGCCATTTTGTTCACAGATCTGTGGCTGAGTATATCAACATTTATTTTTAATATTTACATTGTTTCATGATAAATAGCTCTTTACTTCAAATTTAGAGAATGGATAAAGTATACAGTAGCTTTTTAATCATCTATACACTCTATTTTTGTTAGCATTTTATTAGCAATTTATTACAGAAATTTAAAATTGGGGCAAGGACAGGTAAGACATTTGTGGGCTATGAATACAGAAAGGCTGCCAGGTTTTTAGAGTGCTATTTTGCATCTATGTTATGCAAATGAGTAGTCATAAGCCTTTGTATGAAAGCAGTTTGACATTGAAGAAAGACCATTCAACTGAGGATAGACCTCAGTTTTAGTCTGTTATGTTACCTGAAAGTACATGATTCTGGAGAGGTCACAGCACCTGTTTGGAGGGTGAAAGGTAGCTGAAGATGTACTTTTAATATGTCTTGTAGTTTGATGGTTTGGGGATTTTTGCCCTTATTATGAATACTGGAAAATCACGTTTTTTCAAATCGGGGGGAAATGCACATTTATGATAATTTGAAAAATATGATTAAATTAATACAAAGCAAAGGCTACTGGAATACTGAGAGTTTCTTGATGGTAGAGTCTTCATTTTTGAATTCTAAATCTGACATAACACCTGACACATAGCAGACGTTCAAAAACTGTTGATTGAATGAAAAACAATTTCTAAGTTCTCATTCAAAAATGAAAAATTGCACCAAGAATAGATTTGTTAAATGGAATTCATGTTGTTTCAAAAATTGACTATATGAATCTACAAATAATTTTATTAGCATAGATTATTAGCTGATAGGCTTTGGCTGATAGGTGAGGTCATATGTGATTACTTCATTTAAAAAAGATATGTTATTAATTATATATTTTTAGTAAGAGAAAATATATTTTCCTAATAAAAATATTTTTCTAAAAAGTATGGAAAGTTTTAATGTTTTTAAAATAGCTTGTTTTGATTTTTTTTATAAACTGAACAAAAAATCAAGGAAAATAAGTTAGTCTAATAAATCATACCTTTTGTACTTTCAGTAATTTCACATGTATATGAAACTACTTAAAAATATTTCAGATATCTTTAGACTTGGAATTTACTAGGCTGCATTTTATTTTTGCTCTTGAAATTATTCCAAAACTAGGTTATAGCAAGTTAAGTTTCATCATCATCTAGTGAATTTTATGAACTCCCAGATATTACCGTTTAAAAAATGTAGTGATGCCACTATAATATTAATGATAAATGGCATACATTTGAAACATTTAAAAATGATCATAGCCTTAAAGCTAAAAATAACTGGAACATATTAATGGTATAGGAATTATTCTGTGTGGATGTGAATTATGTATAGCAGAGTGAGATAGAAAGAGATAAATTGCATAATAAATCAAAGTTCATATGGTGTATTGTTTATTTTTTAAAAACTACGCAAACTTTCTGTTTATGCAGCATGTCAGCTATTTAAAAAAAAAGATGAATAGTTTCAGATTTAGATTTATTTCAAAACTGAATATTTAGCACCCAATAGTGTCATACTGAAAGTAGGAAAATAATTACAGTGTATGTTTTACCATGAAGAATTCTAGGGAAGCATTGACTTTTTATACTTTAAATGTGCTGTTAATACTTTGAATGTGCTTTTATTCTCTGATAAGTATGTACCTTTTGTGTCTTTTTGATTTATAATAGTCAGGTGTTTTAACCTTCTTTTCAAAAACTCTAACAGTGATAGTCAGAAGTGAATATAAGATTATATTAAGGCAATAATTAACAGGTAATGTTTCTTCTTGATAAATCTGTTGTATTAAAACAGTGATTATAGAGCATTAGAAACATATGACATAGATCATCAATATGTCATATATATTATATGTCTGTATGCTTCTGACCAAGAGAACCACAGGATGACGTTAACACTTGCTTAGGATTCCGATAGAGAATTTGAAAAGATTCAGTGTCTCACATTACAGGTAAAAGAGCCCTGGTATGGTTATCACTGTGGTGATTATTTCCCTGTAAGGCAAAATCATGTATGCCAAATAACTTCTTCCTGGAATAATTTTGAAACTGGTACCATAGGTCATTTACGTATACATCAGTTCATTTGATAATGTTTATTGCAAGAGTAAGCTAGAGAAACAAATATAAATGTTGATGTCTGTCATCCCTCCTTTTTCCATGTGGGTCTATTTAGTCCTCTGTTTCTGCTCATGACCTGACCTGCTACTCTCTGTCCTGTCTAGTAGGCCCCATCAACTTGTTTGTTGCTCACTTGGTCTGGGAGTCTATTGATCTCCAGCTTTACAGCTAAATCAGAAGCTGAATGAAGGTTCTGAAAGTGAACCTTTTAGAAACAACCAGAAACAAGGAAGAATGTTCAAAATGGGGCGGACACAAAGAAGGCCTTCGAGAGACAACTGGGAGAACTGTATGGAAGGTTGATGGGCTAGCAGTGGTGGTACGATTTGAACTTTTGTGTCAGAGTTCCATGGAGGGATGATGCAAGGGGAGCATCTAAACTGTCATGGGCACAAACACTAAGCAGTTTCACAAGAACTGTTGATCGCTGGCTGTTTCACGTGACTCACGTAGATTAACAACATTTGGGGAAAGGATGCTGTCTTTGCAGATATTTTAGTGGTATAGATATGTCCTAAGATTACTGAAGTTTTTCTCTGACACTTATGTGCAGAATTTTATATCTAAGAATCAATGAAAAAACTATAATTGGCAGATGTATTTGGCAAATGTTGATTGACATAATTTAAAATGAAGATAGCAAAGGCAACATGCTTACAAATTAGGTTATACCATAAATACTTTTATAACAAAGTTCTTACACTTTTCAAGAATTTGAAAGGTTTTTATCAGATCAGATACTTATTGCTTAAATTTAAGAGCTTATAGACTTCTGTGTTCTGTCCATTCCTAAAAATAATTTTATTAAAAAACCTCATTTGTACAAAAACTAGTCTCTCATTTTTATTATTGACCAAATAAGAGCAGAAATTTGATCAGAGATTTTTTTTTCTCTTTAGGAAGCATGCCTACTTGTTTCAATGAGAAACAAAATAAAATGTAAAAGATGTTTAAATGCTTTTTATTCATAGTGTTAAAAATGGTTAGAGGAAGAATTCACATTTTTCTGTAACACAGTGTAACAAGCAATTAACTTTTTGGCATAGTGATAAATCTGCTTCTCTAAGAAGGTGTTTTGTGTTTTAATAAGTGGCAATACATGCTAGTATATTCATTTTTATTGAATACTTGAGTTAAAAAAGGGAATTTAATTCATAAGATATTGCCTTGGGCTTATTGAGATTTTACATACAACATCCCAGTGGGATGGCATCACATTCAACAGAGTATTATTTAAAAAAAAAAAAAAAAGCAACAAATTAGCTTACAATGTCCCAGTATTTGTGAAGTTTAGCACCTTTGATCTACTCAGTCTCCAAAATAAACTTGAAAACAAGTTCTTTGGTAATGCTGAATCAATAATAATGGAGTATACCTTTAAAACGACAACAAAATCAAAGGCTAATTACCCAGAGACAACACTTAAAAAAATTCTTGCCATCATGTGTTCATTCATTTGTTCACTTATTAGCTCATTTGTTCATTTAAATTTAATTTCATTATATATCTCTTCAATTTTTAGAGGGAGTCAGTATAGGTCTTAAGATTATTTATCTAGAAACTTATCAACATGGTTGTGATTTCTTTTTTTTATTTTATATTGTTCCAGCTCTACAGTACAATGGATGTAATTATAAAATGATCCCCCTAACTACTCTAGTACCCATCTGGCACTATATGTAGCCATTTCAATAATATTGACTATATTCCCTATGTTATATTATACATTCCCATGATATTTTATAACTACTTATTTATATTTCATTCCTTCACCTTTGTCACTCAGCCTCCCAACCCTCCCTCTGGCAATCACCAGTTTGTTCTCTGTATCTCTGAGTCCGTTTTTGTTTAGTTTATTTATTTCTTTTGTTACTTAGATTCTTCATATAAGTGAAATCATATGGTATGGCTTTTTCTGTCTGACTTATTTCACTCAACATAATATCCTCTAGGTTCATGCATGTCATTGCAAATGGTAAGATTTAATTTTTTATAGAGCTGAGTAATATTCCATAACTTCTTTATCCAATCATCTATTGAAGGGCACTTAAGCTGCTTTCATATCTTAGCTATTGTGAATAGCGCTGCACGAAACATAGGGGTGCATCTATCTTTATGAATTAGTATTTAGATTTTCTTTGGATATATACCTAAAAGTGCAATTGATGGGTCAAAAGGTAGCTCTATTTTTAAATTTTTAGGACTCTACAAACTGTTTTCCATATTGGCTGTACCAATTTGTACAAGTGTTCCCTTTTCTCCATATTCTTGCCAACACTGTTTTTTTGATTTATTGATACTAGCCATTCTGACAGGTGTGAGGTAATATCTCATTGTGGTTTTAATTTATATTTCTCTGATGATTAGTGACCCTGAGCATCTTTTCGTATTTCTATTGGTCATCTGTATACCATTGAGTTGTGTGAATTCTTTATAAATTTAGGATATTAACCCCTTATCAGATGTGTTATAGGTAAATATCTTCTCCCCTTCAGTAGGTTGTCTTTTCGTTTTGTTACTGGTTTCCTTTGCTGTGCAAAAACTTTAGAGTTTGATGTACTCCCATTAAACTTTATTTTTTCTTTTGTTTCTCTTGCCCAAGATGATAGATCAGAAAAAATAATTACTGTTACCAATATCAGACATTAGACTGCCTATGTTTTCTTCTAGGAGTTTTTTGTTTTCGGGTCTTACAGTTAAGTCTTTAATCCATTTTGAGTTTATTCTTGTGTATAGTATCAGAAGGTGGTCCAGTTTCATTTTTTTACATGTATCTGTCTAGTTTTTCCAACACCATTTATTGAAGAGACTGTCTTTATCCCCATTGTATATTCTTGCCTCTAGGTATGTTTTGATTTCTTCCTTGATCTCATTGTTAACCCATTCATTGTTTACTAGCATGTTACTGAGCCTCTGTGTGTTTGTATATTTTCCATTTTTTTTTTCTTGTAGTTGACTTCTTGTTTTATACCATTGTGGTCAGAGAAGATGCTTGATGTGATTTCAGCCTTCTTAAATTTATTGAGGCTTGTTTTGTGGCCTAACATGTGGTCTGTTCTGGAAAATGTCCCATGTGCACTTGAGAAGAAGGTATATTCTGCTTCTTTAAACATTCTGAAAATATCAATTAAATCCATCCGTGTAGTGTGTCATTTAAGGCTGCTGTTTCTTTGTTGATTTTGTCTGGAATATCTGTCCATTGATATCATTGGTGTGTTAAAGTCTCCTACTATGATTGTATTGCTGTCTATCTCTTCCTTTATGTCGGTCAATAATTGCTTTATATGTGGGTGCTCCTAAGTTGGGTACATATATATTTACTAGGGTTATGTCCTCTTGTTATATTGATCCCTTTATCAGTGCCCTTTTTTGTCTCTTATTGTAACCTTTGTTTTTAAAGTCTATTTTGCCTAATAGAAGTATTGTTACCCTAGCTTTTTAAAAATTTCCATTTGCATGAAATATCTTTTCCATCCCTTTACAGTTGGTGTGTATCATTTGATCTGAAGTGTGCTCCTTATAGACAACATATGTATGGGTCTTGTTTTCTTATTCATTCTGCTACCTATGTCGTTTGATTGGAGCATTTAATCTATTTACATTTAAAGGGATTATTGGTAGATACGTAGTTATTGCCATTTTATAATTCATATTTACATTCTGTCTGCCCCCCCCCTTTTCTTTTTACAGAAATCTCTTTAACATTTCTTATATTTACACCTTGTTGGTAATGAATTCCTTTAGCTCTTTCCTGTCTGGGAAGCTCTTTATCTCATCTTCACTATTAATTGATAGCCTTGCTGGGTAGACTAGTCTTGGTTTGTAGGTTCTTATTTTTCATCACTTTAAATATTTCATGCCAATCCCTTCTGGCCTGCAAGGTTTCTGTTGAGAAATCTGCTGACAGTCTTATGCAAATACCCTTGTAGTAACTAGCTGCCTTTTTTTGCTGCTTTTAGGATTCTCTCTTTGTCTTTAATCTCAGCATTTTAATGATGATGTGTCTTGGTGTGGGCCTCTTTGCTTTCCTCTTTTTGAGACTCTTTGCACTTTCTTGACTTGTATATCTGTTTTCTTTGCCAGGTTAGGAAAGTTTTTTGTCATTATTTCTTCAAATAGGTTTCCGATCCCTTGCTCTCTCTTACTTCTTGTATCCCTATTATGTTTGGCATGCTTGATGTTGTCCCAGGGATCTCTTAAACTTTCCTCATTTTTTTTTATTTTGCTGTTCCAATTGGATGTTTTCTGCTACCTTGCCTTCCAAGTCACTGATTTGATCCTTGGCTTCATCTAATCTGTTGATTCCTTCTAGTATATTCTTTATTTCATTTATTGTATTATTTATTTCAGTCATTGTATTCTTCCTTTCTGACTGGTTCTTCTTTATGGTTTCTGTATCCTTTTTTATACTTACTATTTCTCTGTTGAATTTCTCACTGAGATCATCTATTCTCCCCCTAGTTCACTGAGCATCCTCATAACCAGTGTTTTGAACTCTGTCTCTGGTAGGTTGCTTGCCTCCATTTAGTTTAGTTTCCCCCCCCCCCCGGCGTTTTCTCCTGTTGTTTCATTTGTGGCATGTTTCTTTGTTTGCTCATTTTACTTGCCTCTCTGTGTTTGTTTCTATGAATTAGGAAGATTCGTTACATCTCCTAGCCTTGGCCAGGTGGCCTTATGCATATAGTAGGTGTCCTGTGTGGCCCAGTGGCACAATCTCCCTGATCTCCTGTGCTGGGGGTTCTGGGCATGTTCCTTATGTTAAGCCTTGATTGCTGTTAGCATGTCAGTGGATGGGATTGAGTCTCATGATGACTGGCTATGAGGACTGATCATGTCACAGGGTATGAGATGCTGTGTGGGGGCTGACTCCTTGGAATGGGATTCACCCCAGCAGGCATGTATACCTGTTGAGACCACCTTTTGGCTGTGCCTCTTATATGGCTAGTCAGGCAGTGCTCTATTGTGGTCTGATGCCAGCCTGCTGCTGCTTTGTTGGTTCTGTGGCCCGTTGGGAGGGGCTCTCATGTGGGCCAAGTTCAACTGCTGCCTTTGATTGCATGGGGCTACCTGGTAGGAGCTACAAAGTGATCCCTGGGTGGTTGCTTCCTGTGCTGGATCTGGAGGCAAGTGGCGGAGACCACGCTATGAGCTGGGGCCAGTTGCACCCAGTACTTGGCCTGGGGAGGCTTAGCAGAAGGTCTGGTGTACCTCAAAGCCTGAGGCTGCCTGCCAAATGCCTATAAGACCTGCAGCTAAAAGAGCCTTTAGGTGGTGCAATTGTTGAGTGGGGCGGAGACCCAGGGAGTCACGGGTAAAGCAAGCAGATTTTATCCAGCCAGTGAGATTCGTGTTTGATGCCAGTGCTGGGTCTGTGGTCTTCTGTAAAAGTCTCAGGACTTTTGAACTCTGACTTTTGAGATGACACTGCTCATCTCAGGCCTGAGGACATCTGAGATCTATTCAAGAAATAATGGGAGTGGGGAGGAGATGGGGTAAAGGGGGGGTGACAAAAAGAAATCTAACTATGGGAGGTGAACACAACAGTGTAAATATATACATGCCTTACTGTTAAAGTGTGCAGCTGAAAAAACTTATTGGATTTCGTTAACCAATGTTACCATAAAGCAATAAATAAAATAATTAATTTAAAAAACCTCAACATACTGTTAAAAAAAATACTGCAGCTTTGGGTGGGGCTGGTTACCCACCTATAGGATTGTCTCTGGAGGTATGTGAGCTGAGGCCTGTTAATTGTTGCTAACAGAGCCTCTTTCTGAGAGGGCTGAGTGGGGCTGGCTGTCTAGCAGACTGCCACAGTGTGAATTGGATGGGGTAAGGTGGGGCCTCAGAGAGCCATGGGTGGATCAGCCAATCTTACCAGGTCGGTGCAGATTCAGCACTGGCCGTGTGGGGGGAGGTTTCAGCACAGGCAAGATGGCGTCCATTGTGAATACTCCAGACCAGACAACAAAGGAGCAATGATGGCTGTCCCTCCAGCTCTCACCCCAGTGCTACACAACTCAGTCTTCTCGTGTATGTGTCTTGCACCTCCCAAGCTGCTTACCTTCTGGCGGAGCCCAGGGTGAGTGTCTCAGCGAGTGAGTGTGCACGGGCCCTTTAACCCATTTCCATTTAGAAAAGAAAGTGCCGTTTGCAGCCAGCATTAATTTAATTTTACATAAACACACTCTTTGAGACTGAAGCAAATCTGACTGATTTTCAGTGTGAAATCTATTTTCTATCTCTATGAGTTTGCCTGTTCTAGATATTTCATATAAAGGAATCAGGCAGTATTTATCCTTTCGTGTCTGGCTTATTGCACTTACCATAATGTTTTCAAGGTTCAAATATCAAAATTTCATTACTTTTTATGGCTGACTAATATTCCAATATATGTGTATCCCACATTTATTTATCTGTGGATGGACATGAGTTGTTTTCATCTATTGGCTGTTGTGGATAATATTTCAATGAGCATTGGCATACAGGTTTTTATTTCTGTTTTCAGTTCTTTTGGGTATATACCTTGGAATGGAATTACTGGGTTATACGGTAATTCTACGTTAAGTTTTCCGGGAACCACCAAACTGTTTTCCACAGCATCTGTACCATTTTGCATTCCCACCAGAATGTATCAGGCTTCTAATTTCTCCACATCCCCACCAACACTTGTTATTTTCCGTTATTTTTTTTTTTTATTGTAGCCATCCTAGTGGATGTGAAATAATATCTCATTGTGGTTTGCATTTACATTTCCCTAATGAGTTACTGTCTTGAATATCTTTTCATGGGCTTATCAGCTATTTGTGTATCTTCTTTATAGAGATGTCTATTCAAAATCTTTGTCCACTTTTTATTTGAATTATTTGTCTTTTTGTTGAGTTTTAGTTCTTTATATATTCTGCATATTAAACACATATCAGATAAATAATTCTCCTCTTCTATAGGGTGTCTTTTTATTTTTTCATTGCTAAATCCAAAGTCAAAGATTTTCTCCTATGTTTTCATTTGACAGTTTCATATTTTTAGCTTTTTTACATAGATTGATTCATTTTGAGTTCATTTTTTCATATGCTGTGATGAAAGGGGTCCAACTTTATTCTTTGGCATGTGGAAATCCATTTGTTCCAGTTCTGTTTGTTGAAGACACTATTCTTTCCCCTTCTCCATTGAATGGACTTGGCATCCTATCAAAAATCAATTGACTGTAGATGTATGGATTTATTTTTGGACTTTCAATTCTATTCTACTGGTCTATATGTGTATTCTTAGGCAAGTACCATACTATCGTGATTACTGTAGCATTGTTTTAAGTTTTAAAACCAGGAAGTGTGAGTTCTCCAACTTTGTTTTCTTTTTTCAAGACTGTTCAGACTTTTTAAGACCCCTTGAAATTCCATACGAATTTCAGAATTAGCTTTTCCATTTCTTCAAAAGAGGCTATTGGAATTTTGGTAGAGATTGAGTTAAAACTGTAGATCACTTTAGTAATATTGACATCTTAGCAACATTAAATCTTTCAATCCCTATAAAACTGTCTTTGCATTTACCTATCTATAGATTATTTTTCGAGCAGTTTTAGGTTCACAGAAATATTGAGGAGAAGGTGCAGAGCTTTCTCGTGTATATCCTACCTCTACATCCATTTGTTTTTTAATGGAATTTAAATTCTTCTTCTTTTTTTTTTTGGTCAGGCAACTCTTGGTTGACCTCACAGATTGCAAGGACCTTGTCAGCTTACAATTCCTTATTTTTTTTTTTTTTTTTACATCTACAGTACCTGGTGTTCCTAGGTGGTCTCCCATCCAAGTACTAACCAGGCCTGACCTCACTTAGCTTCCAAGATCAGATGGATAGGGCTTGTTCAGGTTGGCATGGCCGTAGACTAAATTATTCTTTACTTTCAGCAGTGTTTTATAGTTTCATATGTAAGTACTTAACATCCTTGGTTAAATTAATTCCTAGGTATTTTATTCTTTTAGATGCTATTATAAATGGAATTGTTTTCTTCCTTTTTTCATTGTTCATCCTTGTTCTATAAAACTCAACAGATTTTTGTGTTGGCCTTATAACCCACAGCTTTGTTGAATTAGTTTATTAGCTCTATTAACTTTCTAGTGAGTTCTTTGGGACTTTCATCTATAGGGTCATGTCATCTGTGAACAGAGATAATTTTACTTTTTCCTGTTCAATTTGGTGCCTTTTATTCATTCATTCATTTATTTATTTTTCTTGTGTAATTGCTCTGTCATGAAATTCCAGTAACATGTTGAATAAGCAGTGGTGAAAGTAGGCATCCTTGTCTTGTTTCTGATCTTAGGAGGAAAGCTTTCAATCTTTCTCCATTATGTACGCTATTAGAGGTGGGTTCTTTAAATGAGCTTTTTCATGTAGAGGAGATTCTTTCTCTTACTAGTTTTCTGAGTGCTTTATTATGAAGGGGTGTTGAATTTTGTCAGTGGCTTTTACACATCATTTGACAAGATCATGTGTGTTCTCCCACTTTGTTCATTTAATGTGATGTACTATACTGCTGAACCCCCGTTCAGAACTCTCAAAACATAGTGACTTTGCATTCCTGCGATAAATCCCACTTAGTCATGGTGTATAATCTTTTTAATATGCTACTGAATTTAGTTTACTAGTATTTTGTTGAGTTTCAGCTATATGAATTTTATTCATTGCCAGACTATCTATCATTCAGGAATTTCTTGGATGACTCCTTTGGCAAGGCATTTCTATCACAGAAATGACAGAACTTCTGAATTGCTTATCTGAGTGAATCAAATTAAAATTAAATTTTCATAACTGGCCTTTGCACTTAGAGAATACAAAAATAATTTCGTCTAGAAATGTTAGAAATGTCATCCTAACAGGTAATGGGCTAAACGTCTTACTACATTATTTCATTTAAAAGGTAACAACCATTAGTATCATCATTTTACAAATGAGGACATGGAAGTGTGGAGCCAGTAAATAGTAAAGCAAGGGCTGTTAGCTGCTTTTAGCCCTTGTTTTTAGTCCTTGACTCCTAATTCCTAACTCTATGTCTGACCTGAGACATAAGTATGTTTACAACACTCCAGAGAAAGAATAATGCATGTATCTAAAGAATACCACATGACAGGTCTATTTTCATATTTTTATTTTTTATAATTCAGAACTCTTCAAATATAGCAAAAACACCGTTATAGAAATTCATAGGACTAGAGTAATTATAGTTTTGTATTCTAATGTTATAGATGAGTTGATGAATTGGTGGAAAAAATATTGAAGAAAAATCTAAGAATGGTGTGAACAAAATCTTTATAAATCTAAATGCTCATGAATCAGTCTTCATCGTTTCTAAACATCTTAGGCATTTTAGAGGACAGCAAGATTTCTCAGTAAAACAACGTGATTTTTCTATGTAAATGTTGCGGCATAACAGGTGTGTTGGCTAGTGATAAGATACTCTGCCAAGCAACAAATAAATAATTGCACATGAATCCCAGGAAAATGTTAGCCCTGAGGTATATTTGAATGTGATTTTTAAAGTGACATTCTATTTTTTTTTTTTCAGTATCAGGAATAGCTGCATACTCCTATCTTGAACGGTGATGTTGACACTCTTTTTCACCAAATACATTTTATTTTTAATGTTTTAAATTATATTGTGAAATAGATCATTTGTTTACCTCCCCTCCCCACCCCTTTTACCTGAATAATGTCTTTAAAATCTTTTTTTGGTCATGTCTCCATTAAGAAGTTTTCCCAAGTTTTCCAATCCTTGGTTAGACACTCCTAAATTCTTCAATAGCACCCAATTCTTATCTTTTTGGGTACGAAATTACAAATCAGTCACTATCACCCTGATTTGTTATTTTCTGTGTACTTGTTAAGTCCTCAAGACTTTAAGATCCTTCAGGGCTTTCTTTAACAGGGTAAGCTGGGCAGTTTCTTTGATGGCTGTCACTTAGGAAATGAATAATATGTAAAAAATCAGTGAATAAATTTTCTGTATTACATGCATATAGTTCAAGCTGTTTCAGTTTGGGAAAGTTACTGTTCAGTAAAAAACTTTGCTAGCCTTGCTAATTGGTAAAGATAATAAAGATCTTCATTTACTTACCTGAATGCATTGCATTTTTAGGGGGAAAAGATGATACATGCTCAGTTTTTACATGTCACTGACCAGTTATTGAAGAGTAGGACATGAGGGCAGTTGGACTGTGACATCTGCCACGACCGTGATCATTAGAGTCTTTTTCACTGTCCTGGCTTGGTGTATGTTCACATCTCCATCACGGACTCTGAAATAATACAGCTGATTTCAAAGCATGCCCTTCCCAGATGGACGATACTTCTCAGCAGAGATATTTATAACTTTAAGAACAGGGCGTTGGACGTGATTCCTTTTTTACGATAATGTTAAATTATGATTGCTAAACATAGTCAAAATTAGTCAACCTGTGTTGAAGTATTTTTTATTGCACAATTATTGTAAAAGTGCTCCATTGCGCTGGCCACTGGTGGCTGGAAGTGCTGAGTTTTAGGCACAGTGAGGCAGTATTTTTATATTCAGTTCTGGGAAAAGTATCTAAAATATCTGAAACAAACTGATTTCCATTTTTGAATAAATCAGTGTCTAAAAGATAAAAGATAAAAGACTTGTTTCAGATTCTATACTATTCTCCTTTTTGTCTCCATCTCTTCAACTCTGATCTCATGCATATTTTGGATAACGTTGTTCTAAAAGGAAATCAGGCAAGTGTATGATCAAAATATCAAGTAATAAATATGAAGAGTCAAATTGAGTGTTAATGCAGTAGTGGGACCAGTTTGGGCCTGAATTTGTGTCAGTTGGTAGAAAACAGTTTAAATCAATTAATGAAACTTTCTAGAAGTCAGTTACATGGTCAGTGTCAAAGTGAAAAAGACATATATAGAAGAAAATAAGGAGTTGTAGGACATGAAAGCGTAGGCAGGAACTTAAAAACCTTATTTTGTAATTGCAAAATTGGTCATTTCCATCGAGGAGTGATATTAAAAAGGTTTACCAGTAGATTGGCCTTGCCATTGACTCATTAGAACACAGACCATTGCTGAGCAGTGTCCTAGAGGCCCATTACATTGTTGCTGTAGGCAGGGATGAGACTATTTAAAAACTTGCATTTAAAAACCTGTTTGGAAGTATAGCAATATTTTAAAAAATTGGTAGGTCTATATTAGAGCTTCCTACTCTCCATCTGCATTCTTCAATAATGCTGGCACTGTCTGATGAATGAATCTCTGGAAAGGAGAGAAAGGAAGACTTTGAAATTTATTCTGTGCAGTTGGGAGACAGGTGGTATTAGTCTTGAATAAATTAAACATTTCAACAAATGACTTTCTCCTATACATTTAGGAAATTTGACTGCATTGAGAATTAAGTGCATGAAGCCTAAATTTCCCCATCGCACAGTAACTCTATGTTTTATAGTAGCGGAATCGTGGCTCTGCAGGAGACGCTGGCAGAGCACTTCTCTGTGGTTACTTTCAGTCTGACCCCTTAGAACTTCACGCTGGTCTCTAAACCTGGCTGTATTTGGTTTGTGGGCATTGAAAACCTAGAATAAGGAACTATGAATCACTCAGTGGGGACTACAGAAAAAAGGGAGAAAAAGGAATAAGACTCTAAAGGAAAAATTGGAGGATTAAGAAAGGACCAATGTCTAATACAGTTCCAGATGTCAGAGAAGAGCATGCCAACCCACTGGGAAGGTGAGCAACCTAAAGCCAGAGACACAAACAGTAGTTTTCTCAGTGATGCTTCGAGCACAGTGCAGTGTGACATACAGTGCTTCTGGAAAGTGTGGGTTAGGCTGAAGTGTGGGTTAGAAAGTGGTAGAGCACATGTTTTCTTCGTTTTGATGTCATGTCATTTCCTCGTTACCTTAATAGCCATCTTTAAGTAGGTAGAACTCGGAAGCTGTAATGAAGGAAAGGGGAAAAATAATAGAAAAGAAAGTGGCAGAATATTAGATGGACATGTTTTGGTGGGAGGGAAGATGGTAGCTAAAAGAAAAATCAAAACCTGAGTATTTTGAAGAATAATCAGAAATTAAAATATATAAGTAGAGCAAAGGTCATCAGGTAAGTTTAATATTTGTGAAGAATACCTTAATCTGAGATTGGAATGATTTGGGGTAAGAGAAAATTCTTCATCATTTTGGCTACTTTCTTTTTTTTAAAATCTTGTGACAACCTGATTAAAACATACAGTCCCCTCAGATATTCCTGAATTGTGAACTATTGAGTATGACTGAAAGGTGTCAATTCTGGTAAGAGAAAAGGGAAAGCACCATTTTACCTTGGATTTGCATTATCTTCCTTAACAATGCAGCTAATTTTGTAGTTAATCCTTGTGGTTTATAAAAATGCACATATTCTCAATTTAGCTAATAAACTTCCATGTTTTAACTTTTAAGTAAAGGACAGGGTAGGAGTGAATGAAATGTTTATTGAACTCAGTAGTGCTGATAAATTGGAAATGGAGGAATTAGCACATGGCTGTAGAATTGAGGCTAGGAAGTTTCATGTCTTGTCACCAGATTATCATGAAAAACAGGAATGTTTTTCATGCTACCACTTTAATGTCATAAGGAGTCATAGTATACTCCCTCGTGAAAGATTATTTGATATTCTAGCCTCAGTCCTTGAGTTGACCTCATGTGGCATTGATGTTGTTATGAATGAGGAAGATGACATTGGAGGAGGTGATGATTTCAAATTGGACAGTCAGGCAACCAGATTAGATAAATCCAAAATTCTGTACTCAAAGATGACAAGGCCATTAGTATGGATGTGTAGATGTGTAATGGAAGTATTGTGCAGTTGTGTATATTTATGGAAGCAAAAAAGGAAGGGGTGGTAGATGGAGGGAGAAAGTATTTATAGAGTTACACATGAATATTGAAATCATCTATAATGGTTAGGCATTAAAAGGGAATAGTAATGTCAAATATTCAGATTGTATAGGTTCAAATATGGAGAACAGATATAAAACAGAGAAAGGGAATAGCTAAATATTGCATGGTGAGATAATGGGACACAAAGTCCCTCTTGTGTCATAATTCACTGTCTTTTGATTCAAAAATAATTTTGCTGTGATTTCATACTTCTACAGTATAATTTGAAGAAACTGTTAATGTAATTTTAAATTTTATCTTTTCAACATTGAACAGTTTGGGAGGGTTATGATCAATAATGCTTTTATGTTGCCTAACTGGTAACTTGTTAACATTTTTATTTAATATTGGTGAAGTAAAAATTAAAATTAAATGGCTGCTATAAAATGTGATTAGTGATTCAAGTGACAAAAATGAAATCTCTTGTCTGGGCTTACACATACTTGTCTGTGCCAGTTTTTACTGCATATAAATGGCAAGCAAACAACCTTCTAAAAATTCTTTTCTATCTAAAACCACTATTCACCTCTTTGACATAAATGCAGGCAAAATGTACAGTGCTCTTCCTTTGTCTCTGTTTCTCTGTGGTTCTGCATGGCTACCATATGTGTGTGGTTTTTCTCCTAGTAATTTAGTACATTATTTAACTATAAGAACTTAAAAAAAAAATCCGCCCCCCACACAATTTGGGATGTATATAGAGCATTCAATAGGTAATCAATAAATGATTGATGAGTAAAAAATTGTTTGAATGAATAAATCATATGTATCCTTTCAGAAGATGATAGTTGTGTATGTGACATTTAGATTTCAGATTTACTAACTGAAAGTGTTGTACTTTTTGTTTTTAAAAATATCTTATATTTTTCCCAGATGGCTTCTTTAGTAGAAAATATGTGAGAAGTTTGAAATTTTCAGCATCTTTCTTTAGGGTACCTATCTGCTGTCTTTGTTTTCATGCTATTTCTTTAGTTATATCACATTAAGTAATATCTCATAGCATAATTTATTTTATAGGTAGTTTAAATAAACTGCATCATTTCAATTTCCTTAGAAAACAAGCTAAAGATTATAACAGATAACACAAATGCAGCTGTAAAATATATAGGCATATGATATTTACCTTCTGTTATTGGTATAATTTTATAATTTTATTAATCTAATAACATTTAATTTTTCTTGCTGTTGAATTTGATTATTTTAAGGGTACAATAATTTTGAATATATATCTTTTTTCATTCTAGGTTCCAAACTCTTTATGCTCAATTTGTGATTGTCCATATGGGTGGGGATTTGGTCCTGTACATTGGTCATTTATAATTTCTTTCTCTACTTTTTAATACCAACATGTTAGCTAGCTCAAACCCTCTCACCATTAAAAAAAACCTCTCTTCACCCCATCTACCCTTTTAGCTTTTTTTCTTTCTTTCATAGCCAAATTTCTCAAAAACAATATATGCTGAAAACTTCCATTTTTCTGTACAAATATGACTCTGTTCCCTCTGTCCCTCATTCTCTGCCTTCAGAGAAATTTTTCTACCAGTGACCACTTGTCAATATCCAGTGGTCTGTTTCACTCCTCATCTTTTGACTTTGTGGAAAACTCCCTTTTTCTAGAAAGTGTCTCTTTGATTTCAGTAATACCTATCTTTGAGTATCCTTCAGCCTTCCTTTAAATTGCCTTTATGGCTCCTTTTTTCCCTGTTATTTCTTTGTCTTTCAGTGTATGTTAGAAATTTGCCTTTGGATTTTTCCTTTTTTACTCGGCGCTCTCTCTGAGCCAGCTCAGTTAAGCTCAAGACTTAAAGGCTTTTCTGTCCACCTGCACTCCTCCATGACATCTGCCAAGTTCAGGCTCATATGATCTGGCCAAGAGCTGCAGAGAGTCCTGATCCTTTCCTCCCCTAGACTTCCTTGGTAATCCTGTAATTGTACTCTTCTCGAATTCAGAGTGGTCTTCTTAACATGCACTAAAATCATGTCTCTCTATTGCTTATGATCCTTTAATGACTGCTTATTTATCTAAATGTAAAGGTTGAATTCCTTGGATGAGTTCTAAGGAATTCCATCGTCTTACCTTTGCTGAGCTCTCCAGCTTCATAGTTGGTTTCACTCCACTCCTTTGAGCTTCAAGCCATATTTATGTGCTCTGTGAGTTGCCATACTGTTTTATGACTTCTCATTTTCCTCATCGTGCTCCTTTTCCTCCAATACATCCAACTTATTACTACTATTCTCCCTGAAAACTCTCATTTTTGATGACTTATCTGATGAAGAACTCTTTATCCAACGAGCCCTCCTTAATCTGCTCTGAGATTGAATTGACCATTGTTCCTGTGTAGCCTCACAGCACCCTGAACTGTGGTTCCTTCCCTTTCAAAGCTTATACTCTAGTCAGGAACAGTCAATCAAGCAATTTGAAGTGTAGTGTAATTGGTATTCTAACTGGGAAGACTAAGGTGCCATAGACTTTGTTAGTAGGCTACTGACTCACTTCCAGAGGAAGATGACTGCTGAGAAGGGATCTGAAGGATAAGTAGGTCTTATCTATGAAAGGGGGAAGAGGTGAAGGGGAAAGATTCCAGACTGGAAAGGCCCTGGAGAGTAGAGTGAGACAGAGATGCTGACCGGGTTTCTTATGGCTGGAGTATAAACCCGGGGTGTGGCATAGAGAAGAGAATAGGAGCTTCTTCATACAAGTCCTCTAAACATGTTGATGAGTTTGGAGCTTATGCTAAAGGCAGTGAGGAATCACATAAGTTTTGAGTAGAAGAGAGACCAGAGCAGGAAATATTTATCTGATTGTAGTAATGAGAAAAGATTGATGAAAGGGGGCCACAAAGAAGGAAGTTAGAAGATTACTGCAGTAGTTAAGGAAAGATGATGGTGGCTTAGAGTAGGTGAGAACACACATGGATAGAAATAAATTATAGCACTTCTTAGCAGGTATAAGAGAATTTTGAAATGACTGTATATATGAGGAAGTTAGTGTAAGAAGAAATCTGGATGCTGCCCAGTGTTTTTATGTGGACAGTGGGTGGTGCCATTTAACAAGAATAGACGTCACTGGAGAGAGTCAAGTTTGCATGGCAAGGTGAAGATCTCAGTTTTGTGTTTGAGATTCTTCCAGTGTGACATAAAACAGAGCAGGCTGGTAGGCAGTCTGAAACCTAAAGGCTATCTTATTTGTTCATTTCCAGTTACTGATAATGACATTTTTGATCATGTCTTAGTCATCCTCAAATGCCTTGTGACTGTCATTAGTTGGTTTTCAAGAAGATTTGAAATAAATGAATGAAATGGAAATACACACCAGGGTGGTCTTTCCTATCTATTCCTATCCATAAAAGGGTTGTATTTAGAATTTTTAGCTAATCAAGATTACCCTGTTAGCCTTTTTCTGAATTCTTATGATGAGTCCTTATAGTTTAGCAGAAGAACCAACAATAATGATGCATGCTAAAATATCAGAGATAAATGTAAGAATCATTTCACTTCTCAGTTTGTGAACACATCTTTACTGATTCCTTGTTGGTACTGTTATCTGCTTTTTTTGTCCCTGAGATTCAGGTTGTTTGTGACTTCAGTGAAGGTCTCACATAGATACTTAGGTACTATTTTGTGTTACTCGTGTTATGTTCAGATAATGAAAAATGACTGTAGCTTTAACGTCTAAGTAGTTCAGATTTTTGCAAGGTACACTTACCCACATAATGAGAAAATGAATCATGCTTTTCAAAGTGGATCCAATCGGGTGTCATTTTCTCCCTATATTTATATTCAGTTTGGAGCTAATCTGGCATTATCTCTAGATATTATAAAGGAAAAGTGGTAAGGATTCTTGTGTAAAAATATTGCCCCCAAAATAGCAAATGTGTTCTCGAATGAATGGAGAATTCTTTGAGAAGTCACGGGCATACACGCATGCATGCACACGCACGCACACACACACTCTCTCATATAAAGGTCTTGTTGGACTGTGTTATGATGCTGGCCAAGGAAAATCTTTGGAAGAGTGCCACTTGGGAACGGCAGATGTTCTTTTGGTTTCTTTGTCAGTGAGGGACACTGTGAGTCAAGGTTAAGGCTCGGGAGCTAAATAATAGAAACAACTAGGTTTTTTTTTTCTCCCAGCTAGCAATCCCCAAGGTCATGGACTCTGTCTTCAAAAATTCTAGAGATCTGAAGTGATTAAGAATTGAACTTTCTTATGTTTATCATACACCAGTAGGGAAGAAATCAAGTGAATCCGAGCACTGATGAGGAATGCTTGGGTCTCAGTCAAGGTAGCTGCAATCAGAATATAATTCAAGATGCTAGGATAGGAGATCACTGATTTCTACAGAAAGACAAGTAGAGACCAAAAATAAAAGTCACTCTTGATCTTCATTTCCAACTTTGCTTTGCAAATTAAGCCTCTGCAAAAAAAAAAAAAAAAAAAAGCATCGTTGATTGAGGTGAACCATGCATGCTTTAAAGTAACATTTTGCTGAACTCTCTCTCCAGTGTAAGTATATCCTGGTTGTGCCTGTGCACTTGGAGATCTGTTTGGCTGAAAATACTGCAATAATTTTTTAAGACGTTATCTCACAGCATTGGCAGGTTTTGATGACTTTATTGTAGAGATAGTCTGGTCTCCATGGATGAACTAATAGATTTGCATTTTTTAAGCAATTTTTTTTTCATAGATACCTTAAAATATGATCCCTATGCTCATGACCCACAAATATTTTACTCTCTTACCAGATTTCCTTTCGGAGCTATATTCAGAATATCAAAGTATATATGTGACCATTTCGTGTCTTAGTGATAGCTCAAATTCTGCAGTTCTCAAACCAAACTCATAATTTGTTCCTCAAGTCCAATCAAGTTCCAGTGTTTCCTATCTCAGTGCCTGGTATCACCACCTGTTGAGGTATACAATCAGAAATCCTGGCTAGGAATGTATTCCTGCCACTGGCCTCTCCTTCATCTCCTATTCATCAACAAGCCCTGTTGACTTATTTTTCTTTAGTATTTCTAGACCCTGTTTTCCTCTTCACATTTCCCTTGAGCTCACTCTAGTCCAGTGGTTCTCCACTACTGGTGATTTTGTCTCCAAGCATTCATTTAGCAACATCTGGAGACATTTTTGATTGTTACAACTTGGGAATTGCTACTGGTATCTAAGGATGTTGCTAAACAGCCTACAATGCACAGGAAAGCCCCAGCAACAAAGGATTATCCAGTTCAAAATGTCAATCATGCTGAGGTTGAGAACCCCCTGCTCCAATCCAAGCCAGCATCTTCTCACTCTTGGATTATCGCAGCAGCCTTTGAACTGGTCTTCCTCTACCTAGTCCTTAAGCAATACAGATCCAACTCCAGTACCCATCACGGCTTCTCATAACTGTTAGGGTAAAGAGAACACTTCCTCAGGGTGGTCTGGATGGCCCTACAGAGTCTTGCAATGACCAATTCTCCAGCCTCCGTTCCTGTTGCTCCCAGCTTGCTCTCTGTTCTCTAGCTGTATGGCTTCTTATCTTTCTATGGGCTTTGCTCTTCCTGCCTCTGGCTTTCATACATACTTCTCTGCCTGGAACATTATTATTGCCACCAGTATCTTATTAATTCCTCTTCCTTCTTCTTTAGCATGTAGTTTGAACATCACTGAGCTTGAGTGGCGCTTTTTGAACTCTATTCTAGATTAATCTTCTGATCAAATTATCATAGTCCTGGACTTCTTTGTATCACTTTAAGTTTATTGTGAATTTGTTTTCCTTTTTAAAAAATGAATATGCTTTAAAGAGTAGTAATAACTAACCTTAAACTCTTATGCCAGCACCCTTCCAGGTGCTCTAATTTGTATTTGTCTTTAATAATCATAAGCCATATGTGATAGATGTTACTTTGTATTGTTACCTTATTTAATAGAGTCTAAGATACATTTTTCCCAACAGCCCTGAAATTAGGATGTATCTTGTTACAAATGGCATCTTAAATTTGGCAGAACCTTGTATTAGTCCTGCTTTACAATGACGAACGTGAAGAACAGAGAGGTTAATTCACTTGCCCAAGATTATATAAATAACAAGTGATGTTGTCAGGATTCTAATTCAGGCAGTCTGAAGCCAGGGACCATATCAACTTCAGTTTGGTGCCTTTCTGCATCATAATGTTATTATGAGGATTATGAAGATAATACATGTCAAGCATTTAGCTCACTGACAAATAGTAAACACTGGATAAATGTCTTGTTATATTATTACTATTATTGTTATTGATATGTTTATTATTTCTCTAATGTGTAATTATTTAATGATATCTCTTCCACAGAAAGAATTTCAAGAGGGCAAGGCCTCTGTCTTTTCTGCTTCTCACTGTATCTGTTTTTCTTAGCACTGAGCAGGGTAATAAGTGTTTTTTTTGACTGAATAAATGAATGCTTGAATGAAGAGAGGGACTATTATGGAGAATTGTAGTCCTATCATTTGAAGACACAAATGTTCATCTTGAATGATTGGTTCGTGCCTCTGTTATGGCATACCCCCATTCTGTGTTGTAACATTTATTTGTGTAATTGTCTTTTATCTCCTTACCAGATTATAAACTCCCTACACACATGGCATTGTATCCCTAGTACCTACCAGTTTCATTGTATTGAAGACATTCAGTACATGTTGGACTGATTGACTCTTGAATTGCCCTAGCTCTTCCGGCTCTGTTCAGAACCTGGTGCTGTCATAGAGGAAGATCGTCACTCAGGAGTTTTTGTAACAGCATTATAAACCTTTTGCCATTGATATGGCTGTCATTTCCAAACTGTTTTTATGAAGGTGTCACCAAATTCTCCTGCATATCTATCTAGACTTACTTATAATGAAAACAGTCATCGTACTCATTGAAAAGTAGAGATAGAGATAGATATTTGGGAATAGTTTTCCTTTTTTATTTCTGGTTTAACTGGTGTTTTAGGAAGAATTAGTGATAATTTTTCAGGGAAGTTTTCAGAGGAATAGTTCCTCAATAGCTTTTATATGCCTTTAAAATTAAAGAATGAGGAAAAAGGTTTTTGAGCATTGGAGTTTATCTGAATTACTCACCATGTTGTAGAATAATGAATTTATTGCCTTTCCAATTGGCTACAATCCTTGGAAGCCTAAAGAATGAATCTTTTTTATGCCAAGGAGAATGTTAGGTCTGGGCCTAAACAATTTACCTGGCTTTTTTCTTTTGGATCTAGTTTTATGTCTTTGGCAGCTGAATGCAAAGGATATTGCATTCTGCCCTGTCCATGCCAAAAGTTCACAGAAGCGAGCATTTTTGGCAGAATGTGCTTTTTTAAGGACAAAGGTGTTTTAATTTCACACTTTAATTTTCAGGGATTTGTTTGTACACTATAGGTGAGAGGTTCAAAAAAATCATGTATTGTGTACTAAGCACTTGGGGATATAGCACATGTGTCACCTTGATTGGCTGCGCAAAAAGTACCACAGTGGCCTTTGTTACCTGGACTATACACTGAGCAAGGCCCCGGAGGGAGCACTGAATGGAATGGAAATGTATTATTATTGTGTATATTCAGAATTTAAATACCTTAGAACACAAAAAGAAGGATGTTTTATTAAGTGCAATGACTTTCCTGACCATTAATATGACTTCTCATTCCAGGCGATTGTGACTGAAGGTTGATACTTCTAGACAAAGCAGATGAGGAATGTATATGGGCCACAAGCTAGCAGTCTTTACTTTATATTTTTATGTACATTATGTTTCAGTTATTTTGTGGAAAGCAACTAGTGTATAGCAGGATCTTGTATTAAGTAGTCGTTTTTAAACATTCTGAAATATGTATACCTTTGTAACATTTGTATTCATTACTTTGTAGATCTAAATGTTTAGGAGAGTGTTTCAAATTCGACATAACTCCAAAAATAGTAAAATTAATGTGTGACATTCTGTTATAATGAAGATAAGCAAATAACAGTATAAGTGGTAGTTCTTTTTATTAATTGTACATACAAATAAATTCATAAACCTATATTATTTTCTTCATTGTCAAATAACCAAATCAAAAGATTTTTTTCTCACAAATGGAGATGAAGGACTTGCTTTGTATGAACTAACAGTTCTTACAATTCTGGATCAATTTTTTAATGTGCATTTTTTTTTTTTTTTGCACCATGCAGTTACAGCTGTACTGACACATTCCTACAGATGTATCAAGAAAATATATAGAAGTGTTCATTTTAGGACAAGTTTAATATCAAATTGGAAATAAATACGTTTCTGTAGGCAACTGGATCTATTACTGCATTCATCCAGTGAAATCCTGGGTAGTATTTAAACAGGCTGGGGTAGTCCTATATGTGCTGAAGGCGCAAAACATGTTTTTGCAAGTTTCAGAATAGTATCAAGAAGACGATTTTATTCATGTAAATAAGATGAAATTTACATATATGTTATTTTGAGTGTATATAACTCTTTTGGAAGAATATACAAGAAACAATTTATAATGATCAGTTTTGGAGATAGAGGCAGGGGAAATTTTATTTTTGCTTTTTTTGTTCCTCTGTACTATTTATATTTTTTACTGAACTATAATTGACATAAACCATTATTTCAAGTATCTAACATAATGATTCAGTATTTCTATACGTTTCAAAATTATCACCATTGTTTACATATTTTAAAAATTCATAAAATAGTTACAGTTTTCAAGTGAAATACTCTAAATTTATTCCTTACCTCTGATTATTTCTTATATTGGATGCCACTTGATTAATGAATAACGTAAAGAAAGAAATGTGACAAAAATAGAGTGTGTATTTTAGTTTTGCTCATGGCAGAATTAATCGCCACACACTCCACATGCCTTCCTGAACCCACCAGATGGCATGTGTGTGGGACTGTGTGTCACCGGCATGTGGGGTACTGCAGCCCCTGCAGTTCGTCTTAGGATGTGGTTCTGGCACACACCTTCCCAAACTGGTATTCGTGATACCTCCTTTAGAGCTCATCATTGGAGAGCCTTTTCGTAGTCTGAAGAGGGGGTGCTCTGTTGTCAAGGCCAAATTATAGCTTGGATAATTACTTTTGTTCACTCCCCTCTTCTCTCTTTCTAACAGATAGCGAAGCTATTTTGGTTATGATAATAATAGATGCCTAGGGATTTTCCCTCCAAATTCTTTGTTTTCTTTCCATAATTCACATAATGTATTCAGAATATTGGTGGGTCTTTTATCTCTCATTTTAGAAATGGTCAAAATGAAATTTAGTGAAAGCAACTGACTTTTCTGAGACAATGGCTGAATTAAGACACACAAAGAGTAACTGATGAACTCTCTGAAATGTGTGCTTCATAGATTATCTGAAGAGAGTTGCTGCCTTTAACCCAAAAGTGAGATCTGTCTGAGGAAACTCTTATAAAAAACAAGCATTTATCAGCAGAAATCATAAAATATATCTTTGGATGGAGTACTAGGAAGAAATTGAAAGCCATATATAATGTGCTTTTATTCTTTGTAACCCAAAAAACATTAAGCCTTATAAATATGTTGAGGAGCATGTAGCCATTTTTATTATATAACTAAAGGTAGTGGGAAGATAGATAATTGTAATTAAGTGACAGAATACTGTAACAATAAGGAAAGTTTAAATTCTTATGGGTCAGTCTTCTATTTGGAGTCATAGGTCATACCTACACTGCACTTGGAAAACCACTTTCACTTATATCGTCTTCAGATCAACACTAGATGGATAGCAGAAAATAGCTGGATCATGTTTTAATCTGAAAGATTTCAAAATGCCAATCAGACCCTTGGCTTGCTCTAGTTTTCAGAAATACTATGTGAAATGTGGATCATAAAGCAGAATTTGGCTCTATAACACTGAATTAAAATTATTCTTAGGAAGGCTTCAATTAACTCCACAGCGAAACTACCAGTATTCTCAATTTTTGTAGCTAGAGCTGCTTATGAGAGTGGCAGATGGCCACACAAAGCAACCATGTTATTTCATTTCCAAATTTATGTAAACCGAACTCATAAATTTTAAAAATAAGACCTCAAATTTACTACCACAATACGAGGTCCCAGAATCAAATCCTGGGATCTTTAAAAGTCATTTAAATTTGCTGATGGGTTTTTGTTTTTGTTTCTGTTTTTTCCTCAAATAGTAACTATTACAATTTAAAAATACCCTTCCTATACCTTCAGTGGTTATACCCTACCTATCCTATCTTCCCAGTCAGTCAGCTCATCTGCCGGGCATCGACTATGGGTGTCGAACATGAGCACTGTGTAGACAAATCAATTTGAGATGGAACCTTGGATCTATAAGACTTTAGGCGAATGATGTGACAACTGTGAATCTCTCTGCAGTCATTTGTAAATATATAATCATACAATTATTTAAATTTTAGTGAGAAGCAGTTAATTAGTGTAGCACTAAGAACATGATAAGAGCTCAATTGTTAGTTACTTTATTAAATTCATTTTTAATTGCCCACTGGGAAATAGAAGGAATGGACTATATTCCTTCAAGTTTTGGAAATGTTTTTCTAAAAAGATCACGTAGTTAGTGTAATGATTAGGAATCATTCTATTGAACTGGATTAGATAGCCTTTACATGTGGGTATGAATTCAAATATTTGATGGGTGGGATAGCTCAGGTACTGACACTTCAGAGTAGATGCCGATGGGTGGATCTTGATAGTATGTGTCAGATGAAGAGCAGTCAGGCCTTTGGAAGCTCTTTTCATGGAGTGGTGATGACTGCATTGCTATGATAGGCATTGTTATTAGATGTGATTAGAAAATATGACATTCTACCTAGTTATCTTTTAGATATTCCTGAGGCAGGCAAAATACTATTTTTTGTTTTAACCCCTTTGGTGAAATTCTTGTAATGAAAATAATTTTTGAACTGATGGGGGACCTTAGAAACCTTTGCTGTATACCCTTCTTCATCTTGCAAAGGAGAAAATGGCCTAGGGAGTAGAAGGCACAGCCTAAGGTTCTGACTCTCTGGTGCCATCGCCACTCACGCTTCTTTCTAGAAACCGGTGCTTCTCCATCCTTTGGTGAATATGGACCCCGATGAACATTGGGATCCTTACTTGATTATTCAGATTTTTCAAAATTCAGGTCACATTTTTTTCCAAACAAAGTCAGTCACTATAGAATGGGAATATGGACAGCACAGGAAATGGGAGTGAATATGTATTTACTTTAAAAAACATCTGAGAGGTTGAAGTTGATGGAAAAAGAAAAAAAAAATTGTTACAGTTTGCTGGTTTTGGTGACTCCCTTGTCCCTTCCCCTGAAGTTAAGAGTACAAAAATCTAGTTAAAAGTTCCAAGTGGGTTCTGGTAACTTGCGATTTTACCTTGACAGAGAAGTAGAATTAATTTCTCTCCCCTCTTACATGGTGATTGTACTTGTTGAGACTCAGACAATTCTATCACAGCAGAGTCACCTTAAATGAACTCTTATCTAAACGTTTGCCCAATTTGTACTCAGTAGCAGAACTTCCTTTTAAGTAATATCCTCTGTGATTTATATTTTAAGTTACTTTACATGTTAACTGTGCAGAGGAAGGAAACAAATGACTGTCTCCGATACCTGTATCCTTAAAACACATATTTTAAGTCCAGTCAAATTGTTAGTACTTTCTAGGTGTTAAGAGTTTTCTTTGCCATCTCTTCATATATAAAAGTCCTCACTTTGTTTTGGCACTTTAGATTTTTATCCAAGTCAAGATTTATCTGGAATTTCTTTCTTTACCCATTTGAAGTATCTCAGTTGTTTTACTCAAGATTATTATTATTATTACTATTATTATTATTATTATTACTATAAATTAGTTTGAGATGCAATATATGCTCAAGCTGTTATGTAAAGTAAAACCAACATTGTGAAGGATGCTTTCTGAGTGCCCACTCTGGGAAATCTCAGCTACTAGAATATGCAACATTGCGGTGATTATCATAGAAAGGAGGCACACCGACACCACTGTATCACTCAACAGAGGCCCAGAGGAGCACCACCAAAACTAACATGTACCCTTTTGCAAAAGAATTTAGCTTTACAAATCTATAGGCTGGAGGCTGGAGATAAGGATCTTCATCCTGGTGTATGAGGTAGTGGAAGCAATTACAGCCCAGGCATTTTACATTTGTACCCCAAAAGTCTTTAATGACAAGATAATGTCCTTTTAAAGATTTTATTGCAAGCTCTGCTCCTCTAACATTTTGCTAGCAACAAAGTTGTTAGAACATATCTCTTGACATAAATAGGATTTTCAAACTTGTTTTCAAGTATTATTGTTTTTATTATTTTTATTTTTATTTTTATTATGACATCGGTTAATGAAATCCAGGAAGTTTCAGGTGTATAATTCAACAGTTATGGCGCACATGTGCACGTGCACACACACACACACTGCATTGTGTGTTCACCATCCATAGTTAGATTTCTTTGTCTCAACATATTTGACTCCTTTTACCCCATCTATTTCCCTCCTCCTCTTTTCCCCCTACCTTCTTGTAACCACTAGTCTGTTGGTAACCACAAACAAGTTTCTAATTGTTTGTCTTGTTTGTTTATTGCTTTTAGGTTTATAGCTCACATATAAGTAATATCATATGATTTTCCCCTTTTTCTGTCTGGCTTATTTCACTTAGCATGACAATCTCGAGGTCCATCCATGTTTTTGCAAATGGCAGTATTTCATCTCTTCTTATGGCTGAGTACTATTCTGTTGTATATATATACCACAGCTTCTTTATCCAATCATCTGTTGTAGGACACTTCAGTTGCTTCCATGTACTGGCCACCGTGAATAATGCTGCTATGAACATAGATGTGCAAATATTTTCGGATATGAGGTTTCAAGTCTTTGGGGATAAATAACCAATAGAGAGATTGCTGGATCATATGGTAGATCAAGTCTTAGTTTTTGAGGAATCTCCATATTATTTTCCATAGTGGCTGCACCAATTTGAAGTCCCACTAGCAGTGTATGAGGGTTCCTTTTTCTCAGCATCCTCTCCAACATTTGTTATTACTTGTCCTATTGATTAGAGCTATTCTAACAGGTATGAGGTGGTATCTCATTGTGGTTTTGATTTACATTTCCCTAATAGCTAGCGATGTTGAGCATCTTTTTATATGTTTGTTGGCAATTTGTATGTCATCTTGGGAAAAGTGTCTGTTCAGGTCCTCTGGCCATTTTTTAATTGGATCACTTGTTGTATGAGTTCTTTGTATATTTTGGGTATTGGGCTCTTATCATAGGCATTGCTTGCAAGTATATTTTCCCATTCAGATGGTTGTCTCTTTACTTTGTTGATGGTTTCCTTTGCTGTGCAGAAGCTTTTTAATTTGATGTAGTCCCATTCATTTATTGTTGCTTTTATTTCCCTTGCCTCTGAGGTCAAATTCATAAAATCCTCTTAAAGTCCAATTAGTGTTTTTAAATCATGAACATCACACATTCCTTTTGTGTTACAGGAAGAAAAAATGATCAACACAAGCATTTTCTTCATTTGGCTATGAAGTAGATACAAGAATCTGAGTTTTATACTTACTTGGTCATTTTTTGTTTCATTTCTTTTGATACCACATCGATTTCTCATCTCTTCATTTTGCAGTAATAGAAGAAGCCTTAACAGTTGCAAGATTACATATTTATATCAGGGTTCAGACTGTGAATTCATTCTTTTCTAGGGAAGCAGAAAGATCATGTAAAAATGGTGACCACATGTTGACAGAATGCATGATTTAACAAAACCAAAGGCAATCATTTCAAAGAAAAATGTTTTATTTTCTGCCAGCAGAGTATAATGGAGAGAAATTGGCTGGTATTATTTTTAAAAATTGCCCAAATCACTGTAGTTAGTGTAAAATTGTCTCTGGAACTATTTCCTGTAAGTTAACCAGACATATGATTGTATCCTTTCTATTTTGAATACTGAAGCTCGCATTTCAACTGTCTTGCATGGAGCCTATCGGGTATAATAGCTTTTTGTAAAGGTGCTTCCCTTTCTCGTTTAGTCTCTCTCGTTTAAGCTTCCACCTTCATTCACCCCATACTTAATATTTGAGGTTTGGGGCTTTCCAGAACTTTAAGCTAAATGTTATTCACTAACAAATTGAGACTGTAAGCTACTTAAAATGTGCTACTTCTGCCTGCAAAAGTTCAAGTGAAATTAATGTAAGCATCGTTTATGCTGTTAAATATTCTCCACGTTTCAATGTGAAAAGAGATATCATTTTCATTTAACATGTGGTTCATAGGGCTTGCTGTTTTTTTCTTAGTATTTAAAGTAATTTCAGACATTACACATTGGGACCTGCTTATTTTGTTTGTAGGTCTAGTAAGTATTAATAGCAAATTTGATTCATGTGTCAACTGAAGAATAACACAGTCTGTTATAATTCTGAAGGTCGCATGTCTCTGAGTAAGTCAAAAAGGCATGAGTCACTTGGTGGAATGTTAGTAGTCATATCACTTCTTTGGCTAGTGATATTTTCAATGACTTAATAGGTGTTCTATAGTGATTACTTTCAGGTCAACTGCAGAACAGGCCACGGCATGGGATGTGAACCTGTATTTTGTAAGAGCTATAGTGTCAGCTATGCAACAGATTAAAAAAGCATATAAATGTTACTAACCCTGGTGACAGATAGGAGTATTGCATTTGTGTCTGCACAGTGCCAAAAATGCCAGTGCTCACCAGATATAGATTATTGATTAATTCGGATTTAGCCTGCTGCTAGATAGCAACTACCATGTTTGTTGACTTCTTGATCCAGATGGTTGCCATTCTGTAGGAATGTTCCAGGGCATTATACTATACGAAGAGGATTAAAGAGGCAGGTTTTAAACATGCAAGTTTTCCCATCACTTGACACTCTCCCACCCACCAGTGCAAAAAGTTTTAATTCATTTTTAAAACAGAGCTACAACTCTAAAACTGTATTCGTCTTTCAGCTTAGACAGCTGATACTCATTATTAATTGTAACTCAGGGATAACTGTTCTGCACTCTGCTTTGTCAGTCCTGGAAAAGTCCCAGGATTTCATTTGGAAAAGTGGAGATGATAATATTTCATTTTTATTATCAGAAACTTTAGTTTAGCCAGTTTTCTTGTGTCATTCATGAGTTTAATAACCATGCAACCTCACTGAATTCTACATGAGTCATCTCTCATATTTCGTAAAGACTTTTTGATAGTATTTGATACTAACAGGCTAAAGAGTGGGAGAGGGGGAAGGACTCATCACTTTAGATCTGTAGGTAAAATGGGTAATAACATTAACATACACCAGACATTTTCCCTAGTAGTTCACTACTGTTAAGTGATAAAAAAGGTGAAAATAGGATCTTTGAGGGGAAGGGTGGTCTGGAGAACAATCCCTTTGTTTTTCAAGTGAGAAAACATACAGCCAAAGAAATTAAATGTATTATCTGGAATCATACAATTATTAGAGGTAGAGCTTGGCCCAGCACTTGGGTCTCACAACTTATTGATTGGTATTTGACTGCACTGAATAACTGATTTTCTCAGTCATAGTTTCCATGTTTTGAATAGCTTCCTTATGTGGACCTACCAGTACTTACCCTATTAACTCTTCTTCTTTTCCAGATGATCTTTCAACTGCTTTAGACCTTACAAATTCCTTTACACACACATGGGTTCTATCCAAGACCTCCCACTCGTAGCATGAAGTACTAAGGTGGACCTGTCTTTGAGGGCTCAATTAGCCTTCTCCTGCGTAGGCATATAAGTATTCTGAGCAAAGAGAGGGAGGAAACTCTTTAATTTTCAACAGGAAATTAATCTCTCTCTCTCTCTCTCCTCTCTCTCTTCTCTCTCTCTTCTCTCTCCTTCCCTCCCTCTCTTCTTTCTCTCAAATTTGCTTGGCTTTGACATGTATCCATATTACCTCCACCCCACAAAAGGATCTGTTAAATTGATGGTTTGAAAGTGCATAGATGGGTGAATCTTCAGGGAATATAAGCCCCTCACCCAAATTTATGTTCTCCCGAAGAGGATATTGACATAGAGTAATGAGGCAATATTTTCCCTGTTCCTGCTTTTCTTGTACAGATTGTTCAAGCCCATGTGTATGAACAATATAAAAGACCTAAACTTGATTTTGCATGTTAAGATCTAAATTTATTTAGCATATAGTAGCATGTAATGAATGCTTATAGAAACCTTTATGATATGAGTCTAATACACTCTCATTTTCTGCTTACCATATATCTCACAGTTTGTACTGAACTTTGTAAAATCTGGAGTTGTCTTTGTCCAGTTAAAAAATTGGGGGTTATTGTCTCTGTAGACATTGGCTTGATGTTGTTTTCCTCCCTTTTCATCATGTTCTAAATATAGGTATTAATAACCATGCATCATGACTAATTAAAAAAATAACCTTCAAAAAGACTTCTAAATGAAAGCTGTAATTTTGTATTGGATTTCTAGTGACATGGGCAAATCACTTGCTCTTTGCCCTTATGGATTTTATAATGTCATCAGAGTCTATCAATAAGATTAAAGCCTGCAGTTGGGCATATACCATTCTTTACTGTATCACATTTACAGGAGGTAGAGGTGTACTGACTGTAGCCTGTCTGTCCTGGGATGCACTCCAGCAGAAAGAGAGGGAGGTATGGGGAGAGAGAGAAGGGGAGAGACTGTGTGTGTGTGTGTGTGTGTGTGTGTGTGTGTGTTTGCCTTTTCAGTTGAGATTTACTGTACAATCTATCCTGGAACTTGCATGAAGAAGAGTAACTGACTCTTATATAGGAATGTTCTTCTTGCTTCTACCTGCTGTGAGTGAAATTGACTAGAATAGTGCCATTCTGATCAATTTATAAAGCAGCAGACTCTGCACATAGACAACATTGCTGTCTTTTCTCTGAGCTGTCAGCCTCTATCCAAGAAAGAAAGGGTACTGCCAGAGACTAGTAGCATATAGCCAGAAGAAAGTGAGAAGAACACTTACATATATAAAATAATGCATTATATATAATAAAATTATTTAAAAATAGACAAAACCCCATACCCAGAAGTGGAAGAAATTCAGTTATAGGAAAACAGTGGTTCCAAAAATTGTATTGAATTTCAGGTCTCTCCAGATGGCTGTCTTAGTCATTCTGAAACTCATAGAGATTTAATATTCCCCTTAATTGGTAGGTACCTTGCCATCTTGAATCCTTTCTCTGTGATCTCTTAAATGTCCTCTTTGGAGTACTGCCTCTGTCCACTTTATTGTATTTCTGATTGCACATAAACACACAGATCTAGCAAATAGATACAACAATTATATGAAGATCTAGGATTTCCTCTTAAAAAATTTCCCCCATCCCTATTGTGATGTCTCTGATGTGCAGGAAGGATGTATAGTGATTTGGTGTTCTGAATATGTACGATTAACAAAGAGAAGCTAGACAGGCTCTTTACTATTTTTCTCCTCCTTGATTCAGTTTTCCTCAGTTGTGCTCACTATATAGCACCCCCTCCAGAGTCTGGAAAAGGGAATAAGACTGTGTTTTGAGAATTTAAATATTTTGACAGGGCAGAGTGTATGATAAAGGTTTGGTGGGATGGGGAAGTATCTCTCTTTCTTCTATTTTCCTTTCCCTTCTTTTATTTACTATAAAACTATCCAGTTCCATCCGGGGATTATTTACTGAGTAAAATTTATTTTCCACAACACTACTACTGTTGTGTGTTCACTATTTTTCATCGTGACTATTAAGGACATTTAGATAACATCACCATAATCATCTGTCAACAAATACTTACTAAGCCATACTATGTATGTAAGGCATTGTCTGAACATATATACACTAAAAACAAAGTCTTGTTTACATTGTACTTTAAAGAAATTTTAAATAATTTAATTACTAATTTTGGGGGGACTACCCTCCGATAACTCTGTGAAAAGGACTATTTTAATTTTTAATTAAAGTTTTTTTTTATACATGATGCCACCATGGTGAACTGATTGAACTTTCAGTTTTGATTAAATACTCGAAACTGTGTGGCTTAAACATGGTAAATGAATCTATGCACAAATATGCATATGAGTGTTTTTAATTTTCTGAGCTACTTTTAATAATAGGTTTAATCTTATGGAGTAGTAATTTAATCTAATTTTTCCCTTTTATTTATAGAAAATTTGTAAAACAAATAAAAACAGAAATTCTAACACTCAGAGCAAATCACTGTTAATAATTATGGTTGCTTTTCTTTAATTGAATTTTCCTCGTTTTCCTCCATTGTGTGCCTCTTCTCCATTTCTTCAATGTCACCTACACTACTACAGATCTTCATATCCTCACCAACATACCCCATAATTAAATCTAACTCTCAGGAAAGGCTATTAATGGCATTAGACCACAGATTGCTAACTGCCACAGGCCAAATGAGATCCACAGCAGCCTGCCAAGAGTTTCATTTTTAAAATGAGATGCCAATATTAAAAAAAAAAAAAAAACTGGAAATTTTATGTTAAAAATATCTAGACTTCTAGCTTCTCTTAAAAAGGAAGACCTGGCAATTTGGGGTCCACATTCCCAAGAAAAACCACACCCGTTTTTTTGAACAGTGAATCCCACCTTTTGTCTGGTCAGGTGCTCTTCAGTTCGTTGTAGTCCCCACCACTCCTGTTACCTGGTCAACACTGATTTTCTATTGCCCTCAATTATCAGACTTGATTTGTTCTCTTTCACCCAGTCCTCTTTAGTCACTTGTATAATGGTGTTGGATCCAATTGCCATTTGAGTTTGTGACCCTTAACTTAAATTCATTTACACTAGACTATTCATAAAACTAGAATAACCCATTTTTCTTGCACATATGAATTTTATGAGGTGATATGACTAAACCAAATGAATGACTTTAAGAGAGAAATTGTGTAGAAAAAATCAGAGAATAAAAATGAGTAGAAGAAAACAAAGCATTTGAAGAACAATGCTGACACATTTAGCAAAATCCAAACTTGACTTAATGCTAGCAAAGCTCCAGGCAGCCACATATATAATTCAATCCCCTAACAGAAGTGTGTGAGTGTGTGTGGGGGGGGGGGGAGAGGGAGAAGGAGAAGGGGAGGAGGGAGAGAGAGAAAGAATGAGAATGAGAATGAACGATTCAGGTCCACAACTATGGGAACATGAGAACATGACAAAGTTGCCCTATTGCTCTTGATGACTCAGTCATCTCTACCCTATCTTTGTATGCTGTTGTGAAACACTGTAGTTTTCAGAAGTGAAACTAAAAATTAAGTGTTCTTTTGTTGATTTGTAGGAAAGAGTCTTGTGGGACAAACCTTTGAGGTGAATATTTCAGCCTAAACAAACCCATAGGAAATTTAGAGAGAGGACTGAAGGTAGATTTAAGAAAAAGGGCTCCTGTTAAGTGCCTGTGGGTTGGTAAAAGAAAAAAGGACATCCGTTTTGGTCAAGGACCAAATTGAGCAGACAGGTCAGGGAAGAAGTGCTAAACTATATGATGCACATTTTGTATTTTTTTATCTATTTGGTGCCTTATAGTTTCAGATACTAAGGTTATTTATCGAGGCTTTGTGATTGGGTCCACTTGAGAAAATTGCTGGGTTCCATTGCTCCATTTCAATTAAGCAATCGCTTTAACATCAGCTTACAGATCCATATGCTTTCCTACTACATCTGAGACCTCTTTATCAACAGTTTGGACTAATGCTACTATTAAAATTATGGTAATTGTTTGTTCCAAATCAGGAAATTCAATGCTAACTTTCATTAATAAGATAACTGGGTCTTTTTAGTTTCATATGTTCTTATATTATGATACAACTGTTTTTCCATGGACAGCTTGCAAACTCTTGACATAAATAAGATGTACCTAATTACTTTATCCTTAGTTTATTTTATATATTTTAAACTTTTATTTTATACATTGACATGCTACCTATCATTATCATCCAGTTAGGTAACTAGATTTGGCTTAGAATAATGTACTTGTACCTTAAGGTCAGATTTTTATGAAAGGACTATCGATCAGGGTTTTCAGAGGAATGTAGAGCCATGGTGGCAGGGAAAAATTGGTTTCTGGCTAATGGAAGCCTAAAAATACATGAGCATTTCCTATGTTGTCCCACTTTATAAAGTACCTCAGTGAGGTATCATAACTCCCCAAATTAAATCTTATATGGTAATCACTGGTACATACAAATACCTTGGCTGTTGCATGTATATAGTCTAATGCCATGGAGCCACCTTACCATAGAGGGCCAGAACCTATTAGAAGTTGCAAGTACAGCAGTCAATGAAAAACAAGGGAGGATCCTGATATTAATAGTTTGGTTAGTATTCTAAAGCTTAATAGAGATCTTGAGATATCATCAATCATGGCAACTTGCTCATCTAGGCTCGAGCCAGGGTCTGAGAATGTTTCAGGAGCCCATTTGGTGTAATATTTTGTGTTTGCCTATGTTTTCTCCTGAGTTAGAATCTACAGCTGCCATAAGGTTTTCAACAGGTTAATGACACATGGGAGCACGTTCCATCCCCAACAAAGCAGCTGGTATCTTGTACTCTGGGCAAAGCACTGATCTGGGGTTTATAGGGACCATGAAGGGCACAGAGGCTCTGGTTGCATAGCTGATGGCTCAATCATCTGGTTGGAGACCCGTGAGGGATAATTTGAGGAGGATGAAGCCCTCTCCTAGCTATTCTACTCCTAGCTCTCTTTTAGAGAAATGACCAAGCCAAGCATTTTCTCCAACTGTCTTTCAGGCCCTACTGTGACAAGAAGTGATAGGATGGCATTTGGTAGCATGAAGGAAAACCATTTGTTAAATGAAAACTACCTTGGAGTATCAAGGTGCTTCTGAGGCTCAACTTGGACTCCATGAAATTACTTTAAAAAATAATAATAATTTTTATAGTAAAAAATACGTGTTTGTTGAATAAACTTCAGAAATTAATTAACCACTTCTCTATCCCAGACACACACAAGGAATTTTACCATGTAGAAATAACCAGTCTTAATATTCTAGTTTATGGGAAATTAATCCAGATTTGGCTATATTTTAGCTCTATATCTATATAGATATGGAGATATTGCTATACAGTTGTTTGATCCCACTATATATGATGATTTATAAACTACCTTTTATAGCTTACAATATTGCAAAAAGTTTTCCAAGACATTAAAGTTTTTTTTCACATTCTTGTTTAACATCTTGAGAATATTTCATAATTTTTTTTTCTGAAGTTTATCAAAGAGGCAACAAATATTACTTTAGGACAGATATTGTCTAAAATGTGTTCTCCAGGAATTGGAGCAACCATACACTGTGTTTTTGGAGTCCTGATGAAAGGAGAAGTGAAAATACATGAAAAAACATAGTTGGGGATAGAGCATATAGTCTCACAAGACTGATGAATCTGTACCCTCAGTTGTGGTGTTTGAAGAAAGGATGACCATTTTACTTAATTCTATTTTACAGAGGAGTGCAGGCAGTTATAGTATAATGGTGTGTTCATTGATGTCAAATGCTATGTGCCGTTTGCATTGTTCACATAACCATAACTTATTTTTCATACTTAAAAATCTTCGAACTTGTCAAAGTATGCTTTCTCCTTTCCAAGTTTCTCCTATCAAGATTGAAAGTTTTCAAAAGCTTCCTTCCACTTAGTTGTGCTTTCAAAAGTGTTTGAAATCACACATAAAGAAAATTAAGAGAAAAAATGAATTTTTCTTCTAGAAAAGGTCATTTGAATTTGAATTCCAAAGCAATTTAGTTTGGGACGTAGAGCAATTAATAGCAAATCTATCTCCTTCAAATTGGAATGTGTTTATAAGCCTGAAAAATGGGGGTTTTATTGAACATTTCATTAAGGAATTAATGTTTTTATAAGAATTATTATGAAATTTATATGGGCAATCATAAATCAAACAAAACTTTATCAGTGCCTTAATTGTCATATCAGTATAATAGAGAAAAGGGGGATCGCGAGGTCTTTCTTCCCGTGGGAGGGCTGTAATGCAGTGGTGAGGAGAAGGACATACTCAAGTCATCTTGCCCAGGTTCACATTCCAACTCCAGCTGTCTTTGGCTTTGCAAGTTATTTTCTATTTCTGTGCTTTGATCTTATTGGTGAGACAGGGACAATAATACTTCCAAAGTGATCAGCTATCCTTCTTTTCCTGCTTTTAGCACCGAAAGTCCAGAATCTGGGGAAAGCTCTTTCTGAGACAAGAAATCACTCATTTTCCAGGGATGGGTGTGGAAAGTTGAAGGGAAAGTGCAAAACCTATGTAGTAGATCACCAAAAAAATAGGGGCTGAAGGCAATGCTGTTTTTAGTTTTAAATGTATCCAGCAGAGGTTATCTGCCTTTCGTAGTAGTTACCTTTTCCCCCATAGCTGATAGCTGATATTGGCCACCATGAATTAAATGAGATAATATTTAAAACAGACCCTGACTGTAATAGAGTAAGCCTTCGAAGTTTTTATTATTATTATTATTATTAATGTTTTATTATTAGATTTAATCATTATTATTATTATTCATTATGTTTTAGATCCATGCTGTTCTTTGGTGGTGGTGGATCATCTTAAAAAGCAGAAACAACATGTATGCTTTCCTGTTATTGATATTATGAAAATTAATACTGTAGTTCCTTAGAGTGGTAGAAATTCCAGGAGTTGCCCTTTGGATGGTCAGTAAAATGTCCTGCTATTCCAGCTGCCCACCATTCCCTCTCATTTTTCCCTTCAGCATAGACGTTCCAGTCCTTTCAAATATTTAGCAGTAGACATTCCTCTCAATGTGTGCTCACGACTCCTGTTACTGTTAATGGAAGTTACACATGTGTGCTCACCGGGATGGGAAAGCCTTTATCCCATGTCAGGCAAAGCCCCGTGATCCTGAATCTCTTTCTGAACTTCAGACCTGAAGAGAGCAGTGCAGGAATTGCTGCTTTCTCACTATATTAGCTTCTTCAATTTTTTTAATTGGAGCCTGCAACCCAGATTCTTGTAACTTCAGGGGGATGAACAATACAAATTAAGATCTGGATGCTTTCCAGGAAGGGCTCAGCTCAAAGAACACTTTTTTTTTTTTTCTTTTAACACAGTTCTGGCTATTGACAAATCGCATGCAGTTGCCTAATAGAGTCCATATTTGCTTCTGAGTTTCACATTTGCAAACTACACTGCTGAGAAGAGTAAGTGAAGTGTTCACCCACCTCTGGTGTGAGCTGACTGATTTAATGTACAGAACAGATAAACACTAGAATAGTGAAAATTTCAAACCAGTAGCACAGAACCTTCAAATACGCTTACCCTTATTCAGGACCTTTCATTTCTCCCCAAGAATTTTTTTTTAATGTATAAGACTTCAATTTATGTTTAAGAACTAGTAAAACTATTAGCAGTTTGAACAGCTATTCACACTTAATTCTGTGCAATTAAACCAACAGCATTCTTTTCCACAAACCATCCATTCTTAGACAATGCTCTCAGACAGAATTATGAGAAATGAATTTATGTTACCAAGGAGATAGCATTTACTATAATGAAGAGTAGATCCTAGAAAATGGCCCCTTTTTACAGCAGCTCAGAGCAGAGAAGCCACAAAAAGCAATTGATTTGGTCTTGGCATTTTAGTCTTATATCAGCTGTGTCATCCATAGCTTCAGGAGTGAGAACACTAATCTAAAGTGACATTTCTGTTCTGGCGGGCTTTTCTGCCCTGATGAAAGCAATTACTTCATTCCTAAATGATAATTTGCAGGAGTTTCAACCACTTTAATTGATAATTTTTTTTTGTTCTGAGTTCAATTGTGAAGTGATTAGCTGATTTGGTAAATAGAAATTTAAGGTGTGAAATATACAAGTTGCTCCAAGGTAAAGTGCTATTTATTGGGTGGAGAGAAATTACTTGATAAAGCTGCAGTTCTTCCATTATTATGGAACTGCTAGTTGTATAGCTTAAAGTTCTGGGGGAAAAATGAAGAACAAAACACTTTGATTCATGAGGTTTTTGGCAGACACCAAAGCAAGCAGTGAATAGTTTGGTCTTGCTGTGGCTCATTCAAGGGTTATTTGAATCAAGGTGAACATTGGCTGAAAAGGATTGTGAGGACCTCTCAGCTTTCTGTATTACTATTCTAATGACTCATTCTGGAATTAAATCCTCTTATTTAAAGTGTTAAGAATAAAAATGCTCATTGGCTAAAACCAATTAATTTAATTATTAAGTTCAAACATACACAAGGCATTTTCTGAAGACGAGGAAAGGCGTTCATTTGAATGGCTTTAATTACTCTTTTGATCTATTTTACCACAAGTCAAAAATGGGTCATGATTATTCAATCAGAATGTATTTTAGTGTAAAAATTTTAAGAACACATCTTGATTTTGATACTTTGTCAAATGTTAGCAGTTGCAGATGTTTTTGGCATTTTTTAAAGCTATCAATTTCATGATATTTTCTTACTTGGGGAAGAATAATGGTCATTTCACATGTTAAATGAGAAAAATAAAGCAAGAATGAAGGTCAAACTGATTTAGCACATCAAACAGTCTTTGTCAGCCAAGCTTAATATATCCTGAGTTTGTGGAACAAATGAAATTTTGCTGCTATGTTACACTTTGCTTCCAAACAACCATTACAACTGGTTTTATATATTGTGTGAGCATCAGACCATCAAACAGTGCATCTTTACTGACGTGTTGCTGCAGCGATGATCTACAGCAGCAATCTGCCATTTATATAAGGGCAAAATGTGCATCTATATTTAGTTGTGAAATTGGCCTATTATACTCTTGATGTTTACAGAGGCTAACATAAATTAATGATGACAGCTATGAGCAGTGCATTAGTTAAGCAGCAGAGTTCTTACCTTGAACTTGAAGGTTCCAGTTTTAACTTCCAGCCTATACAATACTGCTTTCTACATACATTAAAGGAAGGTTTCTGAAATTATAACCTTTTCTTAGAGAGCATTAAAGACTTCAATTTGTGAGCTATGTTGTGCATAATCCTACCAGATAATAGTTGTTTATGCATTTCTCAATTATAATACCTTGTAACAAAGCCGATATTTACAGTCGTAGGGAAAAATACTCATGAAAGATTTTTTTTCTTTGCAGTAGGCCAATTTGATTGACTTTGAACTGTATGTGATATCAATGTGTGGTGGGCTGTTTTATTGAAAGTTATGAGGAAGGGAAAGCAGTGCTTATAGAATCTTTACCTTTTCTCTGTGAAGCCTACTCATTCTGCTCATGTAAGGGCAAGTGTAGGTATTGGAGTAACTATAGACTTCACCATTAACTATGACCAGAGATCTGACAAGTATGCAGGTGTTCAAAGGTTCATGAGTTAAAATGCTGAAGCCTTTGATGAATTTTTGATGGCTGCATTTTTAATACAGGTCGACCTTCTTCCTTTGAGGCTGCATGCCAGATTAATTGATAAATAGTAGAAGTCTGTAGTGCTGGGTACTCCTAAGCAAAACAAGTAGGAAAATCCATAAAAACCTGCCTGTCTGACTCCTTAGCACTGCTTTAAAAAGGTAGAATTGAAAGCTGTTTTGATGCTACCTTTCCTTTTCCCTATAGTTAGGTGACCAAAACTTGCCTCATTCTTTTATAAATACTGGTTATTGTATTCCAAAAGTTTATGTGAAGCTATTAAAACTGAGGCTTAGAGACAGGATTTTTATGTAGAGATAGTGTGGATTTATCAATAATGTCCATATCAGAACTCGTTCCACAAATATAAATTTTAACAAAACTGTTAAAAATGTGGCTATAAAGAAGTCATCGGAGAGGAAGAAACATTTGATTAAGTTGACTTACCTCCTGTTGTTACTCCGTGACAATTATTATTTTTGTTCTTTGTTATTGTCTGTAGATCTCAGCTATATTACTTCCATAATCATCAAAACTATGTGAAGTAAGAAACCAAAGTAATCAATTTTGCAAAGCTAAATTTGATCAGCCACAAAAGAGAAATCTCTTAATGTAATGAGTCATCAAGTCCAGAATTATTATTTTTTTCCACCATTGACGAGTGGCCCAGTAAACAATTAGCATCCGTATCTAGCTCCATGGCAGTTTCTGAGAGATTGAAAATCATGGGTCATTTTCGTAATACTGGTTTTCCGATAGTGGCCGTGCCTGTTCTTTTGCTTTTTATACCTTTTTTTGTTGTTGTTACCTTTTACTCACTTGTGGCTCAAGTAGCATTTAATGTTTCAGCTTTACCCACTGTATGGAGACCAAAACAATCCATGCAGCTGCATTTCCATTTCCCCATCACCAGGGTTCTGGGTGAGCTCTCCATGGTCCTGGATTTGGGGGCTCTGCCTGACATCAAGGAGAACCTTTAGATTTGTGATATTTTGGAAGATATTGTGAAAGATCATTTTTCTGCTAAGAGTACACATATGCTTTTTCTGACTAATAATTATCATTGTAATGTTGAAGTCTTCCGTGGAAACTTTTGCAATCTTCCTTAGTAATCCATGCCCTTAACAACCCTTTGGATATTCATTTTTATATATAAGCAAAATTGCTTGTCTTGCAACTGAATGCCAGTTTTTATCTCTATTAGTGAACTAATAAATGGTCACTTACTATTCCTAGTACAGAAAATTATTTATTTGTAAGCTTTTAATTTTCCACTAATTAAACATATATTTTTAGATTAACAACTCATTAAATATTGCCTATGGTATACAGTATATAGACCACTGACATAAGGAAGGCCAATGTCTCTATGGTAAAGGATTTTTATTTCACTTAAGTAAATAATGCGATATGTCGGAACCAGTGACAGTAAATCATATTGGTCAGAACAGAGTGTACATTATACACAAACATTGTGGAACTCAAAGCATAGAATAATCTGTGAAGTGAGCTTAGATTTTTCGTTCAACACATCTTAAATAGTGTTACTATGTGCCAGGCACTGCTGTAAATGTTTTATAAAAATAACTCAGTTTAATTCCAACGAGAACCTTACGAAGCAGAGAGTACTATCATCCCATTTCAGAGATAAGAGTAACTGAGGCAACATAAGTTATTTGCTTAAGTTTACGTAATTAGTAAGTTAGAGCACCAGGATTTAAATATAAGCAGTCTGGCTCCACAATCCATACTCTTAATCTCTACCTTCTGCAAGTGTGGAAGACATGTTGAGAAAGACATCAGACAGAACTTAAAATGATTGTCATTATTTGAAAGAACACAGCAGGAGTTTTATAAATAGGCAGTTTTAGAGTTGTTGCCAAACATAAGTTAGCGCTTTGATTTTATTTCCCTTGGTTTGATTTTTATTGTCATTACATTAAATTGACTGAAGTGACGGTCATAAGTGGCAGTATAGAAAGAAGTTTGAGAGGATAATGAGGAAAGCAAACAGGTATAGAGAATTATAGAAACTGTAACTAGAATCAAAATTGGTGTTAGAAAAGCTTGGTGAAAAAATTATAAAGAGTATGGAGAGATGGGCTGAGATTAAAACAGTTTGGCTTTTATTTCCCCCTGATGAGTTTTGTATTTATTATAATAAAAGTTAATGCTTATATAATGTTTACAACATGGTAGGCTTTTAGCACTTTACATACATTAGCTCAGTTCCTTTTCAAGAATATTATGAAGTAGGTACTATTAAAATGTTCATTTTCCAGGTGAGGAAATTGAGCCTAAAGATGTCGAGTGATAGACCTAGCCAAGGCTGCCTAGCTAGTAACTGTGATAATGTGATACCCACAGCCTGTCTACAGAGCCTACTCCTAACCCCCGTGCTTCCAAGTAGGTTTAAGGATGGGTTGACTGTATTTGGGCATTCCTATCTAACTTCTTAAAATTCTACTCTGTTGTAAAATTCTGAAGTGGACTCTACCACATTTAGAGTTTACAATTGTTAACTATTTTAATTGTTAAAATCTAGAATTGTCTGAGGAGTTTACTTCCTTATAGTTTATAATATACTACCATAGAAATTATCATATTAGTCATTGCAGTGGTCTTAGGAGATTTACCAAATATGCCTTGTTTGTGATCCTCATTTTATAAGATTATAAAATTGAGGCTCAACTTTGTCACTTAGAATCATAATGCCTGCAAATGACCAGGGTGGGTTTTCTAACTCCTTCACCATAGTCTTTGCACAAAATACACCATTTGCCGAAAGGACTTAAAATATATAGGAGGATTTAAAAAAAATCACTTTACATTCAACAAGCAATGCCATTGCCAGTAATTTTTTTGGTTGCTTATTATCTATGCTTAAGGTATAACTTTAGAAACTTGTAAAAGTTCTTTCAAAGTGTTTAGAAGAAACAGGTTAAATAATATTTTTTTAAACCAGGGATACTTGGATAAATTCTGGCAACATCAATGGCAAAAAGAGGGGCATCTAACTTTATAAGGCTTTTAAGGAGAATTTTAGATATTAGATTACCTTTTTGGCTGGGGAAATGGGACCCCTAAGGAGAATCTGAAAATCACTGTCTTCTCCAAAATATACACACATTTTTAAAATGACTTTCATATTTTATTTATATCTCTATATATGCATCTGTCTCTCTTTTGAAATGTTGGTTTTTTTGTTTGTTTGTTTTTGGTTGTTATTGGTAATTATTGGTGAGGTTGATACTATCCCTATCAAAGAGAGTTGGAATTTTGATTTGCCAAAGATTAAGGCAGAGTCTCTTTTTCCTGCTATTCCGAGTCTAAGCAGAAGAACATTAGAGTAGCAGGAAGTTTTGGCCCAGGGAGTAACTTACTTTGGTTCTGAAGCTTAATCATATTTTAGATGGCAGAGATCGACACTATAACATTTTACCCAGGTAGAACCAACCCATCCCATTCTTTATTTAGTACTCTGCAAATACAATCATGAGTGTGTATGTGTGTGTGTGTGTGTGTGTGTGTGTGCGTGCGTGTATAATATCTCAATCATATATATGATTTATATATAGATTTATATAGAGATTCATATATATGAGATATATATATATATATATATATATATATATATATATATGTTTAGAACAGAATGTGCAAACATGTTTATCTTGTTTTCATGTAGTCCTTAATTCAATTTGAGAATTGCTTATAACTAGGCTCTACTTCACAAAATCAGACAAAAGATTAATCCACAATCTGTGTCATTGTCTTAAGGTCTTTAGTTTCATCTATTCTATATCATCCTCTCCACAATCTTTATAATCCTTTGACTGTATTTTATTGCTGTTGCCCTCAAAATCAATTACAACTTATTACAGACACAGGGCTATCATTCTGAAAGTCTTCTGAGCTGTGGTGTTTGCATAATGATGTAATGTGGGAGTCATGGAAACCTTTTGTTATTAAGATTATAGCCAAGAAGATTACCCCAGTAGGGTAACAGTGTGTGTTTGAGATCGAAAGGGGAGGAGGCTGTGGAGAAGAGAGAAACAGCAAGAAGGTGGGGGCAGAAACACATAAAGTTCTGCCCAGGGTTATTTTAGAGAAGTCATATGTCAGAGGGCTATGTTTAGGCAAGACATCTTAAGGCATTAGTGTCCACGTACTCCCTTTCCATGAGTTCACATAAGAAACCATCTCCCCTCTATTAGCTTTGGGAGCTTATTGGGTTACTCCTTCTGGTCTTGGGTTTTCCTCACTAGAGGTTTAATTTTTTCCCCTTAGATTATTGATAAGCCTATGCATTAATATCATTTCAGAATAATTGCCTAACTTTAAAGTTGAATAGAGAAATTCCTAGGGTGAATTTTAATAACATTAGATAACACATGAGTCCATTTGTAATCATTTGAGTGACATGTGTAAAGGAAAGTTACATATAGCATCTATGTAAAACTACCTTTGAAGGTGATCTTCCAAATTATCCCATTGTTAGATGAGCCCCTGCTCCATTATTTACCAAATGACGTATTTCATGTGGCTTGCATAATTTTTGAAATTTTAATTAGCTAACATAAAATGAAATATAAATTTGGAAATGTGATATAAAAATTCAGTTTTTGATCTCTAGAAATAGAAAAACCAACATGAGACATGCCTACCCCAAAGCAGCAATCAGCTGAAACTGTGTGTGTCCTCCAGATCAAATAGTCACCATCAGGCCTGTCTATTCATTGATATTCTACCTTACCCCCAGAGCCCTTGAGCTTGCAACCCCTGCTCTAGAGCTCTATCATAGTCACTTACTGGACCTCCCCTGAAAGAAAAAAAAAAAAAAAAAAAAAAAAGAAATAAGTTCATCCTACATTCTGGAGTGGTAGTCAATTATAAGAACACAAAGCAAAGCACTGTACTTGAACCACTGCACTCTACAAGTGGTATAGGAAACATGTGAGGACAATCCTTTTGGCATGGGTGACTTAAATGGTGTTAGATTGCTTTTATGATACAAAAGGAGGGATATGGATCGTACTTTTATCTCAAGATGCTAACCTGGATTCTGGTTATACTTATATTTCAGATTTTAAGGCTCCTCTTACTCTATTTACATAATTTTCTTCAAGCCAAAATTTAGCATTTGCAGAATTGAAGCCAGCTAACACACTGGGAAATAAGTGACATATCTTTTCCTTGTAAATTAGTGATGTTTCTGCCTGGGTTAGCACTTGAGACATTAAGATACAAAGTTTTGTTACCTGAGATTGCTGCGGCTTTGAAATCGATAGCATTATCTTTTCTAATTTTGAGAAATACATTAGTTAGCTAAAGTAGAATATTGTATGAATAGAGTGAACATGAAACTGATTGGGTTATTAGCCTAGCAAGTTTTTGACCAGAGCATTATGGCATTATTTAGCCAGAGGAGGAAAAGCAATTGGGGGCCGTTTTATAAACTATATAAATGTCTAACCAATGTGCTATATGCTTGGAACTAATAATAAAATTTTTAAAAATTATGTATTCAATAAGATATTTTGAGTGTGCACTGAATACAGTGTTTACACCATGAACAGTATCAGGAATGCTATAATGTGATATGGAATGTTATTGTCCCTACTATACTAATAGAGATAAGAGCTACTTTGAACTCATTTTCATCTATTCCTCTGGTCTTGTTTCCTTGCTTGTTTGCCTCTTTCTTGTTATTTTATAATGTGAAACCAGAATGCTAAGATTTTAAATCAAAGATTTAAAATGCTTTCAGAATTTAATAAATCGACACTTAGAAATGATATTAATTGTACCTGGCTATTGTAAATATTATCCAATTATCTGTCATCAGGGTCTGATTTTGAATTTATTTCTTGTCAGACACAAAACAGAGCAATTCAGAGTAGGTGGAATTCTCTTGTCAGATGCTCACAAGCAACTCTAGTTGTGCCAAATTCTGCCTCAGTAATGTGAGCAAACTTCAAACAGAAGTGCACATGAATAGTTAAAGAAAAATGCTGGATTTCACCTGTTACCTCTTCTGTGAAGTAATATGTCTATGATGTTTATAAATTTTAATAACCCATATGGGGCCTTATCTTTCAACATTAAATTATATTATCTTAAAGTTTGACTTTTCCGGGCAATGTATTTTGTTCTCCAGTATTTCAGAGGATCTATCCATCTACTAATGTATGTCCATTAGTAAAGAATGAAAATATTCTCTTATCAGCTAATTACCAGCACATTTATAAAGTTACATTGAAATCTTCATTTTTAATAGGATGATTTCTTTATGACTGAAGGTCTTGATCTTTATTGAGGGCTGAAAGCACATCAACATTTTATTTGTTGATTCTGTGAATTCTGTTTGTGTTTATTCTTTTTACCCCCGAAGATGATATTTGAAATAATTTTTTTAAATGTGTCCTTTTGATGGCTTAAGATTCTGTAGGAATAACAGTTAAATGAACAGAATTATTAGCTTGAGAATAGATATGTGAATACAAGTCCAGTCTTTTAAACTGATTATAGTTGAAAATATCAAGTATCACCTGTAAATCTTATGTCTTAGAACAAAGAATGTATGTCACTGCATGGTCACTTGGAGAAAAAAAACCTAACATGCAAACTATTTTTACTCAGTGCATTTGAGTTTATGGCATTTGAGTCTAGAGGTAGAATTTATGGTTATAGGGACATTGTCTGGAACTCATTTTACTCTGACCCCTAGAATTTTAAAGACGATTTTGGGAGCTTTTTGCTGGGGGAGGTGGGGGGGAACAAAACAAAAATGAAAGCAGTTTCTGTCTGATGAGAGAATCACATTTCTAAAAAACACTTTTTCACTCCTTTGATTTCAGTTTACAAGCATTGAGAAAGGAGAAATCCGAGATGCTGCTCGCTCCCGCCGGGGAAAAGAAAACTTTGAGTTCTATGAATTGGCCAAGTTGTTGCCTCTTCCTGCAGCCATCACTAGCCAGCTTGACAAGGCATCCATCATTCGACTTACAATTAGCTATCTGAAAATGAGGGACTTTGCTAACCAGGGGGACCCTCCATGGAACTTGCGAATGGAAGGCCCTCCACCAAACACGTCAGTAAAAGGTAAGTTTTAAGCCCCTATTCATTCTACAATGTGGTGGTCTGTAGGTGTCTCTAAGATGAAATGTTTACCATCATCCTTTCTTCTTTTCCTGCATATCAAATCCTTTAAAGGGATACAAATGTGGAAATCTGAACTCTGCATGAGAAAGACACCATGTGAAGGTGAAATGAACCTCTTTTATTTCTATTTTCTTTTCAAAACGTCTGTCAGCCTGAATATTCTATCACTTAATATAAGTTTCAGAAAAATGAAATGAATTTCAGAGAATGAAATGACTTACATTAAAGTGCTTTAATTTATGTTATGGATTTAATTTATGTTATGCTAATACATGAAAATTCTTATTGATTGATGGAGTATGAGAATATTTGCTAAAGGGTGGAGCTAATATTTTCTCTGTAGTAACCAAAGAGAGGAAGGAAACAGAATCCAGCCGTAGCAGGCATTTTGAGTAATGATTTATTGACTTATAAAAATTCAATCTATGTATTAATGTTTCAAGTCTCTATACATGTTGCCTAAAAGTTATAATATAAAACATATATTTGTCCTCCAAATCCTTAGCGCAAGTACCCTTAAAACACATTATTTTAAAATTTTACCCTCCTTTACACTGATACTTAAGGGGTATTTTCTTTTGTGTTCTCAAAACTCCTAATAATTTGTGGCATTTCTAGCATATGAATATGCATGCATATGTTTATCCTGTATATGTGATGTTGGTCATTTTATTTTCTGACTTTAAAGGAGTATTATTCAAGGCATAGAACTTAAGTGCTCTGCTAGTTTCTTGTGTCCTAACCTTGTGTCTAGAGTAGACTCTTGATGAGCATGGAATAAAACCAGACCTTTGGCGGAGCTTCAGGGAACTGCTGGGGAAGAGTTAGTTTCTCTAGTTATGTGATTACACTCGGATAGCAGCTACCTTTGGAGAAATCCCCATAGCCTTGGTTGTTGCAGAAAAGAATACTACTGGGGAGCTGTAGCCTCTTATAGAATTCAAATTAAAATGAAGGGTCAAAAGCAGTGACTATTTATAATTCCATGCTAAGGGGCATGATCATATATGTGTATATGCATGTGTGAATCTGTTCAAATCCATGCCATTACTTAGGGATTGTGTTTCTTATGCTTTTGAGAGGAGGAAAATTACAATTTAAATTGTACCAAGTTTTTTTTCCTCTAGAGCAGGGGTTGACAAACATTTTATGTAAAGGGCCATATAGTAAATTTTAGGCTTTGCCGTTAACTTATTAAATCTGCCAGTATAACATGAAATCAGCCATAGACAATACGTAAAGTCATAAACAATAGGGTGTGGCTGTGTTCTAATAACACCGTACTTACAAAGCAAGCAGCTGCCACTGGATTTGGCCCACATGCCATAGTTCCTAGACTCCTGTTCTAGGGTGTAAGACTGACATTCAAAGGTTGAGAAGAACACACAGCAGAGGTAGCTCTCAAGGACAAGATGTCAGCAGAGTACAAACAAACCAAGGCACATTTATGCTGTCCGTTTACAGCCCTTCTGCCCTTCAGAATGTAGATGTCAACTTGGTAATACACCAATCCATGTTCCAGATGCTAAAGAAGTAGGGAATTTTCCCAAGCTAAAGATGTGACTATAATCCTAGTAAATATTTACTATATAAATAAGAGCTTATTCAGTAGGGTGTCTTCATGTTTATTCCAAATCATGCAAGATGAAAGGATAGATGGAACAAGTTAGAGATCACACAACCTGCAAAACGTTACTATTAAATTTTAAATATGCTGATGAAGGAGCCAGACTTGTATTAAGTTATTTAACATAATCATCTTTTATTTACATTTCTATTTAAAAGAGTTTATTGTTTATAGGATTTTTTGGTAGTGGTGGCTAACAAAGTAAAAAATCTAATGGTCTATTCTTCTTTGTTGTAATAACCTGTTTACTTTTGGAATTATGGCCTTTTAGAAATATAAAACTATAGATCATATAGAACTATGCCCTCATTTTATAGGTGAGGAAAATGATAGAGAAAAGGTTTACAGTTAAGTTTTAGCAGATAGATTCCGTTTTTTTTGACTTTTTGTCTACTGCTCTTTCTATCATCATATTCATTTCTAATGATGATAATTTGATTTGCATCATCATCATCAGACATTTCAGGTGAGAATTCCCTCAGCTTTGGAGTGTGACTAATAATTCATTTTTATCTGCGGCCTTAAACCAAGTCAACTCTGTGACTATTTATGATGATAAAGTTGGATAAAAAAAAAAAGGTAATTATGGATTCTGCTCTTATGGGTTTCAGTATATAGATGGACATGGTGATGTCAGTGAGAAAAAGAAGGAGGTTAGAATGGATGTGTAGGAGACTGGAAGGAGATCAGATTTTATTATTTTAAAAATTTCATCGACTTTTTGTAAACTGGTGATGGGCTAGAACTGGAGCTGTAAGCAAAGTGACCCTCTCCTGTTTACTCTCCTCCCAAAGTTGCAAGGAATGCAGTGGGCACTTTCTGTGAACTAATTCTGCTGCACAATGGATGTATATTTTATTGCTTTAATGCAAACCTGCTACTCATTCTGATCAAACATTCATGAAACAACACGAAGAGAAATTCATTTTATTTATTAAGGTCTTCTATGTTGTGCCCTTGAAGAAGTTCATATGGATAAACAAGCTTATATAAATAGCCTGTAGCATCATGCGAAATACAGTTCATGATCCAACAATAAAACAATAGACATTATACTTCATGCTTCTTCAAACAGTCTCTTACATAAACCTAAAGACATTAGGAAATTTATATGAAAAGTACTTAAACATCATAGGCAACATTTTTTTTAAAAAAGTTATGAATTGTTCAAGTTAATTAAATTTCAAAGCTTAAATTTAAATTTGTCTACGTAACTATATAGAAATTTAATCATTTTAGTGTACTGCTTCAGAAAGATTCTTTACTCTGCCCTGTATTCATCACATCTTTTCTTAAAAGTCTATAAAGGTTGATGAGTTTGTATTTTGATGCAATCGTATGTAGATTATTTACAAGTTATGCTTGCAGAAAGAATACTCAGGTGACAGTGTGTAATACGTCCTGAGTCAATTACTTCATGGAAATGATATGTTAAGCAAATGGAAGGTAACAGATAGTCTTTCCCATTATTTTAGAAATATCTGTATTGTTATAATACAGATCAAATCTACAATGAACATTATGCATTATTCAAGAAATGACCAGGCATTCTCAGCAGTGTTTCAGCTAAATAACTGATGATTGTAACCTTTAAAGAAATCTCATTGTGGTGACTGTTGGTAAATCACTTCTCCATTCATAGTAATCTCTATTTAGAGGCTATCTGGAAACCATTATATCTTTTATTAATCTTAAAAGCAATAGCTGCTGATTTGACATTTACTAAAACTAGATAAATTTTCTGTCTTTCTAATATCACAGACTTCAGTCAATTTTTGTCGTATATCTGCTGCAACTCTATTAATCTGGGAATATTTACCACTGTAAGCATAAGTTTTAATTTAAACAATGTAGCTTTTATAGAACAATTTGCCTATGTGTGTGACAGCCAACAACACTAAAATGCCATATGTAAAATATAAGGCATTTTTAGCCTTTGGAAGGAAAAAATTGAAAAATGCAAGACAAGTGGTGATTAAAATTGAATAAACACATTAGGGAAGAACTTTATTTTCATAGAATTTCCCTTCTCTATTTCAGACATCTAGTTCGAATTAAGTAGTAGATATTTCTGAAAGAAGAGACCTTCAGGTCTTTATTTAAAGAACACATAATTTATTCTTAGCCAAAGACCAGAATGTTACTTAAGCAATGCTTTTCAATGGATTTCTTTAAAATTGTCATGTTGGTTAAGTGTGTATAGGACATCCTTCAGAGTAACGTTGAATTACTATAAGGGTTGTCCCTGTTACAGGTTTTTTTTTTTTTTTTTTAATAAAATTCATCTGTTTTCGTAGAAGGTAGAGATTCCAAGACTGAGTGAGTGATAGGTCTTCTTGGTCTAAACAGCTCAAAGGTCTTCCAGTTCCTGTTCTTGCATCTTACAACGTGCATTTCTTTCTGTCAAGTGACATTCATATTTTGGGACAAGTGTCATATTTCTCATTATTAAAAAAAAAAACAAACATGTGGAATGGAAGTTCTTAGATTCAGTACATGGCATGGACGCCGATCTGTGGTACTTTTTTTCTTTTTACATGGGTAAATGGTAGAACCCAGACCGAACTCTTGGGTTCTGAACAGAAGCTCCCTCTAGGCAAGGAGAGTATGTTCAGAGGTGGAAACCTGGTTCTTGTTTGGTGCTTATTCTTACCTCCATCATCTTCAGGAGACTGAAGGCCTGACTCTCTGCTCTAGGCTCAAGTTCCATTCACCTCAATCCAGCATCGGTGGTGGCAGCAAATGGAAACGGAACCATCCAAAAGCTGAGCTGCCAGTGCTCATCCTGTTTATTTAGGTAGCGAATGCCAGATTTTACTAGTATATGGAAATATGATGTGATATAATTGCCTTTTCTTAGGTATGCTTCCAGGAAGCCTTTTTAATTATATGCTATTATCATTTTATGTCTTTCTAGTGAAGTTATGACTTCTGAAAAGTTCATTTAAGAACTAAGCTTTTACTTTTTAAAAATTTTACATCATGTTTGAACAAGTGATGCTTATATTGCCACACTTCCCTAGGACATAATGTAGGCTTAATGATAGCAAAGTAAGCATTATCAGGAAAAGCTTCGATATCTACAAAGGGAGACTTTCAGCATGAAGAGTATTATAAAGCATTGCTGGTTTCTTGCTACATGCCACATTATTTTCAGTGCATCTGGCAATATTGAGCATCTGGTATTACCCTCAACTTCTAATATCGATTCAATGAAAACATGTATGTAAGAGTGATGACTAAGAACACATGAATATTCAGGTAAACTAGGTAGCCATTGCCAGGGCAACAAGCAGTTACCATATCTCAGTAACATGCCACAAAGCTTTTACCCCTCATGTAGCTACAGTTAGTCTGGGGTTGGCAAATATAGGCGGAGATGACTTGGGTGGTTCTGCTTCTTGCGACAGTTCTGGCTTGGCTTGACTCCTTGATGAGGGTTCATTTCAGGTCTGCCTTGCATCAGGCCTCAGCAGATATTTGGAAGACATTCTTATCATGGCAATGCCAAAAGTGTAAGAGGGGTGTGCAAAAGCACATAATACCTCTTAAGGAATTTTTTTTTTTGTAGAGAATTATGGAAATTGTGGACAAAAGATACATGTGTATTCCTTTGCATCCTATATCAGGATTTATCTATTTGTCCTTTCTCTACTCTCTTCATCTTTTTTCTCTAGCGATAGTGAATACCAAAACCATACATTTCTGTCTTTGTACATGCTGTCATCTGGCTGAAATGCCCTTTTCCCTCTTCTGGGTTTTCTGAACTCATATTCATCTTTTAAAACCCAGTTAAGATGTCATTTCCTTATGCAGATCTCTCCTTCCCCAGAATGTTAGTCATTTCTTCCTGTATGTTACCGATAAGTCTAATGTTGCTTTATTATCAATTCCTATTTTTCTTTTTTTGGTAATTTTTAATCGTTTTATTGAGATATATAACATGAAATTTGTCATTTTCACCATTTTTAAGCGTACAATTCAGGGACATTAATTATATCCACAATGTTGTGCCACCACCACCATTATCTAGTTCCCAATTTTTTCTTTAGATACATGTCTCTATAGTTAGACTAAGAACTATTTGACAGAACAGTCTGGGTCATCTTCTGCATGTTTATGTCTCCATGTGCAGTACCTAGGAAAATAAATATTTAAGCATCTTTTTAAATTAAATTGTATAGAATTAGATAATATTAGCAGAGCTAAATAATGCTGATGAGAGCCATGGGTGGGTTTAAGTCATAGGATAGGAGGAAGAAAAAAGTGAAAATAAAGAGGAGAATGAGGGGAATAGTGTGAACCATGGGTAAAATAAAACAATATGGATTAGGAAAGAGGAAGGAATGTAAGTACCCCCCACCCGCCCCCAGGATAAGCTGCTAGTCCGTGGGCTGTAATGGCTTTCCCCTACCAACATGTTTCTCTCATGTAATATACAGGCTGAGGAGCTGAAAGTTAAAAGCAATTGTCTCAAACCCATAAGTGTCTTGGATGTATAAATTTACTTCCATTCAACAAATATCTGAGTACCTTCTCTTAGTAAATCCTTAGTGAGTCCTCTGCTGAATATTGTTAGGGCATATAGAGAGAGTATAAGACACGATCCTGGCCCTGGAAGTATTTATCATTCATTGAGAAATAAATGTGAAAGACAAAAAGGAAGGATGGAGGATGAGAATTTTTGATAAAATTAAATATTCCGTGTGACCTGGGTTATAATGTCATCTCTTGACCTTAGTTTCCTCATTTGGATTTTATTCTGGTCTGGACAATTGTTTACTTTCAAATTAAAAACCCCAGTTCCTTAGAAAAGATGCTATAATTATTATCTCAAACTAGCCTCTCCTTGGACTACAGGGTTTTTCTTGAAGCTTTCTATTAATAATTTTAATAGCCATATGCTCTAACTCTTCATATTCTGCCAATAATTTCTATTTTCCTTTTCTTTTACTTAACTTCCCTTACATAAAGGTGTCATATCTCCCTTTTACTATGGGTTCAAAATTATGCAACAGTGCCTTCTCTTAAAAACTTTATCTATTGATTATCAAGATGTGCCTACATGCAATCATTATGAATGAAAGAAAAGAGGACATCACGTAATGAAGTTTTAAATTAAATAATCACCAAATATGTTATATAGACAAAATATGAATCTAGAACTTTACGTGTGTGTGTGTGTGTGTGTGTGTGTGTGTGTATTTACTTGTCTTTACTTGACAAATTTTAGGGAACTTATAATCTATATTACATCCGACTAATTTGAAGAAGTCTACCAGTTCTTGGTAATGTAGTATTTTAGTCATGGTGTTGTGTGGCATTGCATTATACTACATTATATTCACTTATTTAGGACTTTCAAGTTTATGTTCTCTGTTTTTTCGGGCTAGAATCTTTAAAGTGATTTTGTTAGCTCTATCACCTCTTGCAAAGCACAATATATAGTTTTAGCACTCTGCAGATAAAAATATTTCATAGACATAGCAAAAAGGAGTCACCTCTGACTGCTTTATATTATTGAAATTGTACTGTTTGATTTTCAGAAATGGCTTTTTCAGATACTGTGCATAAGTCTTAGCTGTGTCTTAATAAACATGTGGTGACCTCTACCTGTAAAATTAATGTGTCCTTCAACTGATTGACTGCAACTTTTCACAACTTTCTGGGTCCTTAATATGTCAGCCAATGTCAGAGCCTGGACAGGAAAAGAAGGTCAATGGAATTTTCAGTTTAAACATCATACATCAGATTTTCTGTTTCAATCCCCTTGCTATTCTATTGAGAAAACCGATATAGAAAAAAGTTTAGTGACACAAAGTCAATAAAAAACTTGGGACTGGAGTTTGGGCTTTTAGAATCCTAATTAAGCACATTTTCCTCCATAAAAGTGCTTTTTTCTATGTTCAGCACATGTCACCAGCTGTTCATTAGTATCTCTTTTCTCATTTACATTATATATAAACGTGTGCTCATACATGGCTCATGTGTAGAGACCCACACCTTTTAAAATCAAATATGACTGTTATGTCCAAATTTAGAAAACAATTTTTAGGCTATTCAAAGGCAAAGGAGTTCTAATTCAATGTAAAAATTCACTTATAAAAGGAATTATATGCTAACAGAGGAAGCTGGGTGAAGAGTATATAGGAACTCCCTCTACTAACTTTGTAACTGTCTTATGAATCTAAAATTATTTCAAAATAAGAAGGTTGTTTTTGAAAAACCACTGTAATTTACTCTAATGACAGAAACATCAAAACGAACCTCTGCCCAAAAAATCAAGTTTGTTCTGTACCAGTTCCTTACCTTTCCAGCCGGTCAGTATTGCGTTCTCACAGGCTCAGCTGTCTCTAGTGCTTCAGTGCTGGTTGTATTTAAGAAATGGGATTAACTGACAGTTATAATATCAATCAAGATATGGAAGAAAGAAAATTGATTAAACTATTTACATATAATTTTCTTTACAACATATGGGTGACCTGTTTCTATCAGTGAAGGATCACATGAGCATGTGATCCCCTTATCCTCCCTGCTTCACTAAAATTATGACTCCTGCGTCACTCTCTATTCTCCTGACTCTGGTCAAAAATTGCCTAAAAGGGAAGTTAGACAGCCAAGAATAAACTAGATACAGAGTTGTGGAACAAGGGTCAGAAAACTTTTTCTGTAAAGAACCAGATGTAATAAGTTAGTCTCTGTAGGCCATTAAGTCTTTGCTCGAACTACTCAGCCCTACTATTATATAGTGCAAAAGCAGCCATAGATAATTTGTAACTGAATGAGTATAGCTGTACTTCAGTAAAACTTTACTCGTGGACACTAAAATCTTATTATAAAATGCCATGAAATCTTCTTATGGATTATTTTTTAACTGTTTAAAAAATTTTTTCAGATTACATTCTTAGCTTGTGGGATGTACAAGTGTTAGGCTGGGTTTGACCTGCAGGTGGTAGTTTGGCAACTCGTGTAAAGAACATAGAATTGGGAGGGACTTAGGTACTTTTTTGGGAGCCATGTGATAAGAAAACATCCTATAAGTTGTAACAGGTTGAGTCTTATGTTTGTTTTAAAGGTATAGTGATAACAATGAGTAGCTGGTAAGGAGTGTGATGTTGCATATTTTACTAGGTTTTCATGGATGCATATATTTTCTGCAATGCATATATTGCCAAGTGAAGTATAAAGTCATATAAAATTATTGGCACGGTGTGGTTCACTGTTTTTGCCTGATTTCTCAATTTAATATAGCACATGGTCCAAACTAGGGCAAATCAGATAGTCTTCACTAGATGCAGGATCTTCTGAAAGAGAAAAATGATTAAAGCTATGTCTATGTAGGATTGTTGTTTGGTCATTTTGACTTAACTAGTCAATCAACTGGTCAGTGCAAATAAGTGTTTTGACTTATTTTCTCACATAATTTTTAGTTGTCTTTTTGATTCAACTGGTGGTTTAAGGCATAATATGGCTGTAATCATCACAAAATAATTTTTAGAAAAACAAAATGTGAGATTTATATATTAAGAACCTAAAGTTATGACCAGCATTAGAATGAATAGATTGGGAAAGTTGAACTAGAGCAGATAGAATTAAATATATCTCCAAAACCATTTGTACATAAAATGAAGAAATATGGCTAAATTGTATAGTATAATTTAATTTTCACGATGTACTAAACTAACTTGCTACCAAAGGAACAAAATCCAGTCACTAGGAAACAGTTATTTTGGTCTTTTGCCATTGTTCACTGAGATCCATCATTCCCTAGGTATTGAGTGAGTGCTCGAAGGGTGAATACTACTTTACTAAGAGATTGGAAGAAAGTAAAATTCTTGAGTTCATAGTCATAATTTCACTACAGAGACTTAGAAATTTCTTTTCAGTAATGTTTTATAATTAAAGCCCATCACTCATATGTAATTTTACAGTTTGGGAAATGAGGCTGTGTTGAATATCAACTCTGATGATGAAAACAGACTGTGTACACAGTTTGGGTTTTATATAAATACTTTAAAATATTGGCTTTCTTCTATAAAAATAGATGAATAGTATCCAGGTTTTTACAAGAATCTTAGCATAAAAGCAAAATTGCTATCATTTTCCATTTTGAAAAGAGACATGAAGATTCATAGCAAAATGTGTTAAATGCCGTATATTTTAGGGAGCTATGAAGGAAAACAGGGATGCAGATGCAGGTAAGCCTCGTTTGGGGCCTGGTCAGGAGCTTTTGTAAAGTGGGGCAGTGATATTTTTTTACCTGACACCTGGCTTAACATGTTCTTTATTGTATCTCCTCTGGATAAGGAGCTCCTGAAGTTATAGAAAAATCTGTATCATTTATATCAAGTCTTTCAGCCTACGCTGTTTTGTGATTTACACCTGGTAGGCAGTCAGATCGAAGCTTCTTATGTCACAAAATTTTTTGCTGTGTGAACATCTCCTGCTGGGAAAGTTAAGTAATACCTTTACTGAGAATTAAGTAATACCTTTACTGAAGATTCTCACAGGGAATTCTAACCACTCATAATAAAGGTACAGTCCATGTAAACAAAGCCGATGGAGCCTGCCATATGTATGAATGCAATGGAAGCTAATCATTTCAATGTGCCTTCAAAATGCCTTATTAGTAGCAAAGTTTTGGCCAGTGAAATTGGAGACTCCAGAGTTTAAATCTTTGTGATTGCAAATAAGTAACAATCTCTTTGGCTTTAGTTTTCTTTCTGAAAAAGTGGCACAGTTGGGCCTGAGAATCCAGCGGTTCTGACACTGTGGCAAGCCTAGATTCTATTGGGAAGCTTAAGTTTACATAGGATTCCCTATTTATGGTTTTTATCATGTTAGAGTTTTGTGTTTTTTATTTTTCCTGGTAAGATTGTATTTCCAAAATGATGTTAATCGGAAAGAAAGATATTCAACATGCAGGATTTATTTTGAAATACATTTTGGGATTTTAACATGTAAAAGGTCATAACTTGTGTGACAGAGTAAAGGAATTTTCGAGTGTTTCTTAAATGACATAAGCGATTTGGGGATGTTAAGGCATCTTAGTGTTATTTTAATGCTTATCATAATGAGATATAAAAGTTGATTATATACATTTATTAATATGTAAATATTTCATTGAGACGATAAGACAAAAGCACTCTTAAAATATGCTGTATCTGAAATGAAAGGCCAGATTATTGAAACAATGCAAATAGTTAACAAGTCCCTCCTCAAATTCTGCCTTTGTGGATATAATCTTAGAGTAGGTTTTTGGGTAACAATTTCATTTGTCATTAGAGAACAGGAATAGGTCATATTTCTTATTTTCACTCTACTTATCTATTTATCCCCTAAGCATTTGAATGCTTTTTATGTTGTAAGATTTTATACTAGGCTCGAGGGGAACGCAAAGAGGGGAAGCAAGTGAACCCGCCAGGAGTTTATAATCTAGTGAGAGCGACCCACATGTTCACAGAATAATAAGGTACTATATTATTCATGTTGAAAGAAGTTTAAGAAAAGTAATGTGTGATCACAGACAACGATTAATGGCAAATGAGGGGACCACGAAGGTAGCCTTTAAATAGAACCTTACAAGGTGAATAGGATTTTAAATTGCAGTTTTTTATAGGTGCGCATATTAAATTTATCTAAGATAATTTTAAAACATCAAGACTTTTACTGTTTTCCAAGAAAATTACTTCATGAAATTCTACTTTCAAAGGAGTTTTTTTCCAGTTATTTTAGATACCTACTGATATTAGGTAATCTATTACATATAAATATAGCTAAAACTGTAAACATGGTGATGTTTAATGAGACTTATGGTCCCTCAGATATTAAGTTCAGCTTAAGAAGATTTTTTCTTTCAGAAGAGTATTTTAAACAATACTCAAATGCCGTATAGAACACAGAATACTTGTGTATATTTCTATTATCCGACCATAATGTCAAATAACCAGAAGTATGAATCACATACCATACTTAACCAAGCGCTTAATCAGATATAAATCTCCTAATACCCTCTCTAGTATCTTAGCTTTCCGTAGAGGTGGAAGAAAGCCTGGCATGAGGTATATTTTTAATTTCACAATTCTAATGTATATAGTTCATAGAAAATCCCTCAGCATCTAAGAGCTGAATAGAGAAAGGATTAGATCAGAATAGCGGCTGAAGTTCTCGTAACCTCACAGTACAACAGCTGAAGTTTAAACAGTGGCTGGGGCAGTAGCTGGAGAGTCACATGCACCTTGGCACCCAGCTCACACAACATCCTGCTAAAGCCTATAATTGGGAGGGAAGACTAGACGGCGTGGAAGAGAATGTTTTGTACTTTTATTTCATTTAAGTTAGCACAAAGGGAGGGAACAGTTTTGCTTCACATGTGAAGTCAGTCATTTCTTGGGTTGCTAGCTCAATGTTTTAGCAGAACAGCTGTTCAATACAATGTGGCTTTCTACAAGCGATATTTCTACTGCTAGAAAAGTGGCAGTCTGCCAAAGAGAGTGCCCAGACCAACCCCGAAACAAAAAAAATCTTTTGTCAACGACTCTAATAATTTGTACAATTCAGGAAAGGGGGGTTGCACAGTCTTTGCAGATGTGCATTTATGATGCTATTTTTAAGCAGAGCAGCATGAAAGAATAGCTTCGTATGAATTGTAAGTTGATCATTCATTTTAAGCATTTGGCTTCTGCTCCTTTCAGTCTGTGTAAAGAAAACACAGCCAGCCTTGAAACGAGGTAAGGCAGGGTGTGACAACAAAATGAAATTCTTCATTTTCAAACCTGTGATGCTTGCTCAAAAACAAAAAGCTTTGGGGTCTGCCCCCCTCCCCGCCGCTGAGGAAATAAATGCAGTTTTCTGCACTGCACCCTCACAGTAGAAACTTGCTATCCTTCAGCATTTTGAGGAAATAAACTCTTAATGAGCCTACATTCTTTTACAGCAGTCCATTCTCTGAAAATGAGTTTAAGTGCCGAAGGAAATGCCACAGGCGTTTACTTAACCAGCACCGAATTAATATGTGTTAATTCTTTGTAGTTTAGCATCACAGGCACCGAGCAGTTTTTCTAGTATAAGATTGGGTCTAGTCTCCGATCTGCCCTCTGCACTCTGGTTATCCAAAATCTACAGCAGTAGAAAGTATTCACTTTTGACTCCAGTAACAAGAGTTAAGAAAATAAAATAATTTGTGTAAATTACAGACCCCTGGGAAAGAACCCTCAAACTTCCTTTGACAGAAGATAAAATCTGATAGAATCCTCAACATTTTTTTTCAATAATATACTTGATTTTACATAAGAGAATTAGACTATTCTATTAAAGTACAAAATTATATACATATAATGACATAAATTAATATAGATTAATTTGATAAGGGTAATCATAGAACAAAGACGACCAAGGAAGTTTACCAACTTGATAAAGACCTTTCTCTAATTCTGAGAGTTGAGATCTTTGTCAGTGTTGTTTTCTTTTTAAAAATCCAATCTTTTCATATTCTGTTTAGCTGTAAGAAATAATGAAATGGAGCTACCTGTTCAGAATTCAATCCACCTATATATACTCTCCCCTTACATTTTATATGTAGCACTGACTATGATGGTGGGAAATTTCTGAAATAGGTTATTTTACTCTACTAATGAAGGCATGTGTAGAAATTATTCAGGTGACCTGTTTCATCATACTTCACGTAGTTTCTCAAGTGTTTTCAAATGTTTCCTGAGTTTAATAATGATTTACAGTGAGAATTACAATTCTATTTACTTACGTGTGTCCCCCAGTGGAGGGTACTGCACTTTGTGAAATGACAAGTCCCAGAAAAATCATTTATAAAATGTTCTTTTATAAGTAAGTTAATAAACCAAGTTTCTCATATATTAGAGAAACATCTAGGTAAAGGATTTCTGTGGCAATTCAGATTTTGTAAATGCTGAGTTCTTTCAATAAAGGAAGTGATGATTCCCCCAAATATATACTTTACATTTGTGTTTTCAATTTTTAAGTTTTCTCAAAGTAAGAGAATGGAAATATAAACAATAAATTTGGGTTATTGACTTGTGTCTAAAGCAGCATATTTCAGAAAAATGTTGGGAGGCCCCAAATTATACATATCACATTGCTTTTGCTTTACTCATGCCAGGTATTACTTTAGTGGTTTAAAGTCTCCATTTTTTCACTGTGCAATATGGAAATGTGTCATCATTTTTTATACTTATGCATAATCTTTTTAAAAAATCATAGAATCAATATACCAATCTTTATAGTGTACAAAGACATTTTCAGGTATGAATTGGGTAGAAAAACATACAAAGAGACTGCATAATCATAATCACATTTCATACTTATACAACTCTGTGAGATGAGCATCATTTTTCCTTCTGTATGTCGTGGTTTTTAAAAAATCATTCTTTCTCTCTATGTGTAAAAGATACATATAGGTAAGGAAAAAAGGAGGTTGTTCAAAAACTCTTTCTTGAAGTGAACTTAGATGCTTTGTATATTGACCAGTTTTACCAAATTAAAATCATTCAGTTTGGCCCATGATATGTGCAAGTATTTCAGGAGACCCACGTCCATTATTATCAGCCTCTGTACAAAAAGCACGGAAGATTAAAAAATCATGTTCTTTACATTTATATTGTTCACAATTCATGTAAAACTCCTACATAGACAACTGCTGTGTATTTAGTAACGATAGTATCTTATCAGACATTAGGCACTGATTGCATTCTAGCACATTTCTAGCCAGTACCCCAAAATTAGATTGAGTGAGACTGGAGGACGGAGATTTGCTTAGATTATAGTCCAAATGATATTAGTTTTACTGCTCTTGTTAGCACGTGAATAAACTAAATTCACAAGCAGACAAACTTTCAGAGCCGATCCCTAAACTTCGCTCTAGCTTAAATAAGGTGGACTTGGGGAGTAAGAGCGTAGGTGCTTTGAAGGAACATATAACCAAGTATATTCTGTTGTGTAACAAATAACTACATTCACATACTCCCTAACAGTTACTTGTAAGTTGAAACTATATCATGAGGTCATAACTTCATAGTACACTAAATTTTTTTTTTTTTTTTGGTTTCTTCAGTGTGACATTATTCTACAAAATAGTGGGACGAGTTGCACAGTATCAGGTTTGTGATCCCCTGATCTCATTAGTACTTTGCTGAACTCATTCTCCACTTCTATCTTGCTCTCTTTTGGATTATGTCTGTTGCAAACCTTATCTTTACTGTGGTGAATACAATTTTATATGTTAGGAAAATCTGAGTTCTCAGACTTTGTTCTGCCATTACCTCTTGCCTTCCATCAACTTCGAATATTTTTTCCCTTCTCTTTTTTCCCCTATCTAAACCATTCCTTTGAGGCACTACATTTCATGGTCTTTTCCAAAGAATCATAGAACAAAATTGTCAAACAGGGGTAACATTTTAAATAATGATTAAGCAATGCTCAGAAGAGCAGCCAGTTCAAATCAGGTCTTTAAGTACAGGTTTTTCAGAGACCTTAATATTTCACTTTGTTTTCTAGGGCATGTAGCAGTAGATAGCGAATCTGGGTGCTGAATAAAACTCCTTATTGTACTCTATGCCGCTTATACCCTGTATGTATAACAAACCTTCTGTACATATTGCTTGTGTGCAATGGATCTCTGATGCTAATGTTAGTCACCTGTGAGCAGAGCTAGAACTAATAACCTTTTCAAATGCTATGAAAGTATGACAAATCCTAGACCTAGATTAAGTGAGAGGAGGCAGATAGAGATTTGCTTAGATTATGGTCCACTAATATGGGTATTGCTGTTATTGTTAGCATATGAATAAACTAACTCCACAAGCAGACAACATTTGGAACCCATCCCTAAACTTTCTCCAGTTATAACTAATGTGGACTTAGGGAGTAAGAGTGTGGGTCCTTATAACAAAGCATGCAATCAAATGACTTAAGTGATCATTGATCATTTATTTGATAGTTTAATTTTGAGTGAGTCTACCTTAAAGACTTCTCGTTATTTCTGTTCTAGTAAGATCACAAATTCCAAACAAAAACATAGTTTATAAATTTCACAAACAATGAATCCAGAATGCTGTATTTAAATAGCTTTATTTAAAATGATTTTGAAAGAAACAAATGGCCTTTAGCATGATTATGGACAAAGCTGGCTCTGTGGAACTTGCCGGGAAGCACCTGATTAGGAATACGTCTGTGTTATACGTCTGTTTGGGGTGTGAAGAGATCTGATTAGGTTTCTCATAGCGATGGAGACAGAAGCTCTTGCATGTAGGTTGCCCTTCATTTTCGGTTGCTAATGATTTCATTTTAATGTCACCGTTTAGTTTCATACTGATCATTTATACTGACAAAAAGGAAGAAAAGAAAACAAGGAACCTGTCATCAATCATTCATTTAATCAAGTAGCAAAAGTAGATAAATAAACATACTGAGTTAATTATTCTTCTGTATGTAATGATTGACAATAAATTTATGCCTCTTTTAACCCTTTAATATTTAGTGCCATTGGAATTAATAGCTATTAGCAATTGTAGAAAGGATTTGGTGGTGACCTTTTCTTTTCTAAAGTGCCTTAAGGCAATCCAGTCTTCATACTTTAGGTACTTATTCACTTGAAGTCTACTTTGATAAAGAGTTGTAGTTATTTGCATCTAAGCATATTAACTCTGTGTTACCAAATATAATGAAAAACAATTATGTTGGCCTGCCTCCTTTGTATTATTCCTATTCAGACTCTTCATAAAAAGCCTTTTTTCTTTGAAATGTGCATTTTTTAATGCCTAAAAGGATTTGTAACTACATACAAATGATGCTAAATCAAATGTGTCTCGGAAACAACACTAATGGAAAAGAAGTACTAGTGACAACAAAACACTAAAACAAATATTTAAGTTAAAAGAGTCTTGAAAGTTCTAAAAACCTATTTTTGGTTTGCCAGCACTTTTCTCTAGTTCACCAGAGAAATTTCTTCTGATGGCTACTCTTAAGAAAAATCAGTGATTACTTTTACTGTCCATAAACAAGTGTAATCTTCAGGTGAGTGTGGATACGAAAGTACATTTTTAATTTTATTTCTGAAATCTATCTAGCACTCTTGCTAAATCAGTGTGTAGAGCTGAAATGGGGGAGCACAAGCATACTTACTAGATTTTGGTAGGTGTGTGTTATATGCCATTGAGTTGGCTCCTACTCCTGGTGACCCCTGTGAATGAATGATGTCCACAAGATCTTGTTCTTACCAGCCCTTTCAGCTCCTGGAGACTCAGGGTTATGGCTCTTTCTTTTATGGAGTCAAGCCCTCTCATATTTGGTCTCTCTTCTCCAGCTGCCTTCTATTTCCCCCAGCATTATTGTCTTTCCCGAAGAACTCTGCCTTCTCGTGACGTGACAGAAATTAAGTTGTTGATTAAAATTATTGTGTAAAGATTCAGAAGGAAACTCTAGGTGACTTTGTGATTAGAGATTAATTTCTTCTAGGTGCATTTTATTAAATGACTTTTCCCATAGCGATTTTAATATTTAGTGTAGCCGAATTCTAATCACTCACTGTTTTCACTTCTCTTCAATATTTGCTTCAGTTCTAACAAACTAGAACTGGAATTGGAGAGAGTTGGTTGGCAAGAAAACTACAGCCCATTGATGGCCCAGCCAGAGCACATTTAACACAGACCCCACACTTTGTGCTAACTCTCTTCTTAGCCAAAGAGAAAAAGGTCTGCATGGTTGTACTTGGCCTGTTTAGCAAATTGTCCGGTTCATTATACCAGTCCAGAAATCTATAACCATATATAGTAAATTACAGTAGATTTCAAGGTCATATCATTGTTCCTAGATTCCCATATCTGGCTCTTGATTGCTCATGTTACAGTTTACTTTCTGTAAATATTTGCCTTAAGACCTTTCGCTCATACGGCTTTCTTATCACTTGAATAGATATAGCATTGTAGTTATGTCTTTAATGGCAAAGTAAATTTGGAAAATGCACAAAATTTAACTCATAAGCTACAAACTGGATAAAATGACATTTAGAAAAGAACTTGCTTCATCAAGTCAATGTGTAAATGAAGGAGTATCTATTGATAGTGAAATATGGTTTAAAAAAATTTTAAGATTGTCCACATTCCCAAAGTTTACAATAATTCTGATGAATGAATCCCTCTACCTCTTCTTCCCCATTCCTGCCATGGCACCTTTAAACTACATTAATTTTTGTGTAAATGTGTTAAAGATAAACCATTTATTCTTTTGTTTGTCCTTTTACCTGCCTGCATTAATTAAGTGGTATTATGAATGAGGAGTGGGAATTGGTGGCCTTTCTGTTCATAGAAATAATGGTTGATCTCGAGCTTTTTTTTCAGTTTATGGCTTTTTTTTTTCATTCACTTAACAATCTGCAGCTAGCAGGTTAAGAATAATGCAGCTTGTAATCACTGTGGAAACAGAAAAAGCAACAACTCTTATTCCTTTTTTAAAGAACCCTTCAGTGTTCTTTTATGACTTTTATTTGAGAGAGACAATAAAAACTGGGAATAGAAAAGTTACCAGAGAATCTCTAAGTAGATGATATACACAGACACACATACTATACACAAATACAGAATTTTGAAAAAGAAATATTTGAATATTAGAAAAAAATATTTGAATATTAGAATTGAAATATATGGTCCGAATTTACTTTCAGTTCATAAGGAAATGTTTAAAATAAGGATTTCTTACCACTGTCAGCAACCGTGGGGCAAATAAACCTTTTGGCCACAAGTTTATCCTGAATACAAGATACTGTTTGTCAGTATAGTTCTTAGCATCTTTTTGATGCATCTTTTAGTCAACTTAACCAATGAGTTTCGTATCCCAGCCCCAGGGTTAAAGTGAGAAGGACACGCAGACTGGTTCTGTTTCATCTCTGTCCTACTGAATTTCCTCTTTCTCTCTCTCCCACTGAAAAGGATCAATGCAGAAAGGACTTTTAGGTGCTTGTTCTTTGCTCAGAAATGGTGGGGTGAACCAAAGCCTTCCACTTGACCATCGGGTTCTCTCACTTTGTTTCACCCCAAGTTCTGGCTTGCTCCTGTGTGTCACTAACAGAACAACTCTTCAGTTAAAAGCCTTTCAGTTATTAGCAGTTTTTCTCCTTTATCTTATCTCAGTGTAGTTTTATTTATTCATGTAGAATAAAGAGTATGTACTAAGCACCTGTCATGTGTTCCAGTGCTTGGAGACAAAAGAAATAGATGATGCATTTTTGCTCTTGAAACACTTGCAATTTATTTGTAGAACTAAGATTTTCAATATTAAAAAATATAGAAAGCGTATTTATATATGAGGGAATCTAACAGCAGGTGTAGTGAGCTGTTTATTAGACTAGAGAACAATCCTGTCCAGCTCTTGTCTCTGTAGCCAGAGTCTAAAGGAGCACCGTCTGGGACTGTGGCAGCCACACACAGAAAATTTTCATTCTTTTTCTGTGCCTTCATAATCATTGTCCTTCCTCAGACACTTGGTGATCCTCTGAAGAAAGGCAAGTACTCTCCAGTTTTATTGATGAGAAAAATAAGGCACAAAGACACTGAGTGACTTGTTGAAGACGAAATGAGCTCTTAATTTTGGAGCATGTTATTGCATTATCCCAAGGCAGAGATGTCCTGAGATTTACGGCTAGCTTGGAGGCCAACTCCTTGTGACCTGGGTTGACTAACATCTGGCCTAAACACTTCAGTCTATAAAATCATGTTGTTCTGATTTTCTGCGAATCTTAAAAGAATGTAATTATGGATACTATAAGACATTCAGAGAATGCTCTGAGTTTCTCGGAGAGTGTTTTTAAGTTTATATTTACCACAGCACCATTGTACCAAGCCTTGGTTAGGTTTTAAATTTGCAGTCTTTAGGAAGATAGGTCACTGTTTTGATTACAGAATTTATTGCTGAAATTAAACAAGTATCTGAGTTGCGAGTGGATTTTGAGTTTTCCACTGGATGGGAGGAAAACTTTATTATCATGATTGAAACCTTTCTTAGGCTTTAGTTAGTTACCTTTTAGAAGAAACACAGTTTTTAACATGGCAGAGCCACTGTGGAGATGTATGTGTGTGTTTGTTTCTTTCTATAGAAAGAAAGTAATGTAATTTTACATTTTGAATGTTGTCTTGGCATCATGAACTTTAGATTTTAATATTTCATCGTGCTCTTTGATGTTATCTCACTCTTCTGGCTGCTTTCATGTTCTGTCTCTACTTTTTTAGACAGCATTTCCTGGAATTTGGAATGCCGTTTTTCTTGGCATTTTAGTGGGCAGCTTATACACACAAGGCATCACCTAAGTACCAGCAGCACATTCTTGACTGAATAATGATGTATATGGAATGTTACTTTTTTTGCCTTATAAATGGATAGCAATTTACACAGCTGTGGATGTGGGATGTTTCAATCCCAGACCATGTTGTAAGAAAAATTGAATGACAGTGAGCAAAACAGCAGTAATTATAAAACTAATTACTAAATGCTGATGATGCCCATAGGCTTTGCATAACTAAAATTAGAAAAGGAAATTGCTTTCGGCTTCAGAGAGGCAACATGCTAGTTATTTCACTGTTTCAGTCAAAATGGAGGGTAGTATATAAAGTTCAATCAGGAAAATATACATGCATACATATATATCTATAGATTTGCATATACATATATTTTCTATGTTGAAATCTTATTCACTCTATCTTACAATTTTATTTATAGAACTTTATGCATAGATATTTACATAAAGAAGATAGGTATATTAAAATATTTGAATGCAGTATACATACTATGCATTTTGCATACACTATAATTACAACATTAAAATGCATATCTTTACAATATATTAATATATGTTTGGTTTTTCTCCTGTACATTTTCATAGCAGAATATAGTGTACATTTTCACCCCTGCATAAAGAATCTAATCTTGTGAATTCATAGCACATTCTTCAAAATGCAATACCCACCTGCCCCCGCCAAAAAAATAAATTAAATTAAAACATTGATCAGCTCTCAGAAAATGAAGTATCATGTTTTGGAAGAACATGTGACTGATAAGTAAGAAGTCTGTAAAGCATACCTTTGTCCTTGTTCAACTTGGAGCTAAGAAATATGTGACATATGATTGTAAACATATTTCCTGCAGACCCCAGATAATTCTAGGATTATAAATGTTAGAGCTGATATTGATAACATTCAAGTAGGAACTATGAGGATAATGAATTATGCCAGTATGCATATAAATAGAAAATGATTTAAGGAGTTAAAAATGTGATCAGTTTATCGAAAACCTTTCCTTGTTTCTTACAATTAGTTGGTTTCTATTTCTATCCTCTGTATTCCTGCAGAGAAATGTTACAAAATGTAAACTCTTCTGAATAAACTATTAATAGTTATGTTTAAGTTTCAGATTAAATAGATTATGGGTCAGGAAGATGAATCATTCGTTCATAGAGAGAAAATGAATCCTGCATTTAAAAAACTGAAGTAGGCTGAATGACCTAAAATGTAATGTTTTATTTAATTTTCTGCCACGTTATTTCAAAAGTCTTAAGAAATTAAAATGACAAAATATGATACTGTCTGCAGATACATATTATTGAAATGAAATCCAAGTATAATTGAATCAAGGCTGTAATGAAATTCTTGTAACTTTTACCTAGTGGGGCAGTGAGATGAGTTAGTTCTTCCCATTTGTGTTAGTGAATTTAGTAATTAGCTCTTTTACCAAGGCAAATGGTCTAATAATGGAGGAATAAATCACAGAATGGCATGTAAAATGAATATGGAAAGTCTTGCTTCATGTGTAATGTCTGGTAACTTAGTCAGCTGTAACTAATATGTACACAAGTTGGGATAAAGTCTCAACTTTTGCAAGTTATACAAGGTCCTGGGTGTTGTAACAAATCATTGCTGTTTGTCAGATGTCCTTCAGGTGCGAGGTTATGTCAGTCATGAAAGTAAGTAAGTGATCAAGCATTCAGAGGGCTTGACGTTTGCCAAAATGATATAGGCAAGTTTATATCTTTTTTAAAATGGTATATTTGGCCTCACATTTATTATTTTATGGTTTCTTCTTCCTGGGACTCTGGGGGGCGGGGGAGAAGGTGAGAGGACTTCTCAGTGTGTTAGTGTTGAGAAATAAGGGTTTTCTTTTAGTTAAGTGATACGGGGAGTTTCAGGAGAAGGATGGGATGACCAGGTAGGAGAGAGGCATGAGCTTAGAGAGAACCAGTTCATCTATATACTTAACAGATACTTCCTGAGAACCCGGTGCATGCCAGGCTTACCTCCGTCTTGAGAGAAAATAAAAACTTGTCTCGAGGCCACGTTTGAATCCAAAACTTTGTCATTTTATGTCAGTAGAATTTTAGTAGAAGGAAGATAACAACAAAATCATTTTTTCAAGGTGCTTTGTTCAAATTCATTGTCATTTGACTCATTAAGGCTACACACAGTGTCCTGTGGGGTATTGTTTTTATCAACTGGCACCAGGAAGCAAGCCTCACTTACAGACAAGATCATTTTCTACAAATTTTCTGTCATGTTTCACCTTGGTAATCTCCATCTCATGTGTGCAAAAAGAAACAATTTATTTTCAACACTTGAGGGATATAGAACATCTGACTGCTGTCATAACCTATTGTTTTTAACATAAACATTATATCTGCATTTGCCTTGAAATATTTGCCCATGATTGCATAAATCCGAGCTGGGTACAGGAGTGTCACCTTGTGCTCTCCAGCACTAAAATTGAGACCTATCGCCTAGAAAGTGCAATTTGCTCCCTTCACAAGCGTTTACTTCAACAAAATTAGAAATAGATTTCCTTTTCATAATTGAGTTAAACAGTGCAGTAACTGAAGAAAAACTTATGAGAGAATGCATTGCTTTTAACCATAGCATATAGAACCTCTCACATGTGGCTAAGGGCCTACTATATTTTCCTTTATCAAAAGATGGTTGATTGCTTAATGGTCGAAGCACTACTAAATAGCTTATTTCACATTACTGGAGAAAATGTGCTTTACATCAATTGCACAATGTAATTCTTTCTATTATTTTGGTAGAATTGTTTTACCTTGCATAGAAGCATGTGTTTGAGAGAGAGAATGATTTGATAATCCTTTGTGATATACAGGCATACCTTGTTTTATTGCACTTCCCTTATTGCGTTTCACAGATGTTGCATTTTTTTTTTTTAACAAACTGAAGGCGAGACCCCCCACCGGCGAAAGATTAGGACTTGCTTTATTTCTATTCTCATTTTATTGTGGTGATCTGAAGCTGAACCCGCAATATCTCCGAGGTATGCCTGTACAGGATATCTAGAATATGTTGTTCAGGAATTATATTGGTTCACCTGGATTCTGGAACCCTTTGCTGTTTACTCTGAACATTCCTTTACAGAACGGTATAGATTACATCTCAACATTTATCTGATTTAAAACCATAATAAATGTTGCTATCAGGCTACTTCCTGGATCCCTAATTTTATTTTATTTTTCCTTTCTTTCCCACATCTGGTTTTGTATTACATACGCCCCCATAAGCCTTATGAAATAACTTTGGGAGCACTATTAGGTTCATAGACAGAATCATTCTCTAATTGTATTACGTGAAATGAAGCCTTCCTTTGGTTCACCAGTCTATGAAATTTTCATTCATCATTGAGCTAGAATAAAGTTATTTATTGTAAACTATAGTATTTTACCCTTTTTTTCTGGTTAATAGTCTTCTTTCATAATCACTGATTCGCTGTTGTAGAAGTCAAGGGAACATTTGTTGTTGTTTTTTTCCTTGACTCCTTTGAGAGTTGATGACTCTGCTTTTTCCCTCTCCTGAGAGACCACATTACCCACTCCCATCCCCTCCTTTTGGCCATAATTTTGAACTGTTTTACAGCTGTTTCCTAGTATGACATCATTTTGTGATCTTTTAAAATGTTGTTTCCAAGTACCTCTTTGGGACTTAATATCTCTGCTATGGTATAGCCTCTTAATTTACTGATCAGTTGCCATTTTAGAAGTATTTTTCTGTGGGTTTGGCCTCTATAGTCCTCTTTGTGTCCTTTTTCATTTTTATACTAATAATTACAACGCTTCCCAATTAATTGTCATTTGTGAATATAATTGATGTGTTTCCTCCCTCTCCAGACCACTAATGAAGATCTTAAATAAGTCTTATCATGAGGCTAACCTCAGCAGAATTCCCTTGGACCATGGCATATTAGAGTTTACTATAGCTCTATTTATTTGCTCTGCCTCTAAGAGTGCTTCTGGCCGAGACATTTTAATTCATTTCTAGGATTTCACAATAGTGGAGCTCTACATGAAGTGTCCAGATATATAATGCCAACTGAACTCTATGATTTTCTGAAAATGAAGATTGTTGATTTACTTATGTATCCAAGATTCTTAGAGGCGTTGTTTGCATTTAAGACAGTGAAAACAAAATGCTTTTGTGAACTTAATGAACGAAATATTATTACTATGAGATAAATCCAACTGATTTCTCCCTGTTTTGCAGTATTGACACAAGGGAGTGCATCAAAGGTACTTAACACAAATAAACTACGTAGCTATCTTACAAGCGAGTATGCTTCCATTTCAACCCAACAATATTGGGTCTACTTTCCCTATGATCAGAATATTACAAAGGGAGTGGAGAATAATTTATATCAGAGGTTCTGTGACGGAATGAAATGGAACTCTTTTGAAGTATGATCTCTGAAAGCACAGCATGAAGCTCAAATAAAGTGAAGGACATTCGCTATTACAAGTAATGTCCTTAATAATCTTGTTAGTCTAGTCTCCCTCTGTACGAGACAAATGGAACATTATTGGCTTATGGGCTGTAGTAAATAATTTAGTTTCCAATATTCAGGCTGCTTTGACAGTAAATTAAAATGACATGAAAGGGGCTTGTTGAATAAAGAAAGTATCCAATCAAATTTAATTGGCATGACTAAGGCAGTAGAAATATGTTTTATAATTAAACCATGTTGTCTTGGAGCTTTATAAGCATGTATGAATCAAAATGTCAAAAATTATTCTTTGATACTGTGCATTTAAAACTTTGCATGGTGAATAGTTTCCTTAAACAAGCTTCCAGACATGCATATTGATGTAACATGAAAATAGTTTCATGTTTTAAATAATGAGTGATAAAATTCTCTGTTTGTAACCCCTTGCTAGTAGGAATTCTGATAACAGACCACTTAGAACTCTCTTTTACAGGATTTTGTTTCCAAATTGATACACTAGTAACTCAGAGGAAGCTGTGATATTGTTGTGGTCATATTATGGTATTGCAATGTTCATGCTTTTGGTGAAAAAAAAGTAAGATCCAAACTCACTGAACAGAACAAATTTTTAAAAAAGAATATTATTGAGATTTTAAAAAGAATATTACAAAAATATTATTGAGAAATTTAAAAAAGCTTCCTCAAATTCAAGATGATTTGGATTTCCTACATTTGATGCAGAAGTGTCAAATTCTGCTCTAAAAGACAGGAAACCCTGGGAATTTCAGATTTTCGTATGACTACCTGTTCTTTTATTTTTTTTTCTTCTACGAAAGTAAATGCCCATTTGTAATAAAATTTCCTAACGATGGTTCTTTCCACAACTCAGGTGGAAAATATATGGTGGTGTCTGAGTCTGCAGAGCTTGCTTATAAAAACAGAAATGAACTTAGTGAATCATTTTTCATTCTTAGCCTTTTCAAACGTCCTAGTCAAAGTAAGCTAAAAAGAAGGTAAGCAAGGAACAGACAGAGGGTCAGATGCAGCAACATAATTCAAAATACTGAAATCATCTGTAACTTTTTCTTCGAGATATATTATTTTCTAATCTCTCTATAACTTTTTCAGTTTAGGGAAGATTTTAAATGAATAGTCATATTATTCTCTTACGCCCAGGTCTAATTAGTTATTTCAAATATAATATAATTTGTGTTTACATTGCTCCAAAGTAGGTTTAAAGCAATATGCTATAGTGTTCTTCATGCAATGCTGTAGTATTAGATGATATAGAAATGCATAAAATATTTGAGTGAAAAAATCTGTAAAATCTCTCTGCAGTCTGCGTTCTCCACGTGAAGGCTTTTAAACTTGAAGTACGTTTTAAATACAGTTTTGACATAGGAACAAATTAAGAGGGCTTTTCATTTAATCTCTTTTTTTCTCAGTGTTGATCCAGTAAGCTCTACGTGCAGGCAAATGATAAAATCTAAGTTTTCATTGTTTGCGTTTGTTTGTTTTTCACCGTATAGCTAGCAAAAATCATTACTAATAGACTGTTTTCTGTGCCCCTGAGACCTCAGAGGACAGCAATAAATGAATAACTTCATGGAAGCAAGAAAGCCTCACCAGAGACAAAGTTTCAGAAGAGAATAATGCAAACTTGGATATCTGTTTAGCTATAATTACTGTGCTATTCTCCCCCTGGTTACCTTAAGTAATGCATATCACTACGTTTTTTTTTGTTTGTTTGTTTGTTTTTTTTGAGTGCCTGCTCCAGTGTTTCTCACAGTTCCACAGGCATAGCGACCACCTGGAAGCCTTGTTAAAACAGATTGCTGGACCCCTCTTCTACAGTTCTTGATTCAGTAGGTCTGGGGTGAGGTTTAAGAATTTGCATTTTTAACTAATTCTCAGGTGACGCTGATGTTGCTGTAGAAACACACTTTGAGAACCATTCACTCATACTATCAACATACACATACGAGATTCCTCCTGTGAACTAGGAATTGGAGGTCTGTCTCTGCCATCAGAAGCTGAAGGGCTGTGCCCCGGGAGGTAGCACTGTGCATCTCATTTAAGTAGAATGTAAATGCTAATGCTATGTTGGGCATGGGCCCAGAACACCTAAGAAGCTTTGGGGGTTTCTAGATGCCTCCTGGAGGATCTAAGGTTCAAGCTAAAGCCTGAAAAGTGAATTAGGAGCTTTGAGGAGAAAAGGGAGAGGAGAAAAGCAGGTACTTTAGAAAAAACTTGTATTTTTTTGTTCCAAAATTGCTCTAAAACGTCACTAATATGTTCTTAAAGGGAGAATAGGACAATTTCCCCTTAAAATTTTATTGACCAGTTATTGTTTAGAAAGAATAAAGAAATGTGAAAGCTGCTTTTCCTAGAAGACTTCTCAGTCTAATATTTTTCGCCTCTGTGCACGTAGGTTTGTTTGAATTCGTACACATGTTGGGTCCCTTTGGCATGAGGGCTTCTCTTTGGAAAATCTATCAATCTTATCGACATGTACACTTATTGGCAAAATTAGACAGCAAAGCAAAATACAGTCACATTGAGGCTTTCACTGTTTGGGGTTGGTGCCCATTGCTGTGACTCATACTCGAATTCCCAGCTGTTTAGGTGTCTGTGTTTTCTACTTCCAGACACGATGAGGTTGCTCGATAAATGCATTGGAAGTTTTTTAAATATTGCATATTTTTAGCTAGTTTACAGTTCATTTTTCTCTTTCTCAGTATAAAAATTGGTCTGGCTCAAAAGACACTCGTGTATTCGGTCATCTGGACTGTGTGATGCTTCTAGAAATCAAAGTCTTAGGATAATAGTGGCAGATACAGTGTTCGTACCTCCTGCCTGCCACCTTGGACTTTCCATCTTACTAGAGTAATGCAAAAAATCAAACCATCTTACATTTATCTGAAACCTTTTAAAAAGATACCTTGATCTCTTTCAATTTTACCTCCTACAAGCTCTGATATATCATTGTCTACATTTTACAGATGAAATAGGCCAAGAGAAGTAGACCTTGAGGCCACGGGGCCACTCTGTGGTACAGTCAGTCTTTGAATACCCTATTCGATCATTTCGGTACTGTTTCTACTGGACCACGTTACCTGAGCCTTTGACTAGTAATGCTTGTCTGGCATGGCTTGCTGGAAGCTAAAGCCCTGACTCAGCAATACATGAGGGAAGGCCATGCTATGCTTGTCCACTTGAGTGGACGTCTCTTCCCTGCATTCTTTCTCTTGACCTTGTCTTTGTACTTGTTTTGAGTGGTTTTCCTATAGACTAATGGTTTTCAACTTTTTCTCTCTTTATGGTCTGAGGAAATTTCACCTTGACCTATAAACAAAATACATAGAAAGCTGTTTGAAAACCATAGCTCCAGGCTAGTTGTTTCTAACCTTGGCAGCTCTTCTGATTCAGCTGAAAAGCTTTTATGAAATAGCGTCTGTAGCCTCAGGCAGACTACCTCATTCAGAATATCTATTAGGAATCTAGGCAATTGTGATGATCAGCCTGATCTGAAAATAATAATGATAACTAATATTACTAAGTTATTATTCCTGTGTGCCAGTTCACATTAAGTGTACTTCATGGGTTATCTTATGTAATCCTGAGGATACAGAACTGGTCAGTTAGAAGAACCATAGTTAAAAACCAGATAATTTTCAACTTGAGAGTGCTCGATTCGATTCAGTAGCTGCAGGTCTCTGGCCTAACCCCTCATTCCATGGTGATACTTCTCCCCGCACCCCTGAACCAGGTATGTTTCTTTTAGCTGTTTCTATAGTAGAGGATATCGTTGCAAACATACTAGATTCTTTTGAAGTACCTATTGAAAAGTAAGTTATTTAAAAATGATTGCTAATGTAAAGTTCTACCAGGAGTAAGATAACAGACCAAAAAAGTACGTGAGATGGTCATTCACAGGAAACATCACTCACAGGAAACGTTCCTGAGTAGAGCAGTAAGCATTTCCAAACCGGATTTAAATTTTGCAGTGTAAAACAGCCTGGTTTGAGGACCCATTACAGTTTCCTCTCAGCCACATCTGGTTGTCTGTCAAAGTAAACATTATCCTGACACAATTCATGTGTTAGTAGGAATTCCTAAACTCTCATGCTCTGGTGAAGTCTTAGAAAATAGTTGGACAAGTCATAAGTTTAAGCTTTCTAGACAATGCACAAAATCAGCACCAAACTGTATTCTAATCTTTTGTTATCAATAGTAACTTTATTTCCCTCTCACTAGCCCACTAATTTACATTACTTTTAGAAACAAACAAAAGCATAACCTGACTTTTAGCTGTTACTCTTTCTCCCTTCAGCAGTTTTATAGTTGGCAGTGAGAACATGGATTTGGAAGTCACTTGACTTGGGATCAGAGCTTGGCGCTGCCACTAATCAGCTTTGTGACCTGGGACAAATTTATGAGGTGCTCTGAGCTTTGGTTTCCTTATCTGTGTAACTGAGACTGTTCATGGCTGCCTCAGAGCACTGTGCTGAAGGCCACCTGGGGTAATCTGAGTGGGTGACAGCAGCACAGCACCTAAGCCATGGTAGGTAGGAGCTCAGCCCAGCTCATTTCTTATTTACCTTCTGAGCTTTAATCACTGGAGTATCTACTTCAATCTTGGTCTGCACAGGTTCTAGTCTTTGGAAGGGAATGTGTTATACCTGGAATCATAGATTCATTAATCTAAATTTGCTAATGAAATTGTAGATGAAAGGTAAACTTCCTAGAGCTGTATTTGTTCAAATTTCTTTATATTCTAAACTAAAAGTGTGGGGTAAATATTTTACCCATTCTTCACCCTCCCCATCATTACCTGTTTTAATTTGATTTAATCATTTGTTTTTAATTTTAATTTTCCTTTTTTTTGCTTTGTAAATGCTTTTGCAGATATTTGGAATTTCGGTTTCAGCTGTCTAGGGAATTCAGCCAAACATCTCAGTAGCACAGACTAACTCATGAATGGAAGGCACTGCTCCTTGTTTTGCATTAGAAATATTCAGAATGGCCTTTATTCCTTTACTCAGAATAAAAGGAGAAGGCTTTGGGCTCATTTATTTTGAAATAGAGACATTGGTTTCCTTAAAAATATTGCTGGTGGTTGAAACTCTATGATCCCGGCAATTGCAACATGTGATAACAGCATGGCACTTTGTGCTGTGGCAGGTTTTTCCATAAATTCTTACTACTTTTTGGGAAAATTCACTGCAAGTAGGTAAAAAGACTATATTTGTCAAAATTTCCAAATAAAAAGCCATAGTCAAGTTTGAGATTAAACAAGAGCACTTAAAAAAATTACTTTGAGGAAATTATCCTCAGCAGTGAGGTGTGGGTTACTAGGAAAGCACTATCGAGAATATAAGTTCATCTTGATGCCTGCTCTCAAGTTCATTATGGAACTACAAGAACAAACACCTCAAATCCAGAAGAGCGGCATTTGCAGAATCCAGAAGTGTTTAAAAACGGATTATGTTTTCATAATGCAGTTTAGCTAACTAGACAGCTTCTGTCATGGTAAAATTGTGATGAAGTCTAAATTCAGTTCGTGCAAGGCAAGACACATGAGCTACATCTGTGAAAAATGACCCCAAGTGATAGGTTTTTACTGAACAAAATTCACAGTGATACAACTGCTTACCTTTTCACAGTGACACTTATTAGGACTTATGAGAATCATAACAGGTAATCTCTTCCTAAAGGCAACATAACTTTGTATCAGCTGCAGGATTGTGTGTGCTGCTGGCAAGGTGTGTAGTCTGTCTTATTTAGTCTGGATATTGCCATGTTGGTTGTCATAAAACAAATCTGAAATTCTAACCTGTATGATACACAGCTTCCATTTCTTTCCATGGTTTATAATTTTAGACGTTCTAATACTTAGCGGAAGTGATTTAAATTAATTATGAGAATATTTTTACCCCATTTTTTTTTATTTTTTTTTTTTTTTTTTTGTTCCAAAGTGTCCAAAATTTTTGAAATATACAAGTTTTTAGCCTCTTTCAAATTTCCCATTCAGTATTTTGCATGGTTGAAATATGAATGTAAAAATAGTAGATTTTTTAATGCTTTCATATAGGCTCAGGAGAGTCCTTCCTGCAATATCTAGCTGGAAAGGTAATGAACTGTAAAATATGTTGAAATGATTGGGGATTAAAAATCTCTGGTGTGTAGTGACAGTGCAATTATATTCCACAGTAAAGGTTTCTTGTATTAAGAGTAATAAATAAAACTTATTTTTTCCACTGTGATTGGTTGTCACCACCATAATGATAGCTTTGACCTTCTTCCTCTTCAAATGTCATTAGCCTGTGACCAAGTAGTTGGGCTATAGCAAAATGCTATAGAAACCTAAATACAAAGTGAGAATTCTTACAAAACCCAGCAGTAAGAGTCTGAGAGTACAATAGGTGCCTTTGAGAATTTTGCAAATGTGTTGATTTTTCAGTGTGGTGTACATACTTTCTTCCTGTTATTCTTTGACTGCTGTTTCTGGGTTTGGAACTCCTGCTTCTAGAATGGGGTTTACAGCACTGCCTGTCTCTGAACATACATTGTGTATGTAAAGTCATCCTACCAGCTTGCAGTTGCAAGAAGTCAAGCTGAAATTGCTAAGTGACACGTCTCGGGAAATAATAAAAATTTAAATCTTTATCTAGAGACTTAAAATTTTAGAAGATTAAAACAGAACTCATTTTTATTTAGTAAGTAGGGCAGGGGATTTAAGATTATGTAAAAACTGTTTATTAAATTTGCCTTTTTTGAAAAGTGAAGCCAGTTGTCAAAATTACTTCAAAGAATCGAACTGAAGAACATAGCATTCTTCAGCTGATGCTCAGGGCCTTTACTCTGTTTTAATTCCTTTTTTTTTTTTTTTTTTTTTAAACATTCATCGGGAAATGTGAATGTTGTGGAATGCCTCCAGTGCAAGACTCCTGAATAGCGTTGGCCATATTTATTCATTAGAATTATGTGCCATTTTTGTCTCCCTTTCCTATTAAGCCCTATTTGTCTGTCTAGAAGGTCAAAGGAGCAGCTGTCTCTGGGGCTGACCTCCATGCACCTCTATTGTTTTGCTCTTCCAAGGGTACTAACTCTTTCCTTCTTCCTGGGGACCTGCAGGATTGTCCTTTCAAAGCATTTACCCTTTCTTAGGTCAGGGAGCAAGAAGGATAACTGCTTACATGTTTCTCTAATCCCTGCTGCTATAAGGTGCGGTTTTGTCATCAGTTGCCATCTGGATGACTTGATGCTTTTGCTTAATGATCTCATAGCTCACAAGCAAAAAAAAAAAAAAAAAAAAAAAGGAGCGGGGGAGAGGGCACATTTGTATTATTGCTTTAAAAGTCTTTCTGCGTTTTGAGTGGTTACTACCGTGGATTACTGCATCTAACTCATTCCCACTGTTGCAATGAGTTTGGAAGCAAATCTTTCCCTATATATATATATAAAACTTTTATTGCCCCACCCCCACTTTTAATAAAAATGAGAGTTCCTTAGAGTATTTGCTACAAATGAGTGGCCACTTATTCCAAATTTCTATGAACCTAAGATAATCAGGAAGAAATGGCTTTACTTTACTCGAACTTTGCAGTTGAATTGGGGTAGGTAGATAATGAAAGAGTGAAGCATTGAAATGTGCCTGAATAACATGCTGTTACAAGCCTTATGATAGATTTGTGTTTGACTTAACAGCTTTTGGAACCTAATAAAAAGAACTTAATTGACAATTTCTTGAAATTGCTAAGAAAACCTAGTGATGTTGGTAGGGTATAATAAGGAGTTTCTCATCACTGTCTTCAAGATAGAGCCTATACAAAAAAAAAAAAAAAAAAAGGATTTATCTCTGTGGTAACTCTAAGTAATTGATATACAGACAAGGTTTGGTTCCAATTTGCCAGCAATAAAGTTGTAATAGGGTTTTCTCTGCAATTTTAGCCTTAATGTGCTCATTCCAAAGAGCGGTATTTTTCCAAGCGAACAAATAACATCAGTAAAGCTTACGATCAGTAATAGCCCCACACTGATGCTCGCATTAAACTTGTTAAATCAATTCACAAGACACTGTCTAAAGTGGACTGTCTGTTTGCTCTGACTTGCACCCTATGTGGATGATCCATCAGTTACGTTTATTTGAATGATCTTTACATTCAAAATTGGTAATTATTCATGCTTGATTGTGGTTATGAATGGGCCTCTTCTTCTTCTTCTCTTTTTTTTTTTTTAAACCTTCTGTGTTTTGTGGCTGCTCATTTTTCAGCTTCTGGTATTTGAAGAACATAAATGTTCAGTGATACCAATTACTCGAGTGGAGATATTTTTGCTTCCCCCAAAATTTATATGCATACTTGGTTGCATAGATACTGTGGATAATAACTTCTACAATTATCTACCCTTATTCAGAAGGTCTTGTTATTCTTGAAACAAACACACACACATATATATGTATATATTTATTAAAATAGGTATAAAGTCTAATTGTGTTACCAAAGTTAGACTGTAGTCCAATGAGCACAGAAGATGTTAGACTGAGAAAAGATTGCTAGTATTCTAGAAAGCATTTTTTTGGAGATAGGCAGTCTACTAACCCTGCTTCATTTTTCACTGGAACAAGCCGAGCCTACTACTGCATGCTGCCTTTTGTCAGTAAACACAAAGAGAAATCTGAAGCCATCAATCTTGCTTATCAATACTACTCAGTGTGATTCCTTTCCTAGCCATTTTCCTTTTTCTTTTCCTATACAGAACTTCATTTTTCTCAGAGTGTCCTTTCAGTTTGGCTGTGAATGAGTTGTGGGTCAGGTGGGGAAAACAAAATTAATGCTATATATTTGCAGAATTGTGGACTTCTTAGGTTCAGTGGATGTGCCTTCCTATACTGAAGTCAAATGTGGCGAAAGGACATTTTCTGAATAAACTGAGTTGCTTGCTGATGTCTGTCCTGGGTATGATTATAGCTAATTGTTGCATTGTGATGCAGGAGCCATAGGTGCCAATGATTCCAAAAGCTTTTCCCTCCAAATTCATCCCAATTTTTTATGCACAGTTTGTGTCCTTAAACCAAGTCTCTTTTTTTAATATTATGTTTATTTCATAATTTTTCATCTATGTGAAGTAAATATATCATATTTTTAAATCAGAGATGTCATGTAACAAATATTGTCTCAGAACAAATGCGAAAGAAATATTTACTGTAACCTAACAGCCTTAAAATGTATTAAGTCACAAAACAGTATGTTCCTGCTGCAATTTAATACTATGTAAATGTTTTCTTTGATTACATGGAACAATAGTTCCATGAAGTAGTCTAGTACCACTACAGGGCTAGAATACTCTTGCATTTTAAAATTAAATTTTGAAACTTTTCTTTGCTTTCTCTCTTATTTTAGATGAGATCCTAGCCCAGTTTCTTTTAGACCTAAGGCGTGAAGCACATTATAATTTGACTGCTTTTGCCTACTTTTTTCTATGTCTCAGATTCATAACTAGGGGGGAAAGTTTATCTCTAGATGGGTATTTGCACTTCTGTTTTTTGCAGTAAACTCATTAGGTTAATATCTACTATGTTTAAGCCTGTGACAAGCTAGTATGATTTATTTAGTACCTATAAGTAAATCACTCATTCTTGTGAGGCATATAAAGACTTCCAGGGAACCAGGGTATAGCTGATGGGACTACATTTCTAAAAGAGCACATTCCTGTGAGTCTTCAAGTTATTACTCAGATGAACTTTTGTCTCATTATAGGATAATATTCAAATTAGGTAGATGAATGAAAACTCAAGCAAAGTCTTTTCTGGGTTTGACTGATATGTATGTACATGTTCATAGGTGTGTCTAACAGCGTACTCAGTGTTTGCACTAGACAGTACACTAGATATTTTTATATATGTTATCTAAATTTGACTTACAAAATAACCCCATGACATAGTTATTCTTATCCCTCTTCAGAGACAAGAAAACTGAGGCACAAAGAGATTAAACAACTTTTCTATTTAAACATAACTGGTAAGCAGAAGAACCAGGATCCAAATCCAGATCCAGCTGATTCCCAAGCCTGCAAATTTTATACAGTGTAACTCTAGACAAGTCAGTTTTTAGGAATTATTAAATATGAAAAGACTCAGGACTTGGTTACAGTTTCTAAATGTCAGATGTATAAAGAAGAGTCTTAGTCTTGGATATGTCATGTCAAAACCTATGGAAATACATATTTCTGGACTATGTAAGGAGATGCTGTAATCTTTCTGGGAACATTGGAGGAGTTTCTACAGGAAACCAATTGAAGACTCACCCAGTCCTTTTTTCCCCATTTCTGGAAAAATATTAAGGGTATGTTGGCCAGGAAAATTTGGAATGGGGAACAGGCCAAAACTAGAATAAGTAGGACGTATGCTTTTGACCTTGTTCTTGTTCAGTAATGGCTATGTTCCTTTCCAACTATAGTGTGGTACAGTTAACATGGGAACTTTGAAAATCACCGTTTTGAAATTGTTAAATGCCTGTCTTTGTTTTGACTGTAATTTGGGTAATATGTGAGCAGAATATCTACCTAAATTGATTATAAGAAGATATTTCTGTTAATGTTGTTCATAGGTATACTTTTAAGCATAGTGAAAATTTGGAAACATTTTAGCATTTGTAAAATGGTTCAGTCTTATTTAATTTACAACTCTTTTTGTAAAATAATATATAGAGAAATGAATGCCCTGTCTGTATCTTAGCACTATCATAATCATGATAGGAACCAGATCAACTTGACTAGAGTGGTTTTAAATCATGGACTAATTGAGCTGAAGGGATGCTGTAAAAATTGAAAGTATATCTTTTTCAAGGCTTAATTGCCAAGCGGACTGTTAATTTTCTTCTTTTTGATTGTCATAGTTTCTGTCCTAAACTGACTCTCTCATCTGGTGTAGGATAGAGGTGACCCAGTTCCATCTCACCCTCCTACCTGCAAATGTGAATTTCTGAAGATGGACTAGCCTTGGTCTTCCCCAGTGCCTCATGTGATAGCTCTCACTAGGTTTCATTAAAGAGGTGGAATTCATTGAGGAGCTATGGTTGACCGATTACCACCTCAGGAGAGGGTTTCATATCTGTGGCTTACCAAGTTTTAGTCCAGGAAAGTGAGTTCTTGTTGTAAAGAAAATATGATATCATGAAGGAGAGCTGCTGTTCAGGCTAAAGCGTTCACTACAAATCATTTGTAGAGGTAAATCTGTGTTACAGAGATAAGTGTTTTAAAATTACTCATAAAAATAAGATTTTCCATTCTTTTAACAAGAACCAGTAGATTACTATAGGATTTTCTTGTAGGTTTATGTTTAGCCATTTGACATGTGTCTAAATATTCGTGATTTAGGTGAATTTCAATGAATTTCAATTTCTTTATAACAACAGAATCATTTTGGCCATATGAATTGATTTAATAACTAATATGTTTAATCATACAAAAAAGTTTCTTTCCCTCTTCTGGGGGTGGGGGAAGTATAAATAAATAATTCCACATATTTGGAATGGATTGTAATTATTTTGATTGACTTTGTTTTCATAAATTATGAATAGTAACAGGACTCAATTTAAATCTAGGAAATGCTGAATTACTGGTAATTTTGCTAATTAGATTTTAAGATCTGCCACAAGTATTATCAATTTTAGTCTGCTCTTAACTTTGTGATAAATTAGGATATAATCCAGGGAGATCTTTTTAAAACAGATTTATTTTGTTTTGCTTCATATTGGCCATTATAATTTTGTTTGTTTGTTTTAGAAAAACACAAACCTGGAGATAAATATACTCCAACTTCCTATTCAACCTGAATGTATATCTTAACTTTATTTTTATTTTTTTGTAATCAAATGCAACTTAATTTGGACTTAAATATTAGTTCATTATACAATAATTTTGGCTTAATTTTTTTCTAGCATAATTTTAATGTCAATATTGTTTTTAAGTCAGGTACTTTCTACATTGTATTTTGAAAAAATGAGTGAATTGTGAAACAAAATTATGGTAAACTGGGGCTGGATGTTTCTCACAGGTCATTCAGTCATTGACCTCATTTTTGACGGAAAAGCAGATTCTTAGAAAGTAAGATGACAAAGAAGATTGAAGGCTGACTTGAGTTCGTAGATGGATTTCTCTTCAATTGAAGTCTCAAACATTGGTTTATGTTTAAGGCTAACGATCTTTTCATACATCCCTAGTCAGCTTTCTCTCTTATCTTGCTGTGCAATGCCCTACACATAACCTCTCTCCTCATGCCCTTAACTCTATCTAGTCCCACTCCTCCTTCTCCCTTAAAGGGTGGTCTTCCTTCCATCCCCTCCCAGAGACCGAGGTGCCCAGCATGAATTTCCACAGAGTCCTGCTTTCATACTTGTGCAAGTATCTGTGTCTGCACTAAGCTTCACCTCTTCAGATTTGAGGGAAGGGGCACCCCTACTCCTGTTTTAACATATTAACTCCTGTGTTCTCCAGGCCCTTGACCTTGCTCCCTCAGTTGGTACCCCTCTTTTGTAATTTCAGCTTTCTCTCTCCTCTGACCTTACCCTACCACAGCACTTCACTATCTCTTTGGGCCTTAAGATGACCTAAATTATGGAGCTGCTGGTGAAATATTTGTTTCCAAAAAAATCTAATGACTTAAATGTATTCCTTATTTGACTAAAGCTGTGTCTACATACAAGTGTGCCTTTTGTTCAAACGAAGAATAAAGTATTATGCCATGGGAGTAGATGACTTTGAAAAAAATTAAATAGTATAAGAAACATTTAAGTTCTCAGATATCTTCTGTTCATTTGAATGTGGCTCTTTTCTAAAGTCTCCCATTAACTGGTCACTCCAGGGAAAGATGGCTTAACACAATTGAAGATGTTATTCTTATTTGCATACTACCAACAATGAGAGTGCCATTTCATCTTTTAGTGTCTTTTTTTTTTTCCTAGCAGATTACAAGGAGAAATGCCATGATCCTTTTTCAAGGGTGGGTTATATGCCAGTGATCATAAAGAGTTACTTTAGGTTACACTTTGTGCTCAATTTCATTTTTTAGAGGCGCTATAGGGAGATAATACCCTGGGAAGTGTAGTTTTAGGACTTCTAATTTCAGCAGAATATGAATCATGTTGTGATGAGCACTTCCTGAGAGTGGCAAAGAAAATTGAGAACAATCAACTCAATATTTTATTGTTGTCTTTTCTTAAGGTACTTAGGAAATTAAGAAAATTAAGCCATGGGTTCTTAGGAAGTGGTAACAATTTAAAGTAGACATGATATTATGTTCTAAGACTAGCTTTTGTATCTGGCTCTTTGTTCTTTCCATATAGGTAAAGCTGATGTAGGAAGAATTATAAAAAGCTGAAAGTGGAAAATTTCTCTAATGGTTCATTAGAATTGTATTCTGCATTGATGTGAAATGTGCATAGTTAATTGCTTTGATATTGTGAGTATTCATAGGACCTAACTTGATCAAAAAAGGGCATTTGGGCCTCATCTAATGTCCAAGGCCTTCATGGGTCATCCTCATATTTCTTTTCCACCTTGCTTATAAATCTTTCAACTAAATCTTATTTGAATGAAGAAAATATCACATTTCATTCTCTTATATGTCCTTAGCTATGTTATATTCTGGAAAGTGTTATCTGCAGTATGAGATATGGTTTGCCTATCAGTTTGTGGTGAATGCTGTCTTTAAACTTCCCAGATCAGAGTTTGAACCTTAAGTTTTCTAGTTCACTCTCTAGACACTACTTCTGATTTGATCACATTTTGCTACATTTTATGTTTTCACTTTGTAGAAAAGAGTATAATATAAAGTACCAATGACCACTCACTTCTAATTTTCCAGTTCATAAAATGATTCTCAAACTACCCACCAGATCCTTGGCTCACCCATGGAATAGAAATATGACCCTTACATGTTTTTACTTTTAAAAATATCCACAAGTATTTCTCCTTATTCCTGTTAGCTATTTCTCAAGAGGTGAAATCAGCAAAACACAAGTGAATTATAGTCATATTAATATTCACAGTATCTGATAATTCATGTTAAGGAAATAGGTGATAAGCAACACTTGTGTAAATTTTTGAGGGGAGAAATATGGTAAATATAAATAATATAAAAAACAATATTTTTATTTGTTTTATCTTTAAAGGGAAGCATCAAATTGTGAAGTGGGAAGGAAGGAATAAGTCAGGTCATGAAACCTTGTCTGTGGACCTGACAGATTCCTGGTGCTTTTAACATTTTAACAAATGTTAAAAATACCAACTTTATAATTAGATAAAACAGTTTGACCACAGCCATGTATTCATTTTTAAATACAAAGACTAATAATAAGTTGACCTGAATTATAAATAAAAAATTAAAAATACATAAAAATAAGCAGCATCAACCTAATTAACTATGAAACCAAATGTTGAGTCTGTTTGATTCAGCAAAATGTGGGAGCAAAGGGGAGGAAGCACAGAATAGTAAAGGGAGCCTCCACACAGGGACATGGAGTGACTACAATGAATGACTCACATGGTCTGAGAAAGGCTGTTGCATGCACAGTTGTTTTGCTGGCCCTGGGAAGCTCAGTACATGGCTGTCTTCCATGAATATAAATTCTTTCCAAAGACTGGTATCTGATTTTCACATCTCTTTATCCCAACCACTGCTTTTTCCTAAGGAATAACCTTACCTTTTTTTATGTGATGAAATCTTCAGACCCTTATGTTTCTACCTTGAGAAATTGAACTTAGATTTTTGAACATTGGGTTATGATTTGTTGCAATCTACTTAGATGAAGTAAACAAATCTTTAAAAGAAGAAACCCCTTCTACCTGGTCAACTCTTTTTTTTTTTTTTTAAATTTAAGACAACATTCAAGTTTGTTCCTGTTATTCTAAATTGCTATTCAATTTGCCCTGAAGTTGTGATAAATCTAACCACACACTTGTATATTGAACAGCAGGGCTCAAATTAAGTTTGCTTATGGTGAACTGCATCCTCAGTTTTCTGCTACTATTCTTTCAATCATTAGACTGATAACAAATCATGCTCTATAATATCCAAACTTTCAACTGATATTTTATCTACATTAAATTTCAAGTTTATTCTTCTGTCTTTCTCACCAATAACAGTAAGTCTTGGCACTCCCCCTTTTCTGTCTGTACATACCAAATATTCATCTTAATCTTCCTGACTTCTCTCACCTTCGATCATAATCCTAACTGATTTCCTTTTTTGGGGGGGGAGGGGAGGTCATTTTTTTTTTCAAAACGTACAACAGCTGTGCTTTTCTGTTTAGTGAAGTCAGTTCGTGTTTACTTACAATGATAATCCTATGTTTATATATGTTCATGTAAACCTTTAGAGTTTTTAAAGTGTTTTGAAACTCATTGCTCATTTTTATCTTTATGGGGTGGATAGTACTAGTAATCTTTTAAGTGTGAAGAAAGCACTGCAAATGTGTCTACCATCAGGCTCCTCCACACCTTTCCCCATATTTCCCTTCCCATCTTTCTTCTGTTTATCCTAGTGCTAGCAATTCTTCCAGAAGCCGCATCAAAGGTGACCTCCTCAGTAAAGGTTTTTCTAGTTACTCTCTAAAGGCAGCATTCTTTCTTCCTCTTCCTGAATTGATTATATTTGCTCAATAAAGCATTGTATTAATTAAATTTAACCCAATGGAATATTTATTTGAAGAAAACTCAGCTCTTTAAGCTTTTGTTTTTTAAATTCCCTTGTTTCTTGCTGGATGGGGTTTGGGGACACTCCCTGTAAGCTATTCTGATTGACAAATTGATGTTAGCAATTGGGAACAAAGATTATTTTAGTCTCTTTTAGACTCTTAGACCAATTCTAGTCTCTCATGGTAACAAAGATCCATTATAACATATATTTAAGACAGTAACTTGTCAAAAAAAAAAAAAACAGTTGTACCAGTAAAAATTGTTTATTTTTTATATGCGAACTATTCACAGTTTTAAAATTGCATTTAAGCATTTTCCTAGGTTTAATATTAAGTCAAAAGATGGTATGTTGACTCTTTTAGGTATTCAGAATCTAAACCTGGTAAGTAACTAGCAAGTTAACATTTCAGATCATCATAATACTAAGTTTGACATAACAGTTTTATGTGTCAAAGTAATTTTTCTTCAATATATTTTTTTCCATATAAGAAGTTAGGTAGTTTTCTAAAGTAATGGAGTTTGAAATTCAGACATCATTTTATCCTAAAGCAATGCTGAGAAATAATGGTGGTATCTCTCTTATTATAGGAATTCTTGGCTCTTGGGCTTAGCAACAATCACGAGGGGTCCCTGCTTGCCTTAAGAGCAAGGGGAGAAGTTTTAGAAATGTACGGTATTTGGTAAAAGGTAATGAAGCAGAAGGTTCAGATCATCTGGAGTTTAAAATAAACTACCTGCTAGTAGTTTGACAGAAAGAGAAAGGGTTGGCTTTAAAAATGACTTTTCCTCTCCTTTGTTTTAAGCTAGATGTATTCTGAGGATATAAGTAAAGTGAACAATTTTTAACAAGTTGAAGAAAGGCAGCTTTCCTTTTAGAAATCAGCATGTGTTAAGACCTTCACGTTGTTAGGATTTCTGCCTCTGCTTTTATCATTGTAGATGTTGGAATTAGAAATTAATCCTAGGAGAAACTTTTTGCCTAATTTTGTGCGATTAATCTCGTAGTTAAATTGTAAAGATACACTGTGCTTTGTAAGCCAAGAAGTAAAAGTGTGGCAAGTACAATTCCACTTTTTACGCCACTGTTTTAGATTTCTTTCAAGTTCAGTATACAACCAGATGGATTACATGCAGAGCATGATAAAGTTGATTGATTGAACAGCATGCCAGAACCTGAAAGGTCATATTTTCACCTTGATTCATTGAAATTAGGTAGGCACACAATTTAAGTGATTTCAATCAAATCATGATGAAATGTTAAAATCTTACCTTAGACATATTTAATAACAGTAAAACATTGACCATTCTCACTTTTTTTACTCATCCATGGCATTTTGTTATAGATTTTTTTTTTAATTTAGAGATTCATCAACTCAATAAAAACTTCTTTTACTTTACAAAGAAAATACCCTAAGAAAACCAAAGTGAAGATTTTAGTTTTCTTAATGAAAATAATGGAGTTTGGCTTATTAAAAACTAATTTGAAAAAATAACTCATTTGAGAATAACATAATCCAGATGAGAGAGCTATTTTTAAAGAAATAAACGTGAATACTTCCATTTAACAACGTGTAGTATGATGTTATTTGGATTATTAATGGCCTATGCACGATACACATGCACACACAGACACACAGATAGAGATGAGATTTAACCAGATTTTACTAGAAGAAGTAGATTTAATTACAAGACTTAAGTGTCTGGAAGGGTAACAGGAATATTTAAGAAATGGGTGAAATTCGTCTTCTATAACTCTCTTTGCCGAGCTGCTGTCTCTGTCTCCTTTCTTTTAGCAAACTCCTCTCACAGAAGCGTGGATGAAAAAAGGTGCTCAACAAATGTTCATTTCCTTCTCCTTTTTTCAGGCTTCAGCCCCAACAGTGGCCTGTCCTCATGTCTCCCCACTTCATAAGGATTCTTTGGTCTCCTTTCTTGGGGAGTTGCTCAAAGGCCCAGGGTCTAAGGCCTCTGACTATAGTATGTAGCCTGGTCCTAACTTCTGTTATTTTTCCCTTGTTCTCAGGGTTTGTCCCCATGAGCTTCTCTCAATGAGTGATCATAATTCTGAGTGAATATGACAAAGAGCTTAGTAAAATGGCTGACACAAAGTAAGGGCTATTATAGCTACCACCACCATCACCTATGGGGAACACTGTCTGGGTTGATAGTGGCTTCCTAGAAATGATCCCTCTCTATTGTTCATTTCAAATGAGCCTCTCTGATGGGGAGACATTCACCCAAACCTAGCCCCATGGCCGGCGTCTGTAGGGGAAGGAGGCAGCTAGGGCCATCTTTACTTAGATGCCCAGATTATCCTAACAATTCTGGCTTCTGAAATGAAACCTTAAAATTCTGTCACTTAACTCTTTGGCCTTATTTCAAAGAACTGTAAAGTAGACTTAGTAAGTACGGACTAGATGCTACTTACTTTCCAGTTTAGTCATAATATTAACTACTCTGTAAAATTTTCTTAGGGAATCAATTTCTTCATCTTTTATAATATAGTTTCTACCTATATCTGTTGCAATCTCTTTTATATGTGGTAATGAATTTAACCTTTTCTGTGATATTTGTTAAAAGCAAGGTATTAAAAAAATTTTTTTTTCAGGTCACAATAGCAAATAAAGTAAAAGCTAACATTTACTGAGCCAGAATTTGTTTTAGGTGCTTTACATGTGTTCACTCAATTCTCACACAGTAGGGAAGGACTGTTTTTCTATACTTGAGAAAACTGAGGTACAGAGAGATTAGTCACTTACCCAGGGTAAATCCTGGAGCCAGAATGCAAACCTGAGCAGTTTGGCTCCAGGGGCCAAGTTTGTAACCACCATGTTTCTGCAGCTGCCTTCATTATTTTTTTCTACTTGAAATTTTTACAGCAGTATTTCGAAAGTAGAACCATATATTATTGGCTTTCTGATAGTCTGTCATTAGATTATGTTGATTGACACTCAATTATCTCCTTTCTTAATGACATTTAAGAGAGTATTACATTTTAGAGATATACGCACACACACATGTACACATATCTATTTACTTAGCCTACACCTTAAAGTAAATCGTGTTTCAGAATTGTTGTAAAAATATGATGTCTTTTTTGAGAAGTCATTGTATTTCTCAATTTTGAAAATCATTTTTCAAATTAGAGGCCTACCTATCTAAACAATATAAAGGATGAATTAAAGGCACATTTTAAAAATATCTGATAGATACCAGTGACAGCATATGACCATTTCAATAATTTCACATACCTGGAAATATGAATTATAGGTCAAAATTGTACTCCTTTGTTTCAGACTGAAGGGAGAATTGGTCCAGATTCAAAGTCCTATACCAAATCTGCCCATAAGGATCCTCAGAACTAAGCCAAAAGTGATTTTTCATCTCAGATGCAGTTGCTATTTTATTGCTTCAGAAAAATACAGAGATGAACTAAAAACAATAATTTTTTTAAAAACCTACAATTTAATGATCTTCTACCATAGATCTGGTCTGATATGTGCATTAAATACGTCTGCCCCATCACCTCATTTTATAGATAAGATAAGAAGACTGAGACTCCTGGGGGTTAAGTGATTCGATCAAGGTCATTTAGCCAATGCGCAGCCAAGATGTTTCTAGACCCTTTATGTCCCCCATATAATATGCTTTTTTTTAATTTAAATTTTTAAATTTTTATTTATTTTTTTTATTATTAAAACTGTGTGCTTTTGAAGGACTCCCTAAGAGAATCTTAAAGACTTCTGCAGGACACTGTTAATGGAATTTTGTGTGTTACAGACCCTTAGTACTTTAGCCACTACAGATATTTGCATTCATATCCTGGGTATTGTCAACATGTCTTTATTGATCATCTTTATAGATAAATATCAGAGAGCTGTTAGGAGAATTGGTAGGTTAAAAAAAAATTTTTTTTTGGTCTAAAAGAGACATTTATAATATCTGACTTTGGAAGGCAAAGAATTGTTTGGGATGGGTAATTGCCAGCTTGACATTTGTTATTATGACTTTGTCATTTTTACCCTGTAGTTTATGAAATCTGCTATTGTATATTGCCCAAAGGCTTTAAAAATCAATGGTTGCCTTTTAAAGCATATAGAATAAAATAAATTAAATGCCACAATTCACATTGTATAATTTTAAGACTTTAGGGAATCTGAGCATACCAAGGTCAGGCTATTCCTGGGGTGTTAAGAATACTAGAAGATATTGCTTTCAGCTTGCTGTACTTTCTATATATTTTACGGTGCAAGTTTTACTACATAAATGTAAAAATGAGAGTGTATTAAATGAATATATACAGATAGAAGATTTCTGCACTTTAATGAGCTAAAGTAGTGTCACCAGCACTTAAGGGTCTTCACTTAGGAGAGGTCCAGGGACATCTGCTATTTTTTTCTGTCATCAAAATGTAGGAAAGAGAATTAAGAACATGGAAGGAACTCAGTTGGTATAAGTTGAAAAGATTTTGTAGGTGTTCCAAATGCTTATGAAATCTCAACCATGAAATTAAGCTTTTTTTATATGCCTTTATAAGATAAGCCAAGATTCTTCTTCATGAAGGTAAAAGAGAATTTATTGACACGTTCTTTTGGCGTTTGTCTCACTAAATAAAAATTTTCAAAATAATCAAAGGTGGAAATGATTTAAAATACTATTTTTATATTTAAATGATTATTTCCCACTGACTAAATTATAACTACCCTAAAGTGAATTACAAGTTTACTGAGGCAAGACTGTGCAGGTGTAATTTATTTTAATGCCACAAAACACAGAGCCTAATGTCGGGCACACATAGAGGAGAGCTAATAATGTGTATTGCAATGAAGAGAGAAAATTCACATTTTACAATTCTTGGTCACTATGCTTCCACACTCTAGAGCCAGTCATTCTTATTCCACTTTCTTTCATAGTTGTGAAGAATTTGACATTTACTTGTCCACTCAACAGGTTGCATTTTACTTCCTACTGTGTGCCTGAAGATAGCATAAACAATTAAAAACATGCTTATTATATTCTTCTTGATGGTTCCTTTTTTCAGCTATTAAGTTTTAGCATGCCTTAGGATAAGATACTTGCCCAGAGATGTGTCTTATGTGAACTTGGTCTGGGTGATTTATCTTCCCAATGAACTTTGTAATTCTGGCCCCTTCTCTTGCTTGTCCATGGAACAAGGATGCTCGGTCCCAGGACTGCAACTGCAGATCTGCTTCATAGAGATCCAAGTGTTTGAATCCACGCACCTCACTGGTACTTTTCTTTTTTCATTGTTATATACATGTATACATATTTAAATGTAATTGTTTTTCTTTCAGCTTTATTAAGGTATAGTTAGCAAAAACAAATTGTAAGATATTTAAAGTTTACAATGTGGTGATTTGAAATATATTGTGAAGAATTCCGCCATAGAATTAACACATGTATCACCTCACGAATTTATTTGTTTTTGACAAGAACATTTAAGTTATATGCTCTTAGCAAATTTCAATTATATGAGATGGTATTATCAACTGTAGTCACCATGTTATTTGTCAGATCTTCAAACCTCATTCATCTTGTAACTGAAAGTTTGTACCCTTTTACAAGCCTCTCCAAGTTTCTTCCACCCCGCTGTTCCTTGGCAGCCAGTTTTCAACTCTTTTATGAGTTAGAATTTATTTTTTTTTTTTTTTTTTTTTTTTTTTTTTTTTTTAGTTTTTACATATAAGGGATACCACACAATATTTTTTTTTCCCTGTCTGATTTATTTCACTTTTCAGAATGCCCTCTAGTTTTCACAAATGGCAGGTTTTTCTTTTCTTAAGCCAAAATAATATTCCAGTGTGTGTGTGTCACATTTTCTTTATTCTCTCATCCATCGATGGACACTTACGTTTTTTCTACACCTTGGCTGTTGTGAATAATGCTGTAATGAACATGATAGTAGAACTGTTTCTTCGAGATAATAGTTTCCATTCCTTTGGATATATACCAAAAAGTGGGATTGCTGGGTCATATGGTCATTCTATTTTTAGTGTTTAGGGAAACCACCATATTATTTGACATTTGACAAACAGTTTTCATTCCCACTAACAGAGTACAGGGGTTCTCTTTTCCCCATACCTTTGCCACCATTTGTTATCTCTTATCTTTATGATACTAGATAGCCTTACAGGTATGAGATGATATCTCATAGTTTTGGTTTGCATTTCTCTGATGATTGGTAATGTTGTGCACCTTCTCATGTACTTGTTGGCCATTTATATGTCTTCTTGGAAAAAAATGTCTATTGGGGTCCTTTGTCCATTTTAAAATTGGGTTTTTGTTTTGTTTTGTTTTGGTTGCTATTGAGTTATATGAATTCCTTTTATGTTTTGCACTGTACGGTTTGCAAATATTTTCTCCCATGGTGTACGTTGACTTTTCATCTTGTTGATAGTATCCAATGAAGAAGCTTTTTAATTTAATGTAGTCCCACTTGTTTGTTTTTGCTTTTGTTGCCTTTGCCTTTGGAGACAAATCCAAAAAATCATTACCGTGGCCTATGTCAAGGAACTTATTCTTTATTTCCTTCTATGAATTTTATGGTTTCAGGTCTTATAGTCACATCTTTAATCCATTTTGAGTTTATTTTTTATTTGTTTCTTTTGCATGTGGCTCTTTAGTTTTCCAACACCATTTATTGAAGAGATTTCCTTTCCCCATTGTATAATTTTGGCTCCTCTGTAAAACATAATTGGCCATGTAAGCAAGGGTTTATTTCTGGGCTCTCAATTCTAATCCATTTTTTATATCTGTTTTTGTGCCAAAACCATACTGTTTTGATTACTATACCTTTGTTAATAAAGTTAAAAATAAAAAAGTACGACTTCCTCTAGCTTTGTTTTTCTTATGATTGCTTTGGCTATTTGGGGTCTTTTGTAGTTTCATAGAAATTTTAAGATTGTTCCATTTCTGTGAAAAATGTCATTGGAATTTTAATAGGATTACATCGACTCTGTAGATAACATTAACTTTGGATATTGTAAACATTGTAAGAATATTAATTTTTCTAATCCATGATCATGGCATATCTTTCCATTTGTGTCTTCTTCAATCCTTTTTATCAATGTCTTATAGTTTTCAGTGTATAGATTTTTCACCTCCTTGGATAAATTTATTTCTGAGGGTTTTTTTTGATGCTTTTATAAATGAGATTATTTTCTTAATTTCTCTTTCTGATAGTGTTTTATTAGTACATAGAAACACAACCAATGTTTGTATATTGATTTCATGTCCTGAAAATTTACCGAATTGATTAGCTCTAATGGTTTTTTGATGGAGTCTGTAGGGTTTTCTGTATGTAATATAATGCCATCTACAGAGACAGTTTTATTTTTCTTCCTTTCCTATTTGGATGCTTTTTATTTCTTTTTTCTTGTCTGATTGCTCTGGTTAGGTCTTCCAAGACTCTGAATAAAAGTGGCAAGAGTGAGCATTTTTTTTGGTCTTGCTCCTGATCTTAAGGGAAAAGCTTTTACCTTTTCATTTTGAGTATTATGTTAGCTGTGGGCTTGTTGTACATGGCTTTTACTACTATGCCCAATTTGTTGAGACTTTTTATCATGAACGATGTTGAATTTTGTCAAATGCTTTTTCCGCTTCTATTGAGATGGTCATATGATTTTCATCTCTCCTTTTGTTAATGTATATTGATTTGTAGATGTTGAACCATCCTTGCATCCCCAGAATAAATCTCACTTGATCATAGCATATAATCCTTTTAATGTGTTGTTGAATTCATTTTGCTAATATTTTGTTGAGGAGTTTTTCATCTCTCCTGATATACATAGACCTGCATGTTCGCTTCTTTATGTCAGACTCTTTGACTCCCTCCTTCATAAATGTAAGAGATACTATCTCTATATACAATATTTTGTAAATAAAAGTAATAATATGGGAGAGAAATATATAAAATTATCAAGTTTTGTTCTTGTGGTTGCATATGGTTGATGATTTCTTCATTTCTGCATAATTGACCCTGTCTTTGAAGTTTCACTGTCATGGATTTCTGTGTTTCTTCTTTATCCTATTTTTTAACACTAAAATATATCCATTATTCTACTGGTTTACAGATTTGCTTCAGCTTAGTCTATCAGGAATTTATCAGTCAATTATGATATGCCTATCACTATAATAAGACTGTGGGAATGCTCCTAAAATATGTTTGATGTAGTCTCTACTCTCAATGAATTTAGGAACTTAGAGAAGAATATTCTGTTTTCTTCCATGTCAATCTAGGTCATAGGTATTGGGAAATTGAAAGGTCATTCCTATGCATTTAAGTGAAAGGAAAATGTTGATATCCCCAGTTAGAATACTAAATACTTTTCTGGGTCTTTACTTCTTTCTCCGTCTTGAAGAGAGAGATAAGAGAAAATGAGTCCTAAAACAGGCTTTGCCCTTATAATTTATATCTGTACCTGATGCCATTCCTGATTCCCTTAAAGTGAAAGATTATAAGAGAATACTGCTTTCTTACTGGTGGTAAACCTGGGATCTATTCCATCCACTCATCCAGTTGTCTCCCTGATTTCCAGGCTTGGAAATGCCCGGTAGGAATGTATAAAATGCCTAGGAAACAATGACTGATTTTATCTCCAATATTCTATCATAAAGTACACCAAGAAATTTCAGACTATAAACAGCGTAAATCTGCTTGAATACTTTCTCTGTACCCAGCTTTAATTAAAACTCTTTACCTGTATTAAGGTTTAATTCACACAAAAACCTGAATTGTTAGCCTATTGTTTTCCTCATTTTATAGATGAGGAAACAGAGTCATGGACAGTTTATACATATCTTTCCCAAGACCCAAGCCTGGTAATTGGATCTGAATTCAGTTCAGGATAGATCTTGAACCCATAAAACACTAAAAATAGACATTTAGGTATAGAGACACACAAATAGGTGGCTTGAGTTTGATGAGTTAAAAATTGTTAACCTATATCATTTAGCAATTTTAATTTCTTGGTTCAGATGACTATTTAGGGAAACATTGAGGAAATGTGAAAAATATTCAAGGTGTTTGAAATGGATTAGGGCAAATTATGTGCCAGCCCATGAGCATGACAATAATGGCCTCTGATGTACAAAGGAATCTCTCTAGTGCTAGAAAGCTTTTTTTTATATTTTCATATCTTTAACTTAAGGTATTATACCTGTTAAAATCTAAAATTCCCTGATAGATGGAGATATATTAGTGAAACAGTCATTTAAGCAATTTACAGAACTATACAGGTTACAAAGTGTCAAGGACTTTAACAGGAGTGTCTTAGGTCAGGTTCTCTGGAAGCAGAGACTGAGGTGGGATTCTTGTCCATGTGATAGAGAGAAAGGGTGCTCTCAGGTGAAATCTGAGGAAGTGAGATAAGCTGAGGTCAGGACAGAGAAGAGATAACCTCAGTCTGTTATGGGGTTGAAGTTTTGGAGTAAGGAATCTCCATGGAGTTGAGAAAAGAGGCTGACCTTCTTCAGTCGGTCTTGTCTACCTACTTCCTCCTCTCCCCCAACCACTGAGTGTAGTAACCTCCCACGCAATTTCAGAAGACTGACTCCCAGTTGCTGGAGAAGGTTATAGCTATAAACAGTTGGCAACCACACTCAGTAACTGGGGAATGAGCGATTGATCCTGTAAAGGAAGTGGGGCGGGGAGGCATGCTAAAGCCATCTACCACAAGAGACTTGGACAAAATGCTCTAAGAGAACAGAGAAGAAAAAGATTAATTCTATCTGGTAAAGATGGACTTTTCAGACATTAACAGCATAGTATGAATAAAGTACTCAAGTTAAGAGTGTGTATGTGTGTGTATGAGAGACAGACAGAGAAAGGGAGGAAGAGAGTGTCAGAGATCAACCATGAAACGGAAAAAAAGGTGGATGGATTGGGATTACCTACTTCAAAAATGTTCTTTGGTATTTAAAAAAGCTTGATTATGTAGACTTTTATAATCATTCACCAAAATAGAAATAAGCAACATTGATATGAGGGATAGATTATTTATTTGTTCCCCTCCCCTCGAGAAGACCAGAATTTTAAAAAGCTTTGTCTTGTTGTTGTTGTTTAAATAATAACTCTGTAGCCTAATCTTATTAAACACAAATTCTAACCATGGGTTATCATTTGACCGGCTGCCATATAATGGACATTGTCCTCTCTGCCTACAATTCAGGTCAATCAGCTTGAGAGGTGAATACCACCTAGGAGGGTGTGGCAGGCAGCAGATGGAAATCATTGGAAAAATATCCTGGGAAGGTTTTCACCTGCCTTGTGGATAACATGCTTAGGAAAGGATAATATTTTAAACAGTGCTCCACTAATGGAGGGTTTTAGAGCACAAATATTTATTGAAAAATATCTGATTTTTAAAATCCCTCCATTGCTTGCTGTCTCTACCATCTGGTCCCACAGTTACCAGAGCAGTATTAGCATAATTAAATTAACACGTTCCTGTCTCACCTTTCATAGTCCTGGCATGTACTGTAACTAACATATCCATTTTTGAGGGACAATATTTTTGACAGGGTATTTATAAAATAAAATTAGTAATATTCCTTAATAATTTTAACCTGAAATAATAGATGAGCCCTTTAATGATCCTTAATGATTTTTCAAAGAGAAAGTAAAAAAAAAAAAAAACACCCCACAAAGATCAAGATGATTGTTATCACTGTGATGTTGTTCTGTTTTTTTCATTTTTCCAAAACATGGATAAATTAAGTGACTGTAAATTTTCAACAACAATGATAAGCTGATGAAGATCAAGGTGACGCCTTCAAGTGCTCATCAAATTCCAGGCTTGGGGCCAGCCTCCTTGTGTAGCACTTGTGATCTGTTCTCTCTTGCCAGAAATCATGTTTTTCAATCTTATTTTGCTCAGCATCTTAGGCAAAGCATAGTTTAAATCAAACACATCATTTTTTTTAATATATAATGTTCAGCAGTTCTTTCTGAAACTTGGTAGCTTTGCATTTTTTTTTTCTACAAAGAACACCAACTTTTGATCATAATACCAATAATTATGGTGGTGGTATATTCATGATTTTTGTCTCAACTACTTCGTTTGGCTAGAGCTCTAGTTTTTGAACCAGAGTCATAATCTTAAGGATCTTGCAGGAAGGCCAGATAAGAAAAGAAAGTGAACTATATTCAGTTTTAGTGTATTTACTTTGTTTTTTCAAATAAAACATCAGTGGAATTCTGGCAGATATGATGTAAGAATTGAACAATCTTCATCCAAGGAAATTACTTTGATGGAAGAAAAAAAGAAGCTCTTCCAAAGGGTAATGATAACTGAAAGAATTTTGTGAAAGAAAATTAAAAATCTGAATTTCTCTACAACTTTATAAAGTAGGAATATTCTAATTAAATTACCTTGACTCAATTCCTCCTGATACTATGGACCAATGTTTCTACTTTACTTTTACTTTCCAATTTCTCTTCAGTGAAATTAGTTATATTTTTTAGTCACTGTTGCCACTTGCTAATCTTCCATCAGTCCTCCAGTTCTGGGCTCTGACTGTCTCTTGGATCATGTTGACTTCAGTGGGTGCTCTACATAGTGTGTGTCCTGACTCTGAAAGCATTTGACCCTGTGGATTATCCCAGCTTCTTCCTCCCCTAAATGTCCTCATTCTCTTTCTTCCATGAGTTTCTGGCTTAATTTTCTTTCCTTTTAAGTTTTGGCATCTTTTCTCCATTGGGCCTGGGCACATCCTCTGCTGGACTCCCTTAAATTGTTGAATTTCCCAGGCTGCTCTTCTGGTTCTTCTGTTCTCATTCTGCACAGTGTAGGAGCTAAATGCTTTCCAATCAGGGGAAAAAAAACACACAAAACAAACAAACAAACAAACAAAACCTAGATTGGAAACCTAACCTTACTATTTATTAGTTCCAGACCTTGGAGAAAATTATTTAAATTTTTGGAGGCTCCATTTTCTTACCTGTAAATTAGAAGCTGTAATACTTATTCTATTCTGAACAACAACCTGTAAAATTATGTGATTAAAAAATGTGTTTTACAAAACTGGTTTATAGTACTCATAAAAATGGTAGTTTTTGCTTCTTTTCTGATAAATACACCTAGAGTCCCTAGGCTATGAGCTCATCAAAGCTGGAACTTTTGTTATATTCTAGCACTGCAATAAATGCATGGCACATAGTAAGTACTCACTAAAAGGTTCCTTGAATGAATGAGTAGCCAAAGAAAAACTTTCGCTGAAATAGTGCCTTAGAAATTTAATTGGCTGTGCTGATTGCTCATCTCAACTCTAGACCTGTATTTCCAAGATCTTACTGTGCATCTCTCTGCACTCATCAAGGTGAATACATTCGTGAGCATGCTCTTCCCCTAACCTGCACCTCTTGTTCTTGTCAGCAGCACCATCTATTAATTGGATGCCATCCTAATCTTCCCTTCTCCCTGGCCTCCTGTATCTAGCTGGTTCCCAAGCTCTAATTATTGTTATTACTTACACCTCCCCTCTATTTCCATAGACTCTGCCTGAGTTCAGACCCATTTCTTATCTGCATTCTTACTCCAGGTTTATAAATAGCCTCCTTTCTTTTAGTTGTTTCTTGAAGCAATACCTTGCTCTTCCTAGAATGAGCTTTATGAAACTCAAAATCATTCAACTTATATAAATGAAATAACTGAAGTATCTGTAGATTTAGGATATTTCACACATTTTCGCAGCTGGCCAGGGGCCAAGTTTAGAGTTCAGGCAGGGTGTCCATAGAACTGAGGCTTCCATCAAAGACAGATCTTCCATTTGACCATTATGCCTCCCCATTAGTATGTACATGCCAGGAATCCAGCAACTTTTTAACAAAGGACTGAATTTTTGTGTAAGAAAAGTTCAAGGCTCCTTTTCATTAGCTGAAGAAACTGACACTGCACAAAATTGAAGCCATAGAAGCACAACAGCGACAGCGCCTGTGCGAGTGTTCGGATGTGAATCATGAGTTTGCTTTTTTTCTTTTGACCCGGACCACCTCTCTGAATTTACAAATGTGCGTCTGAAAACAAATGTTTCTCTCTAAAGATCCAGGGGTAAGAGTGAAAACAAGAGCCAGATAATGAAGTGGAGCTACAAAAGGGAGCCCACTTAGTTTGGAAAAACCATTACTGTAGCAGAATGATGTATCTGCAAGTGACTTGCATGCACATATTTTATGAGCCCGCCAGCATGTTTTTTTGTGGTTCCCTGCAGCAGATATTGCGCTTTTATTACTCGTTAGCCACTTAAAATCCAGCCCAATTTTAACAGTACTAAAAGAGCAAGAAAATTTATTTTAAAGAAAAAGGCTACATTCTTCTAAACTGGAGTCATAATATTAATACTTAAAATGCATAGCAACATGCTGGGAAAATGGGATAGTTATTTAGATATATTATAAAATGTAGGCACCACTTTGATGTGATTCACTACTGTTTCACCAAACGAATTTAACAGTATCCTGTAGCGAGAGAATAGTGCAATTAAAATTAGTAACAGATTTTCATATGCATAGATCTAAATCAGGGTAGATTGTTAATGAATTAAGTAATTCTGCTTCTTTATGAAGTTAAATCCGTAGTAGATGCAACCAGGACAGAATTCACGTTTAAAGGACCTGTCTACACACACAGCATTCTGACTCGACCGACAGTATTCCCAGTTGTTTTCCTCCTTTTCCTCTTCATTTTCATTTTCCGTTTCCCTATCACGGAGGAATTTCTGTGGTCACTATAAATTAGCAAGATTTGGCGATTTGATCAACTGGCCCAGTTTTGGTAAAGACCAAATTCTTTCAAAATATTATTTCACACACAAATCTAATGTTTAAGAAATCAAAGCTAGAAAAGTACATGTGAACATTGAAATATTTAGATATTCTATAACTTTTCAGCGTCAAGGTACACAATGAAGTTATTCTCATTTTTTTAGTGCTTCATTTCATTTGAAAACACCAAAGGTGCTTGCCTCGGTTTCACCCTAGTGGATTGCTGTATATTGACACGTGCAGTTTGATGTTCCCGTCCTGAGACTAACTGTGCCAGCATCGGTGTGTGGTTTGCAGAAGCTGTGTGTTGATGCCTCGATCAGCACTGGACCTTAAGATTAGTTTATGTTCATCACGTCTACACTGAAAGTAGGATTAATTTGCCCTGGGGAATTTGATAAAGAGCTATGAATGTACTGCTCCTATGACTTGCAGAACGTGTTAAACAAAGTCACCAGAGGAACATGGAAGTAGTGAGGGTGGGAGTGAATGCAGTTATCAAAACAACTAGAAGGAATTAACTTTTCTTCAGTCACCATGGCTATAGGTTTATGTACTGTGTCCTAGAGACAGACCTGAACTGGCGACTTTACACTGTATCAGTAGTAACCATCAAACTAAGCATTTACTTCAATCACCCAATCTCCCTGCTATGAACAATATTATTTATTTCCAAGAAAAGTGTTCCAATTTTAAGGATGTAATATGGTTAATTGGAAAACTCATGGATTTCTAAGCCCAAAAACATTGATTCTAGGATGAATCTCAAGTTTATCATTTACTTGCTCTTAGATCCTAGACAAATTGCTTCTTTTTTCTAAGTTTTATTTAGTTCATCTGTAAAATGAACATAATAATGGTAGTTAATTCCACAGGATTATTGTGAGGATCGGGTAATGAACATAAAGTACTTGGCATATAGAAGACACTTTGTAAATTATTATAAACAGAAATTATGATTATTTTTTCATGCCATGAGATAAATGATAATATGATAGCAGAATGTCTGTAAACATATACCTCGTCTTTTCAAAGAAAGTTTTGTTTATTTCTCCTAAGGTAGAATTCTGGCGTTCTGAAACTGGTTGGTAGAATGTAAGGTGCTCGTATTTGTTCATTCCCTCATCACGTGCTTTTGGAGTATCTACTGTATGCCAGGTGGTTGGAGTATTGAAGACATACAACAGCTCCCACTGAGGTTACATTGCTTGTGGAGGAGAAAGCAGGCTAATACACACACAGTGCCATGGTAAATGCTACGAAGAAAAATCAGGCAGTGTAAGGGGGACAGAGGGTAATAAAGGCTGATATTTTAGTGTGCCAGGTATTTTTTTTTTCTTACAAAGAAATCCAGAAACCAAAAAGGTTAGCCATTAAAAAAAAGACATTGCTATTATGCTGAATTGCTTGCTTCTCAGGGGATGTAATCAAGTGGGGAGGCAGCGTGGTCAAACAGGAGCAGCATGAATGCTGGGAAGCAGGAAATCGTGTTTCTAGTTCCAGCTCTGGCACTGATTAGCTGGGTACCATAGACAAGTCACTTGATCTGCGTTTCAGGCATTTTATTTGTAAAAATTATCAGTTTTTTATTGAGTGCCTGCTATGTGTCAGGCACTTGGAATAGGGAAATGAATATAACACATCCCTGCTTTCATGGAATTTACTTATTTTTCAGAGAAGTCAACAAATATACATGTGCTGTCAGTGATAGGTGCTACTTAAAAATAAGGCAGGGCATAGCAATAAAGTATAATAGAGGATGACATTTTAGATGGTGTTCCAAGTATTTCACGTCTCTCTGAGAGGTAACATTTAAGCAAGAACCTCAGTGAAGATGAGGGAGCAAGTTATATAGATCCCTGGGAAGAGGCAGACATGGGCGCAGCATGCACCATCTCCGTAGGAGCGAGAGTGATGGAATCTAAGAAAGGCAAGGGAGTTAGTGGTACTGTAGCCAAATAAAGGGTCAGGTGGTAGGAGACAAGGTTGGAGCTGTAGCTTGGGCCCGATGTAGGCTTTGGAGTTTATCGAAGAGGGAAGGAGGGCAGTGGAGGATTGAGATGGGAGTAGGCAGTATATGAATTATAAAAATAATTAGGTTTGTTGCTCTATAGATTCTATAGACAAGTCCAAAGCAGAAGCAGAGAAAGTCCAGGAGACTACTTACTGTAGAGGTGCAGGTGACAGAGAAGGATGGCCTGCACTAAGTATAGTGGAGGAGGTGAGAAGTAATCACCTTCAGGATACATTTTGAAGGTTAAGCCCACCATAATCTGTTGGTGTGGATTTCAGAGGAAGAAAGGAGTCAAGGCTGGCTCTGAAGCTTCTGCTGAGCTACTGGGTGAATAGTGGTAATTTCTCTCTCCCACCCCCTCTCATGCACGCACACATGAAGGATGGGGAGGGTTTCTAGGGGTTTGGAGTGAGGGGAATCCAGGAGTTCCGTTTTGCACAAGTTAGCTTTAAGGAGCTGGTCATATCAAGGCAGTTCAATTTAGCTTATAGTTAGGTAGGTGACTGGGACTAAACATAACGCATTTGGGAGTTATTAGTGTGTATCTGGCATTTACAGCCAGAGGGCCGGGGTGGGGATAGGGACCCAGAGATATCTGCAAATAGGGAAGGAAAAGTTTGGGAGAGGGAGCTATGTGCTTGCCAATATTTGTAGATCAAAACAAGATAAGGATCCAGCCAAGGCTTTGAGAAGACTCAGATCAGTGAACTTGGTAGAAAACCAGGACATTATGGAGTGAAAAAAGTATCTCAAAGGATAGAGAAAAAAGAAAGAAAAAAATAAAGAGGGGTGGCATGAAAGGTATAAAATATGAAAATAAGTTTAATATCGAAAACTAACAATTCTAGCTCACCTTAATTTTATAATTCGGTATAAATCAGTGGTAGTCACTCACTTTATAATTACTTAAAGATTGAGCATATCACAAAAGCATGAGCTACAAAAGGAGAGTTAACAGATTTCAAATTAAAGCATACTAAATTCAGTAATATTCAACTCAAATACATCACACCACATTTTGAAGTAAATGCTTTTATCTTAAAAACTGTAAAGAAGCTCTATGTAAAATTTTAATGCAAGTGTTTATGTAATTTAAATGAGCAGGAAGGACATGCAGATTTCATCTTGAAGAACAGCATAATAATAAACATGAAAAGAATCACAAACATCACAGTTAAATCGGGCCAAACCTATGAAATAACTATGCTGTTACTATTTCTAAGTTAAAAAGCTTATTCCTAAGTAAAAGCATCAGTTCTTCTCAAACTTCATTTATCAAAACCAACTGGAGAGTTTATTAAACACAGATTGCTGGGCCCCACACTCAGGCTTGCTGATTCTGTAGGTCTGGTTTTAGCCCGAAAAATTGCATTTCTAACAAGTTCCTAGGTTATTTGGCGCACATTGTATTTGAGGAATTACTCTACACACTATACCTCCTAAGGGCAGAGATACTCTTTGCTTTGTGTTTATTAAACAATAATAATAGTGATTCTTTCATATTGTTAATTTAATGATGTGCCTTTGAATAATAATCATTTTGAATATATCATCTCATTTAATACTCAGAACAACGCTCTGACACAGGTGTCATTTTATGAAAACAGATTCAGAAAAGTTGAATAACTTTCCTAGAGTCACCAGCTAATAACTAATGATGCTGGTTATAAACTTTAATCTGCCAGAACAATACAGTAGAGAGCCTTGCTCCTCAGAGTGTGGCCCGTGCACCAGCGTCATGGATGTCACCTGGGAGCTTGTTAGAAATGCAGAATGTCAGGCCCCATACCTGACCTCCTGAATCAGATCTTTTAATTTTAATAAGATCCTGAGGAGATTCATGTGCACACTGAAGTTTGAGCAGCACAGTTACAGAGGGCTTTTTAGCATGATTCTGAGCAGATAGGCAATCAAGAAAAGAATGGGTAGAAGGAAGATTTCAGACAAAGTAATAGTTGGGTTTTTGTATGATATGGCATCAGAATACAAAGCATTCTACCTTGGGACTAAAATAGAGATGCTCAAAGTATCAGGTTGGAGCCATATGAAATTGTCCATATTTAACTCTTTTTGACCTACAAAAACAGTGACTTAATAATTAGAGTGAGGGACTCAAATTAAAATGCCTATGACAATTAAAGATGGATTGCAAATAAGTAACACCTATTGACATCTGTATGGAAAACAAATTTAAAACAAATGTCCTGCAGCCTAATACTCTGTGTGCCTAAACCTGTGTGCCGAATGGATATGGCCTGCTACTTTGCAGTTCTGAGTGCTGACAGAGTCTCAGCACACAAAAAGCTTCCCTCTGAGTAGTATCATTAGTGGTGCTACATTACCAGCAATGGGTATCATAACCTTATGTCCCATTTGCCTGGGGTCAGTACCTATTTCCAACTCTTTGTTTCAGTGTAATCAGCGAACTCCTTTCTCAAAAGTCTCACACTTTGGGTGATAGACTGCATGGTCCCCCAACTAATGAGAAAACTGAAAAAATGTAATGTTCGGAAAATTATGTTATTAAAACAATAGCAAGATTGGGTATGGAATATTTAAGACATAAGCATAAATGATATAAAATGAAAGTTTTTTTTTTTTTTTTTTTAATCACAGCTGGTCTTAAAAATTTTGTAATAGTCATGCAATCCAGTGGAAAGAGCAGATGATGAGCCTCCAAAGACCTAGGTTTTGGTCGTGGTTTTACCACTCTGAGATTCTGGAAAAGTCAGCGAAGTTCTCTAAGTCTCCATTTCTTATCTATGAAATGGAAATAGTAAAGTCTGCCCCACTGATCTCAGCGGCTCATTGTGGGGATCGTGCAATATAAGTAGATGGAAGAATTTCAAAAGCACTGTGGACCTACGAGTGGTGTCACCACTTGCTCAATAACATGCTGTAAAGAGAGGAAAAATGAGGAGAAAACAGGCAAATTTTGGTCACATACAAAATGGGAATAGCTAACACTTTAAATTAAACTATAAAAGATAACTATTAGTAACATAGTTCCTTTCTTCAGTTGGAAGTAGCCACTCACTTCAGTGAATAGTGCCAGAAGAGACTCTGCCTATCATAATTCGTCTTAAGTGTGTCTGTCCCCCAGTTAACAATCAAAAGGAATTTATAAGAAGCGAATGTAACAAAACAAAACTCAATATGAAACCATTATTCCTTATATATTCCAAATTCTTTTTAAAACAAGGTATTGACTTTTGTCTGTGAGTGGATTTATACACCTAATTAAGGAGATAAGAGTTCATTTGATGTCTCTACCTTCTTTTGATAATGAAGCTGGATACGTTTCTTGTTTGAGGATGTTATGAGGACCATTTTTTAAATAGTCTGTGCCTTCTTTTCTGTTTCTAGACTTAAGTGCACATCTCTTTAAGGAAATATAGCAAGCTAGGCAAAGACTGGCCCTTAATGCTTTGTCATTGGGCCTGGGGATGCTAGTTTTCTTGAATTTCCTGCTAGCCTTTGGAAATCTATTGACTTTCATACTTAGAGTCTTTCATGATAGGTGCTTTAGAAATTGATTTTTAGAAATAAATTTTCCTTCCTTGTTTTCCTATTTTGACACAGTTCTGAATAAGTAGTTGTCATGCCGAAGAACTTTTTTTTTTTTTCTTTTTTCACAATGTCCTTCTTTTCTTTGCTACTTAGAATGGAAAAACACATCATACAAAACTGATTAATTTAAATATCTTTTAACAGTTACCTAGCTTTATTATCAAAAATATTTATCTAATACCATGCTTTGACCATTGAGAAGTTCATGAGACCAGAGTCACATGTTTTAATCCATGGTGAGTGTAGGGTAATCAAACTTGTGATTCATTCATCTACTTTTTTGCTAATGCTAGGTACTTCAGTTCTTTCTTTTCCACTGAAGGATAGTGTTGCAAGCCTGTCAATGTCCCAGATGTCCACATATTCCACAAAAGAATGTCCGGGAAACACAAGCGCCTTATGGAAACAGTGATGCTGAAGCCAGTCCATTTGCTTGAATAAATTAGAGTCCATAAAAAGCCTACTCACAATTTAAAAACTGACTTTCTCCTTATTTTCATCTTTTGGATTGTCATTGTTTGCTCAGTTATAAAGTGGCTTGTTGACACCAAATATTTTAATAATTTGCTTCCAAGGCTTTGTGCCTATGCCTTTGAGAGGCTGGTGTAGTAATTAAACTGTCTTTTAGCTGAAATGCTTGCAAAGCGTCCAGTTCTGTGCCTGGCAGCTGGTGATGCATTATAGAGACATTCAGCTAATCGATTAAAACCGCAGAGGCATGGGAGTTGTCTGACAGCACTGTACTAGGATGAAATTAGTTGGAATTGCATGGTGAAATTAAGGGGAATGCAGCTGATTGCAGCCCTTCTGGGAGAATCCTGGGTGAGAGGGACACTGCGCGTTGATCCCTGTGTAATTAGGACAGCCATGTTTTAACAGTATTTCTAAAGTATTAAAATGGACTGGATAAATCAGCAGGGCTGTTTCCAGTGAACTTGGCATCCATCCACTGTGACTGAAATAACATGAAATTTTTCGGCTGCTGGAGAATGTGAAATTGGACTAATTGTCTTTTAACTAGTCTGCTCGACTGCTAGCCTGGAGCGGACTGAAAAGGGGATTGGCTGGTAGGACGGCAGCTGGGGGATGGGAAACTTGGATTCATGACTATTATTTCAGCCCATCACATATTCAGACAGCTCTGATTTGTACTATCTCATCATTAGGATTCCTTCCTTAATATTTTAAAATTCATTTTAAAGTGAGATACTTTGATTCAAAGAATGCAGACGTCTAACCCTGCCCCCTTGACTTATAATTATTGCTCATTTCATTCTTGAGGTTCCCTTAGAATGGGGGGATGTAGGAACTTGCAAATCACTCATCAGCTGTCCACACGTGACTGTGTCCTACAGTCTATTCTGAGTAGGGCACATTATGCAGGGAAGGAACATCAATGCATGTTACTGATTCTATGTGTCAAATAAAGGCTTGCTCCATAATCACTGAATGTAATGACTGGTCCAACATTCACACTTTACATGTGATTAAAGGGAGATCCAGAGAAATCAAATGCCATGCCCATGGTCACAGAGTTAAGTCACCCAGGGCCCAAGATTACTGTTCTGTTCATTTCACTGAAGTGAATTGATACAGTGGGTAGTATTATTTAGTTTAACATTGTACTTTTTCGATGGATACATAAATGAAAGTAGAATTTCTATGATGCGGGTATTATTAAGTCTTAGGGAACTTGAGTCATCCTCCTTCACTGAGCTCACTCAAACTACTGAAGTGCTCTCTACCACTATCAATTGATGTTTCTAAAAGGGGAGGTGCACATGTGCACATGCGCGCACATGCATGCACACACAAACACACAATGACATTTCAAGGATTCTCAAAGAGCCATAGGCATCATTTGACCGCATTTTCTTACACCATGAAGAGTATATTTATTTATCACCATCTTTTCCTCTAGAGACGACTCTCTATAATCTATCAGAATGCCTTATACTAGACTGCATCATTTTGATCCACTGGAAAATGTCTTGGGTCAAATTGTGTTGTGGCATCAGGCTTAGTAAGTAGTAAGGGGTAACAGACAAAATAGTCAAAGAGGAAAAAACCCCACTAACCATTGTGCTGACTTTAGAAAATTGTGGTTGTCATACAACAGATTTCCTTTCTCTCAGGGCCTCTCATAGGAAAGGTTTCTCTTTGGTCCTGTAAAGGAATAACTGTTTCTCTTGAGCAACCAGCGGGTCTGTATGTTATGGAGCCTGAGAACGGTGTGAAGGCCAGAGTTGTGGCCGCCTCCTGTACTTTGCTGTTTCACTCTTCTCTTACCTTTCTCTTAAGTCCCCGTCCTTTTTCTCTTTTCTTCATAGTTATTATTTTTTGTTCATTTGTTTTCTTTTGCTGTATTCTTTGCATCTTTGTAAATGTTTTTTTTAAAATTTTTTAACAATGTACAGTATTAAAAATAAAATAATTCTCATACATGTTGCCTCCATTCGGATTGCAACCAACAATTATTAGAAAGAAGAGATAGGACATTAGTTGCACAGGTTCTTACACTGTTTCTAGAATATCTCACATGTACTTCTGTTTAGCTGTTTATTCATAGAGACCATATTCAATTTTTTTAGATATTTTTTATTCTATATTATTTTTGTGAATTCCAGAATTATAAATATTTGTATGTAGAGGCAATCCCAGAAATACATTAGGCAGATGTGGATAGTGCATGTCAGTATGGGCAGCAAACTGTACATATGGGTCAAATCTAATTGTGATACTAATGGAAATGAATAGCCTCTGTATAACACCCTTGATTCGGAGCTGACCCTTAATATTATATACAATGCTTTTTATTGGGATAATAATCAAATTACTGGCAGCAGATCACTCATATTACCTTAAAAATGAGCTTTCTTTTAAGTATTATGCTAAAGAAAGGAATTATTTCTTAAGCAAAAAACATTCACTTGGAATAGTATGTAACAGTTAAGCACTGTCCAGGTACCTGTCACTCATCCACGCATTCCATGTCTATATATCATTTAATCTTCTCAACATACTTCTCTACTAGGTACATGCTCTCTCATTTTGAGGAAGCCAAGACTGATAGATGTGAAATAACCTTGCCCACAGATGTGTAGCTAACAAAGTTCAGGTCTGATTATAGAGCCCATGCTGTAACAACTATGCTAGTGAACACTTTGGAAAGACCCAAGGCAATGGAATATATATGATTGCCTAAGTGATTTTCATGCACATTTCTTCTCCAAGATTAATTAATCCATTTGGCACTGAGAGCAACTTAAGATTCTGATTATCAGAAGTTGAGTTCAATTGGCATGAGGAATGAAAGCCAATGAATTGTATTTGGGACCACCATAGAGAGACTGGCTCCCTCTATGATTCCACACCATTTTAAGTAGGAAAAAATTATCTTTCTGTTACTAATGAAATGTGAACATTAGTGACCATTATTTAGTTTAAGAATTAAGGAATAATTTTTGTGCACTTAAGATGACCTAGATAGTATTTGGCATGCCTCTTAATTATTGAATAAAATTTTTTCATTCCGATTCATCTGGATCATCCAAAGTCAATGATCTACCCATGGAATGGCAGATGGAGCCAAAAATCAACAACAGTGAAATAGGAGTGCTGTTACCTTTTCTTTCATCTCAAACAGGATCTAATAGAAAGTGCTCGAAAGAGGTTTCTTTCTCCTTCCTTGTTTCTGTCCCATAATGGGAGGCTGTGCCCACTTCTCTCTCCAAATCAGATCTGGGATAACATTTACATTTTTATACAGCAGTTAGAATAACTTCTCCAAAATTTGGCAACAGATAAAGCACAATATCAGTCCTCAAAAATACACTCCACATTCTTTGAACTGAGCCTTTTAGGGTTGCTTTCAGGAAAAAAAAAAGAAGAAGAGGGAGGAATGGAAATTAATATTGTGCGTTTTTTCTTCTTTGAAAATAGAACCTTTTTCTTTTAGGAATCTTCAAGACATTGCTAGGCAAGGCAAAAGTGAGGAGAAATGAAAGTTTTGTTCATCCGTGATGTAGTGGACAAAACCCTTGATGATCAAGATTTTGCCTTTTCCTCAACCTCATCTTTCACACAGTCCTGTACATACTTGCTTTGTGACCCCCCTTCTGTGTGCCAGACTCTATCCTGCCTTCAGATGTTTGTACTTTTGGTGCCTCTCACTTCAGTTGCTCCCCACTCCCCACTCCTGCCCTTCCTGTTTAAAAGTCTAAATCTCCTTCACTTTTTAAAGATAGTAAAATTTAAATCTGTCTTTATACCATTCCTTCTCCCATTCCCCACTAGTTCAGACTGAATTAGATACGTTCTCCTATGAGCTCCAGAGGCACCTTGTATCCCCTTGCATCTAATCCGATCCTATTCATAACTCTGTCATAGTATCTATTATACTCTTTTTTGGGGAATCTTCATTCGTTTGCCTTCCTTTCCCAGGCTGGTGACACACTTAAAGGCAGGGATTATTATAGTTTCCCTGCCATGCTTTTAGTGTCTGGCATATGCCTGAAACACAATCGGTGACTTGAGCGCCAAAGGTCATGTAGCAAGTTGCATTAGACTCACCCGTGGCCTCTTAACTCTAGGGCTCTTTTCATCATTTCTTCAGATCTTATCTAGATCAGTCTTCTTGCCAGTGTGTCCATTCCCTTGGTAGAATTCCATATATCTCATGCTTGGTACAATTTCTTTGGTTTAATTAAATCCCTTCTGGAAAGTTATATACCTTTGTATGGACAGTGCTTTTACTCATTCATTTATTTGTTCTACAAACTGTCTGCTAAGTTTAATGCAAAGAGAGACAGTCATAGTTTTAAAAACTCCGTGAGACAGAAGAGCAAGCAGATAACGGTGGTGTCGTACAAACACTGTTGGCGTGCCCAAATACTTGATAGATTAATAAAGGAGAGTTAAGTTACCAACTGCTTGTGCTTCTTCAGTGGACATAGTTTTTCTCTTGCGGGGCCACAGAATATTAGCCTGAATGACTGACTCTGCCTATTGTTGTCTCACGCTATTAAACTGAGTGATAATATTGACATGAAGGCCTTCCTTGGCGCTTCATCATCTGAATTTGGCTTTGCTCTTACTTTTCTATTAGGTGGATTCTAAGTGCACTACTTTCTTGGACCCTTCTCCACTACAGTCAGAGGATTGACTTGCTCTGAGAATGAGGTTTCTGAAATCGCTTTTCCCACTGTGAAGAAGATAGAAACAGAAACAAAGAACTATCCCTTTGATGCAGTGGAAATAGGATATTTCTCCGGAGTGAAATAGCAACCATGATTTCTTTGAAATCAGCTTCTAAATGGGAGTTGAGCTACTTCCTCTGCAGAGAAGGGTGGTTATCCCTGGAGTCATCCAGAAGATACACGATTAGCAATGCTAGGAGGAAAAATCTAATTTGCAGATAGGATATTTATCTTCAGATAACAAAAGCCTGGAAATGCAATTTGTAATCTTTAAAATGGCTGGTGTATGAATATAGGTTAAAAGAAATGAACTTTGCCGCTTTGGAGTTATTCGGGTTGAGGGGCGGGGGGAACCTATGTGAAAATGCTTTGGAATAACCCTATCTCTTGGAATGCCGTGAAGCTTTCTTTGCTTTTCATTGTATGGGCATCTTGCTGCAAGCTCATTTTGTTGTTAAACATGAAGTTTTACAATGTAGATTGCACTAAGAATTTTTTTAATGGAGCAATTTAGAGCAGCTGCAAACTGCTCTGGAATTCCCAGGGATTAGTCGACAGACTTTTCTGTGATTACAAATCCCACGGTGAGAGGAGGTGAGGCATGCAGGCCCTGGGAAGGTGGGGGTGGGAGCGGGAGCAACCGAGCAGGAAGAGAGAGACTAACAGGATGAACAGAGATGGACAGACCACCTGCCTGGCGACTACATGTGTCTACTTTTATCTACCCGATTCCCTCACACTTATCTATGCTGTCCCTCCACATGAATTTAGCCCGTCCCCTCCGTGCTCAGTTTCCCCATTCCTTCCAACTTAACTTACCTCATTCTCTCCAAGTTCACTTTCCCCATTCTTTCCACCTGAATGTTCCATTACTTGATGCAAGCCCAGGGCTGCCCCTGCTCCGTGCTTCGGTATACCAGGACTGACCAGAATACCTTTAATCTGGCCCACTGGAACTTGGAGAAATGTTTAGAATTTAGAGCTAAAAGGAATTTACTTTCTAGGTGAGAAAGGAAGCGAAGAGAGAGTAAAGACTAGTGCATAGTTAACTAGTGAATGGCAAATCAGACTGGAATGCAGTTCCTTGAATTCAGTGCATGTATGTTCTATCAAATTGGCATATTTTGTTATATTATTTAGAACTCATTAATGTATCATTTTATTCTGTTTTCAAGTAATTTTGTGTAGTTAGCTTTAATTCTTCTCTCAGAGGAAATCAAAGCTTCGCAAAGGAACCAACCATATCTCATAGTAACAGTGTCTACCATTTATTTATTATTATGTGGGAATGACTTTACAGTCTCTCCCCACTTACTCCTTGCAGACTTCCTCAGAGGCGGGTTAGCCCAAACCAGGACACTGGTTTAGAGAGGTTAGATGTGTGCACAAATGAATGTGGGAAAGACAGGTGCACCTGCTTTGGAAGTCCCAGTTCTTAATGGCTACTCCAGGGTCTGAGCTGTGCACAGCACTCGATAGTACCTTCTCATCTGCTTTGGGCCTCTCTGCACTCTACATGCCTATTAACTAAGGACAGGCTTTCCTTGAGTGTCTGTTTTTTCTAAGAAATTTAAGAGTCTGTATAAAACTGTGTGTCCTCAGCTCATCCAGGTTATTGTGTGTTGCCCAGCATAGATCAGAATGTTCAGAGATGGTTATATGGCAGTTATTAATATGACAGTACTAATGCAAAAATACATTTACACATTTTGAATTATTATGGAACCTGAGTCCAGAATGAACCAACCTGGGAAGTGTATGACCGTGAATTGCCACCTAGCACGTGGAAGGTGGTCAGTCAGTGTTTGTTAAGTCAACAGATGAAATAAAATAACTTTTATGAAATTAGGGTACCATTCATAGAGTGTAACTGTTTTTCCAAGTCACTGAAGGAGAGAAATAATACATAATCATGTTTTATGCTGGAGATGTGCCCAGTACTTGGGTGAGTACTTCACATAGACTATTGCACTTAACCCTTATAATGTTTCATCATTCCTATTTTGCAGATGAGAAAATGGGGTGCTAAAGCAGTTAAACTATTTGCTTAAAGCATGTTCCTCATAAATTTTGAGGCAGGATTGAATGCAGGTGTTCTAACTTCAGAGGCTCTGCTTTTGACCACAATGGTGCTATTATGTACTTGAGGTGTGTGTGTGCATGTACACATACATTATATATGAGATGTGTGTGTTCATTAATACACATATACACACCACAATTTGTATACATACATTTGTATAAAATTTGGTGCTTGCTCCAGCCCTAGAAAACTGGCGATGACACCTTGCCCTTCATGGAACCCAGCTCAGTGACTTTGATAACCTGCCCCATCACGATTCACTGACACCTGACATTCACTGTGGTCCTTTTTACCTTGATCTTATTTCCCATTAAAATGCTACCCCTACCCAGAGACTCCTACCTAAACTATCTTCCCATTGCAGAATTGTTCCCAGTGGATGTAGTCTTTTATACTACTGGCCATCCTTTTAAAGGACATAGAGTTGGAGCTCTTTTCTACAGCCTTCTGAGACTGACCTGCATGTTTTCATTGCCGATCCCATAAGGAAAAGGACAGATTCAGTAAAGTATAGATTTTTCATTCAAAACCTGAGTATATCTCTCACAGCTTTAAAAATTGTGTTCATGTACCTGCCAAGACTGTCCACCATTAGCCTGAAGGTCTATGTGATATTCAAAGTTCAAGTTATCAGTGTAAACCAACATTCTAGAAAATAGACCCTGGAGGTACAAGCATGCTTTTCATTCCAGGATTATATTTTACTTGTCTGGGCTGGAATGGAAATGGAGAGGAGAAATCCAAAGCCAGGGGGTACCCCTAGGATAGACAGCAAAGCGAAGGAGAGACCAGCCTGAAGCATGTAGAATCTTCAGAAAAGAGGTGTTAAGCAGCCTCCGATGCAAGTGTACACTTATGGGAAAGAGCAGGTTTATCAAGTGCAAATGTATGAATGAATAAACGGACACATGCGCTTAATGCTCACAGCAGATGCGTGGGTGTGTTAACAAAATATGCCCCAGTGCCTCTCAGCAGTTGTGTTTCCTCCCTGCAAATGGGAGAATCCACGGATTGTTCATCCAGGAGATATTAATAATAAAACCTTTTTGATGTAGCACCCACAGTAAAAAGAAAAAGTTTTAAAAATTGCATGTTGAATTTTTATAGGCCCTTCACTTTCTTCCGTAATGGGATATTTTGTCCTCAGACTCTGGTCTGACACAGAACTTAGGGACTCATTTTGTGGGAACCTAATGTTTCCATTCCATGCGACAAAGAATAGAACTCAGAAGCATCTGAAAAATCCCTTTTGTGATGCGGTAATTTTAAACTGGCAGCGTAATTGTCACAGATTTCCAAAGAGATACAAAGAATGAAGTAAAGCAGATTTTTAATTGGAAGGGACTGTTTGGATCCAGTCCTAGATATGACCGTGTTTACAAGTCTGGTGACAAGTGGAATCTACAAGCGGTGTGTCTAATTGCACCTTTTAGTATGTCCAGACTGTGCAATACAAATAGTTTTAATCTGCAAGGCAAAACTACCAATCTCATTCCAGATTGAATTGTAGATCTAATTCACCCTACAGAACCAGAGGGGAAAGAATAACCCCTCTGCTTAATTTACTAGGCAGTCTAGCTTCTGGTTTCAGAGTTTAAAAGTGTATCAACTTCTGTTTCGATAACAGATGAGGATGCTGTAAGAGAGAAGTATTGCGGAGGTGTGGTGATAATGCAGATAGCTTCTTGTGCCTGGCTTTCTATATTGTGTTTTTAAAGGCCTCATATCTCAGCCTGGGCTTTATGTAGGGCATGCCAGGTATGAGGTGCATCTGTTTCCTCTGATGGTAATACAGGGCAGGGCCACGTTAGGCAAGAAGCCTGTTCCTAATGCATTTAAAGCCTCAGAAAGTGAATGGTGATTTTATAACTGTGGCCTGGATTTATTTTCTTCTAGCTGCAGCCTCAAGATGAGGATGAGAGAAATGAAATTTTAATCACATGAGGTTAGGATGAAATTCCTAGTTAGTTAAAATTAAATTAGCTAGAGATTTTGTTTATTGTGAAAGTCAGGCAAGATCCGCTGGTTTTATATTTTTGAGGTATTTCACTTTCTGTTCAGGTACAAGCTGTCAATCAAGGCTAATCAAACTGGCACAGTTAACATGATACATCATAAAATTTCACAATAATGTCAACCTGTAATTCTGTCAATCTGGTTAAGGGAAGTGGCTAAAAACAATACTGTCATTTTGTAATAACACTCAGAAGGTGTTGCAGAATAATGCTGCCATCATCTCCCTTACCTCTGTGCCTGAACTTCTACCAGAGGTGGCCCTTGCTGCTGACAAATGGGCAGGTGGCTAAAACCTTTCCTTGCTCTTACTGCTCATGAGATTGGAACAGGGCCACATAAATGGAGGATGTTGCCCCACAGCGCTCAGTTCTTCATTCTGGCCTCTTTGATACATCAAGAAAGATGCATTTTAGCAAACAATGCCAGCATTTCACACTACTTGCCTATGTGGTATAATATGCATGGGCATTGGATATTCTTATTTAGTCATCATACTTATGCATATGTTTTCTTATGAACTCAAATTCTGGAGTATTTCAAAAGCATCCATTTGAAAAAGCACTACACTTAACAGGAAAGCATAGGCTGCCCATTATACAGAGCGATAAAATCCAGCGCTCCCTGCAGACTTTGTGTTTTGTTTTGCAACTTCAGGACATCATGGTTCCTCAGCAAATTAGGGAAAGATGATAGACTCTCTCAACTCGGGAAGCCCCTAGAGTTGGCTCTGTTTGTCCTTGACATTCTCTGGGAATCCTTGCCTGGACACATGGACTCCCTTCAGTTGGCAGGTCTTCCTTTGGGCCAATATGGCTAGATTTTAATTCTTAAATATTCCTTTCTCTCATCAAACAATAGGCAAACAAAAGGCACTATACATTTGTATACTATATGTAGACTCAGAGAGTTACACACACACAGACGCGCGCGCGCGCACACACACACACACACACACACACACACATTTTAATATGCCCTGGAATGTGTTTTAGTTAAATAAATATTCTATGAAAAGAAAACGTTTAGCCAATTGGTGGTTTTCAATTTTTAGTTTGTATCATCTTAAAGCTTAGGAGACTTTTTGCAAAATTGCCTTACCTCGATGCGTAAACAAATAAACTAGAACTTGTGGGTTGTTGCTGGAGAAGGAGTCCAGGCACAGCTCGCTCTTGACCTCCCTTTCATAGGTCGCATTTTGTAAATGGCCACAGTATGTGATTTCCGTGCCTCATTCTAGGAATCTTTATGCATTTTCTATATTTCGTTTGCTCTGATGTGAGACAGACTACTTTGGAGAAAATGTGTCGGTCAGGTACCAAAGGTTTAAGAGATTGAGAAATTTTAAGGTTACCACAACTAATGTGGATTCATTTAAAGTTGCACAGCGATATAAGGAAGACCAATATGGACTCTTAGCAACATCACCACTGTGCTTGTTAGGCTGGCGCTCTTGCTACAGCTGGCATGGCACTGGCTTTAGCAGCAGCTCTGAATTTCTGGTGACCCATCAGATATTCTGGTAGTTGTGTCCTCAGAACTGAACTTCTCTTGTTAGCTCTCCTAGGTACTGGGCTGCATCCATGTTATCATTCTTGACCAACTCTCCTCGTTTCTCCACCTCCCTCCCTTCTCTGTTTACTCATAGTTGAATGATTAAAAATCTTAAGATGCAGAAAACTAGAGCCCAGTGAATTAGAGAAAGTATTTACAAATCAACTTAAAAGCATGGGCGAGAGGTATTTAAGGCAGCAAAAGAGAAAGGTGAGCATGGTAGAGATGGTGAAATCCATGCCTGCCTCTCTCTCTTCTTTCCTCCTTTACTCTCAATAAACATTTACCAAGCATCTATTTAGGGTAAAAAGTGATGAAAGATATTAAAATCTCCCAAAAACCTTTTTAAAAATAATATTCAAGTGATTTAATAAGTATAATAGAAAACAAGGGATAACAGTTTGGCAAACTGCTTTTCCTTAACCAGTTTCAGGAAGAATGTTCAGTATGATGGAATGCTTAATATAACACTGAGAAATTCATACAAGGAAAGACTTCTCATGAATGGTAGATAAGTTACCTTGAAAAGTAAGGACCTTGTGATGATAAAAGGGTATAATTAATTGAAAAGAGAGATGTATAATTCCACAATTAAAGGGCTGTATTTTGCTTTACGTCAAAGGCAAAAGGTAAAAATAATTTACTTCCAGTAATATCCAAGTGTTCAGAATTAAGAAGTTAGAATATTAAGATAGTTTATGAAAATAAACAGGTTTGTTAGTAATTGGGTAGTTCAAGGTAAAAGAATCTTTGAACACTAAACTATGGATCATTAATCCAATAAGGTAACATTTATCGAACAGTTCTAGGAAGCATCTGTGCAGGTTCTAAGGAAGGCAAGATGTGTAAGGAGATGTGTTCACAAATAACTGTAAACAAGGTACCATGTGATGGTCCCATGAGAGAGATGCAAATGCTGTGCAACTGAAATTCAGAGGAGGGAGAGCTTGCTTCCCACCAGGGAGCAGGGCATGGCTCCGTGGAAAAGATTTCTCTGGTTTTTCATTGCACTTCAACTGTGGGAACTGAAAATCTTTACCATGACAGCGTGGTCTGACCCTTGCCCACTTCTTGAGTGTCTCCTTTCTCTCTGTTCTCCACCCACATTGATCTTTCAATTTCTTGAACTCTATGTACATTTTCTCTACTGCCTTTGGATAGAGTCCCCTCCTTTTTGAGTGCTCTACCCAGTGCCCTATTCTTTCATCTAGTTTGCTTCAATTCTCAATTCCCATCTCATCTAAAGTGTAACTTCTTGAGGGAAGCCTTTTTTATGCCCCAGCCTAGGTCTGCTTCCTTTGTTATGAACACTCAAGGACTCAAGTATTTCCCTCTGTAGCCCTTGAAATTATATATCCATTAGCATGATAGATTATTAATCTGTCTCCTCCACTGACTGTTAGCTCCATGAAAAAAGGGATAGTGTCTGCTGCTGCTTGATGTTTTACTTCTAGTTTCTTGTGATTTGACATATATTTGACAGTAGAGACACATGCATTAAATAAAGAAGTATCTGTGTCGGGCCTTAAAAGATGGTTAGGAACTGCAATTGCCAAGGCTGAAAAGTGAGGGAAGAGCATCATCAGACATCAGCAACGAGCATGCTTTCTGGATATTAAGGGACTGATGAGGTCTGCCTTTGCTGAAGCCACATGGAAGGAAGGAGGGGCCAGATCATGGAGCACCTCGCCCTTGATCGTGATACTATGACACTTGGAATCTTGGAGTGGAATTTGAACTTTTTAGGACCCTAATAAAAAAGATAAATTTTACAGAAAAAAATAGACCAGTTTTCTTTATTAGAAACTAATATTTATAAAAGAATTTCAACAAATTATGCAGTTGGGATCACACAAAAATGGTTATGTTAAAATAATTTTTAATTGAGAAAGAATATCAAACACCAAGTGTCTCATGTGTAAAATACCATTCTGGCTACTTTGCAGAAATAAAGGGTAACTACACTGTTCTGTTAAAAAAAAGAAAAAAAGATGAAATTTTCCAAAATAAGTCTGTGATCAAGCCACGTTCTGATGACCAAGAACAGGACAAACACCTCTAGCTCCTGTAAAGTAATGACAAGGGTCAGCCCTAAAGTTGATGTTTTCAATTTCTACCATCTAAGTGGAAACATGAATAAATAATTTCATTTTAAAGTCCTTTCCAGATGCTAGAAGGCTGACATCACGTGGAGCACATGGCTGATTGCCATTTCTACCCAGCTCCATCCCATTCTTCCACAGTTATCTAGACAGCATTCTGAAGGTTCCAAATATAAGGCAAATCTTACTCTTGGAATAAAAGACTAACTGGCAAACTTGTTAAATACAAAGAGCTGTTTATTGCACTCATTGTCAACTTCACAGAGTAACTCTAGGCTCAATTGCCTAGGTAAAACATATGGATTGGTTCTAAATAAGTATCACTACCTATGAATAATTGAGACTTGATTATTATTTTCCAAAATTTTAATTAGGGTACACATGAAACATACTTAGTTTTAAAGTAGAAATATTCATAGAGCACATTAAGAGTGATATTGGTTCAAACATTTGTCCTAGAGAAAATAAAGTCTTTATTTGCTTGTGGAAAGTTCAAGATACCTTTTGGTGAAGAATGGTATTGCTCACTTAAAATAATAATAATAAAATAACAACAACACAACAACAACAACAACAACAACAACAACACAATAGACTATCAGAATTGAATTGCCATATGATCCAGCAATCCCTCTTCTGGGTGTTTACCCCAAAAACCTGAAAACATTTATCTGCAAAGATATATGCATTCTGATGTTCATAGCAGCATTATTCATGGTGGCCAGGACATAGGAGCAACCAAAGTGTCCTACAATAACAACTGGATAAAGATGTAGTACACGTATACAATGGAATATTACTTGGCCATAAGAAAAGATGAAATACTGCCATTTGCAACAACATGGGTGGACCTTGAGATAATCATGCTAGACAAAATAGGTCAGACAGAAAAAATTGAAAACCATATGATTTCACTCCTATGTGGAATATAAAACTGAAAGCAACAAACAAACATGACAAACAAACAGAGACTCATGGACAAGGACTGTGGATTAGTGGTTACCAGAGGGAGAGGTGGGGAGGGAGGAAGTAGATAAAGGTAAAGGGGATTAAATATTTGGTAATGAAAGAAAATCTAACTTTGGGAGGTGAACACTTGGTGTAATATATATACAACATACTGTTGAATTGTACACTTGAAACTTATTTGATTTTATTAACCGGCGTCATCCCAATAATTTTTAATACAAAAAAAAAAAAGGAAAACAAAACTAGGTAGTCAGAATGCAATGGAGAGGAATAAGAAATCCTGTTTTGGCAAGCTAAGGTTTTAATATGGTATTGCTGTACAAAGGAAAGGGTGTTACTTATTTGATCATGTATGTTGCAGTGCTTTGCAAATACCAAAATCTTTAAGCACTTTTAAATGACTAAAAGATAAAGACTCTTAGTTTTGCCCAAATGTTTTTCTGAAATAAAATAGTAAAAATATGAGTGTTAAGAACTGAGGTATTAGACTTGATTTTCAGATGCTATTCCGCTAGCAGAATGAGTTGAAACTTCATTGTAGAAAATATTCGCAAAAACCTAAATTTAATTCTTATAATACATACCTTTTCACCATTGAAGATGTTGCTGTTATTTCAATGTCTTTCATAGATATACATTTATGTAGACATTCAGTGTACACACACACACACACACACACACACACACACACACACGATTCATTCAATAAACACACATTCTCATATACCTTATTCCATAGTAAAAACTTCAGCTAAAAGGTTGTAATTTTCTTTCATAAATGCAGATTCTTCCAAATTTACGTATCTGTACCTTTGCAACATTGCTTCCTGGTGTTAATTCAAGGTATTAATTTAAATCAGTTAAGCCCAGTGGGATTCTGTATGTCTTAGATAATGTAGTCCTAACAGATGAGGGTACGTAGGGTGCAGCTGTGAACCGCCACTATGTCACAATCATGTTTGGATGTGGATGTAGCTACCTATACATGGAGATTCACATCCAGGTTTGCAAAGGCTGCATAAAAATGCGGCGTCCTAAGATGGTGACAGAATTTTGAGTCTAAATTCTTTTAACTTCATTCTTTTTGGTTCATACATAAACTAAAATGAAGCTGCACTGCGTATGAACGAGTTGAGAACATGGACTTGAAATGCATACTGCCTGGTTCAAATCCTAGTATGGCCATTTACAAGGAGTTAGCAAGTTACTTCTTTGCCTCAGTTTCCTCACCTGTAGGAGCAACTCTAGCTTTGGGTTTTTGCAAACGTACACATGGTAATACACACAAAGCACTTAGATTATGATATATAGATATAATAAGCTCCCATTAAATGGCATTTATTAATTATCTGGAAACTACATATACTGTGTTATTCAGAATATAACAAAGAAAACTCAGGATAAAAGTGCCCGGTTCCCATAATGAATAAAGGGAGACTTTTATTTCCTCCCTGTATTTTCCTTTTACTCTCATTTGTCATTTTTTACCTGGAGATGCTGAATATGTATTTCACTAAAAATATTGCTCAGTAGCCAAATGCTACACGTGATCTTCAGTAATTTGACTCATGGCTACTACAGGCAAATAAAAAAATAATAGTAATAATCACCACACACACCAGAACAAACCTACTAAGACAAATATTTGGGGTTCCCCTTGGTCTGTCCTGCTGTCAAGAGCCCTGCTGCTTGCATATAGAAAGAACCTCACCTTTTCGTTAGGAGGGAATGGGAGCACCGACATTTCCAGCTCTTTCATGAGAACCTTTCTGAGCTCACTAGTTGCCGGCGCCTGAACCCTTGTGCTGCCACTGATGTGTGAGGGACATTATTTATCATCACAGCGAGTGTCACTTCAACTGTTCCAAGTTTTCAGGCTGCTTAAGATGAGTCCGATATACACACTGGAGGTTTAATCACACTGCGCAATGAACGGAGCAATTGGTTATTAATGTTTTTGAGGCACATCCTGCAGTGAAAGGTCTGTTGTGGTTTCCACTAAACCACCCAGATGTTCAGTTTTTTCCCCCAATTAGCCCTTTCAGATTGTGCCAGGATAAAGATTAAGTTTCAGGGAAAGCTTCACAGACTGCTCTTCAGTGACATTTTTGCCTACCTAAAAAATGATCAACTTTCTACCATTTTTTAGATGTTAACCGTTTTGCTGACCGTTTATTTTATATGAATAAATCAATATAATGACATGAAAGAATATGTGTTTTTCTACCTCTTCTTAGCCTTTTTCCTCTTATCAAGGTCTGTTCTGTCCTTTTTTCCCTTTCCATCTGCTCTTTGAGTATATACTGTGTGCAGAGATGTAATATAATCTTTATTTTAAAGGATTCAGGAGAGTTCTATGTCCATATACCAATGTTAATCCAATGTTAAGGGCTAATAGTGAACTTGTTCCTTTGGCCTCCTAGTGTTCATTTACTCTCCTCCTTGTATCAGTGTTGCATGCACTTTTCCTCAAGTTATCATCCTTATCCTGTATCTCAGCGCTTGTGTTTGAGTAGAGTTGTTTCCACTTGTGTTCTTGGGAATAAGTTTGATTCAGTGTTTCCAGGCAGAGCTATGGATGCTCCCAGCTGTGCTGTGGTGGATGATTTAGCAGTGGACATATGAGCCCTTTGCTGGGGTTGTTAGAAGAAAAGCACACTCTTTCCTCTGGATTTGAACCTCGGAAGACAGGGCTAGGGTGGCATTGTCAGCCATCTGTAAGCCTCACAGAGCTTGAGCTTGAAGTCCACCAAGTAGAAAACATGACCAAGAGATGGAAACAAATGTGATCCTGCTGACATCATTTGAACCCCTGAATAAAAACTTATCTGAAATCCTGTGTGCCAGGCCAGCAGACTATCCTTCTCTCTCCCTCCCTTCTTCCCTGCCTTTCTTTTCTTCTCTTTGTCCTTATCATTTTTGTGCTTAATTCTGAGCTGAGTTGGATTTTTTTGTGTATGTGCTTAAGTTTGTGCAGAGTTGAATCTTCTCTCTCTTTCAATTGAAAGAATTTTAATGCTACAAAAGAAGATAGAAAAGGGGAAAGCAAAGACAAATACATGGGATTCCAGAACATGTGTTCCTTAGGTAGAATAAAATAAAGATCTAGAAAAATATTTCGAACATTTTTCAATGTCACTCAATGGATTAAGTTTAACAGTTAAGTTTAATACAGTGATTTCTGAGCAGGAATTGATTTCTGTAAGCACCAAGAACGTATGTTATAGGTCATGCAAAAGATGTGGTTTTATTATAGATGGGGGTCATTTTTATAATTCAAAACTATGGCACAAAGGTTAGCTTTTAAATTTGGAGAGTGACAAGATTTGCTATCTCAGGTAACCCTCTAAGACCACTTCCAATATCTTTATTAAAATGGATTTTGGAAATCTTTCTTTGTGTCAAAAGTGTTCAAGAATTCGAGTTTTAATTTGGTTAAAAAGGTAAGCATTTTAAGGAATGTCTTTGATAACTTTCTAGAAGTGAAAAAATTTCACTTCTTTAATTTGGATAACTTTAAATCTCTTGTTTCCAAATAGATTTAAGAAAGAATTCAAAATCATGTTTTCATTTTAACAGTCCGAGGTCTATAAGCCGTGCTTTTTATTTCTTTATTCTTTGATGTTGGACTCCAAAACAAAGCTTGCTTTCAACAACTACCATGTAATATTGGCCTAACTATTGTAATGAATGTTGACCCTTAGAATTTAATAAAGCTATCGCTATTTAAAACTTATTTCTTAAAGTACCACAGCTTGACTTCTGAAGCATGCTACTTGAAGCATAAAAAGTTTATTCCACTTTAAAGTTTGGAAAAACTTCACAATTTTACCATCATGTTAACAAGTTGTGGGATCTAGTAGAAAGTCTTGTGAGATTTCTGCTCAGTGGTATATTCTGCTAGATCTCCCAAAGTTAAGCATGACTGCTGCTTTTGGGGAATTAGAATGTTAAAATGTCATTTGGGTTTGAATTTAACTGCATGAACATATGAGAAAAGTTTACATGCTTTTGTAGCATTAAAATAATCATTTATGCAAAGAAAATTGGATATTTTGAAAGTATAAGAGCAAGACCAGGGATGAAATGAATCAGCATAAACTATTTAATCTCTAAGTATCATATTTGTGGTAACACACAAGAGAATTTGTTTCTTTATGTTGTGTATCAATAGACATGTTCATTTTTAGGTTTATGCTTATCATTGTTTTTCCCATGGCTATTGATAGGTACTAATTTTCTTATAACTACACAAATATATTTTCATATACTATAATAGAAATAAACTAACAGTTGTTCTAAGTGAACATTGATCATTTCTGACATAATTTATAGTTGAAAAATGGTGAGCTCTCTGGTCTGTGCCCTGCCTCCCCTTCTAGAATGTTGGCTGTGTGAAAGCAGGCACCACGTCTGTTTTATTCACTGGCATATCCTTAGGATCTAGCTGGGTTTTTAATAAATGTTTCTGAATGTATTAATTAATTAATTAATTAATTAATTAAATTAATGAAGAGTAATAGATTTTTGAAGAGGACTTGGGAAAACAGGACTTAGATTTAAAAACTTGCACATAGGTGGACCCAAAAACATTCCTACTAGTAAGAATGACATTATGAAGGAATTAGGAAGACCATTTAGGGAAGAACACTGAAGCAGTGTAAATCTTAGGAATAGGTTAAGATCTAAAAGAGTGATGGCATATCTGGTGCTGTAACTGGGAACTAAGTCAAACTCAAAAAATGATGGATGAGAATTCAGAAATTAACAATGGTCTTTGGTAGCCAGAACAGAATTGGAATGAATTGTAACATGGTGAAATTTAATGATCATTTTGAGTCTGTGCATCAAAGGATGAAAAGTAGTTGATAAAAGAAACCGAAATGGGGAATTATTTTTTATTTTTAGAAGAGGGTAGTTATAAATAAACTAGAAAGACATAACACATGGACCTAAACTTTTATGAGACTATAGTGCCCCAAACTTAAGTAAATTACCAGAGGGATAACTTTATTATCACTAACAACCTATAATACTGCATAAGGCTACTAGTGATAATGCCAACAGATGTTAGTTAATACACAGTGATCTGGCTAGTTAGGAAATTTCTACAGTCGACTTGGGCTTTCGTAAGTTTAGTTCCCATTTTATGTTCCCACGCAGAGCAGTCTATTTTAGAGTCCTGTAATGATGGGATGATTCTTACAAGTGCCCATAATCTTCTTCACCATTATTATTGCCTTTATATATTCTTTTATATTAGGATCAGAAAGACTTTCAGCATCGAAGGCCTTAATCACACTGAGTCTCCACTTTCTCACCTTTAAAAATGGCTACTCAAGAGTATTCTATTTGGAAAAGCTGTTTATATTTGGTAGCTTTTGAAAGTACCCCCAAATACTTCTTTTTAATAAAGTAGTGTGGTGAAAGTTAGAAACTTCATTGTAGAAGTCACTTGTGACTTTTTAACGGTGAGTGGGATTATTGTACTCCAACAGAAAGGGTACCAAGGAAATTGTCAGAATAATCATGTAAAAGGGCAGCCAATGACAGAGTTATATGTTACAGAGGAAAATCAGAACTTACCTGAAAGTTTACCTACTTTAAGAAATCTATATGAATCCTATAGCAATTAGAACACTAATATCAATTATTATAAAATATTTACTGTCTAGATTTTAACTCTTTTTCACACCAAGGAATATCAAAGTTCACCCTGTGGCTATTTGTAAAGAAACATTACTACACAGATTTAAATAATCAGAATTGATCTACAATAGTTTTTTTTTTTTTCTAGGTTCTGTTCTGAATTTTTCAAGACTTTTTAGGAACAATAGAAGATGGCAGTTTCTGAATATAGCAAAAAGCAGATTGATATTCTAAAATAATGAACAATAGACAACCAAATAAGAGCTGTTGCCTCAGAGTAGCTATTCATAGTGTTAGGGTCAGATGCTTTGGGCAAAAGAAAGTGATACAATCTATTGTGCATTGTGATGTTGTTGTTGTTGTTGTTGTTTTGAAGGGAAACAGCCGTCATGCTGAATAAATGAAGAAAGTAAGATGTCTGAAATACCAATAACTGGTATTGTGCCTTTTTTCTGTTGTCGTGAGACAGTTATTTATAGGGCAGGCATATAGGAATTCACTACAAAGTTTCAATTCTCATGTTTATAAAGGACTCATTTTTCTTGAGAAAACCAGCCGCTCTGCTTCAGAGTCCACTCTTGGAAACCATTCATGAGATTTAATGTGAAACTTGAAGTTCAACTAATTGTAATAGTCCATGCTTGAGATGATTGGAATCCTCTATGACAGTTGAGTTCAGTTATTCTTTGAAACTTTTTATTTCAGATATACGAGTTAAATTATCTGGTTTGAATCTTGTTTTATAAAGTCATCATAATCTTACTCATGGAAAGTTAGTCCTCAAAACAAAAACAACTCTTATTTTCTTATTTAGTATCTATGGAACATGGCAGAGGGTGTGTGGATAATGAATAATATCTAGTGGCCTGGGTTTTTATATCTATTTCTTTTTTTTCTTTTTTCTTTTTTTTTTTTTTTTTTTTTGTATCACCTTTTAACCATAAGGAATTTGGATTAAATACAAAGAAAGCATGATATTTTCCTCAGGGCTACTCATGTGATATTGACCCTACTGGTAATTTTTGAGCATTCACTCAGAGAAATTATTGGTGTTATTAATACATAAACGTAAAATACTCATTTATAAGTAGCAAAGTGGTATTAACTAAGCCTATCCAGTGTATATCATTAAGCAAGGAGGGAATACTTCAATGTAAGAGATTTTGTGTGTGTGCATGTGTGTGTGTGTGTGTGTGTGTGTTTATTTCATTTCATATAATATCTCCTTATATTTGGAAATACCTGTTTTAACAAATGTTCCCAAAGTTGGCAAAATTATGTAAATTTCACATATGTATAGACACTACGTAATAATCCTTGTGTCTCATATGGGATCATCAGAATTTTTCAGATGTTCTTTGCAACTACCATATACACAATTTCAATTGCACATATAGTTATCTATTTTTTTCAGCTTTATTGAGATATGATTGACATATAACATTATGTAAATTTAAGGTGTACAGTCTGTCGATTTCATATACTTAGGTATTACAAAATGTTTACCACAATAGCATTAGCTAATATCTCTGTCTCATCATGTAGTTACCTTGCCTTTATAGCTATGGGTTAAATGTCCAGAAATTGGTGTAGGTGTGTCTTGAAGCAGAAGTAGACAAGAGTCAATAAGTAACTTGGCAAATAATCACATTGCCTTTGAGAAAGGGAAGGATTTAAGAGCTGGGGGAGAACTAAGATAAGGAAGTAGAAGTTTTTAAAATTGTGGGATTAGGACTAGTCCAATGAATGAAGTGGAAGAAAAAAAAAATGCCATGATTTTTTAAAATCAGTATTGTATTCCAAATAAATAATAAATGTTTTTCATAAGTGGTTATTTAAGTAGTCACTTTGCCTCCTAAATTAGCTATATTTTCTTAATTAGAGGAGGAAGTAATTGAATAACTCGCTAAATTTGTCTAAATCCTTTAAGGCAATTCTGTTTTTAATGAAATAGCACTGTGGAAATCAATGTAAAAACAACTGACTTTAATAGATAGGAAATTCTCACCTTGCAATGACTGAAAAAAGAGAGATTGTTATTTTCCTCTTTTGTTTTTACTGTGAATGGAGGTTTTATTAACAACTTGATGATTTTTTTTTTTTTTTTGCAACTCAGGAGTATGCTTGATTTTACTGTGAATGAATGGAGGTTTTATTAACAACTTGATGATTTTTTTTTTTTTTTTGCAACTCAGGAGTATGCTTGATTTTTTAAAAAAATTATTTAGGCATTTTCTGATTTTTTATGTGTGTATGTGTGAGAGAGATTTTTAAGATAAGTCATTAGAAATGAAAAGATTGATTACAACTGTTTTGTTTTTACTGTGAATGGAGGTTTTATTAACAACTTGATGATTTTTTTTTTCTTTTGCAACTCAGGAGTATGCTTGATTTTTTAAAAAAATTATTTAGGCATTTTCTGATTTTTCATGTGTGTATGTGTGAGAGAGATTTTTAAGATAAGTCATTAGAAATGAAAAGATTGATTACAACTGTAATCGGGTTTCATAGCCTTTTTAAAATACCACCATCATATTTTTAATTGAATGCCTAAATCAGCCAATAGTACACCAAACGCGTAGGGTCTCATTGGATTCTCCAGACTCTTCACCTGTGAGTTATATCATTATGTCATACTGGAATCACCATATTGCCTGTTTAGGAAAATGTCCACCAAAAGTTCAAGTTGACAATAATTGTAAAGAAAAATTCTGCTTCTTATATACCTGGTATTCTCTGAATTTGTAAGTTCAGGACAAGCAATTAAATTGGTTGTTTGATTTCTTGATTTACTTAAGGTGTGCTGGCCTAGGAGTAGAGCACGGGGTGGTTGTGGGGTTTTGGTTTATTAGACCGGCATTATATATTTCATTAAACAAAATTGTAGTATTTTTCCCATATTTTCAGATACAGACAAAATGAAAGTGAAATATTTATTTTAGGAAAAAAACTAGTGCATAAAAAGAATAGTGAATTCATGATATATAATGATACAAAATAACAACACATAAAAGGTAATATTCTTAATATTTGATCAAAATTCACTTTATTTTTATTTGTTTCCAAGGATGCCTATGATTTAGTTAGTAAGAAATGCTAAGACATTTTAGAAGTTCTATCTATAAATAACATTTTCCTCATAAATTGACCTACTGATGTTAAATTGGTACAAAGCTCAAAATCAGTATTTAACATTTAATGGAACGAACAAACTAATTCTGCAATTTAACTCAACATTTGCAGTAAGATGACTTGTACCCTAATGGCTTGTAATTAATTTTTCTGAAAATCATATTTATGATAGTCTGCAGATTTGGGCTTTATCTAATACATAATGTTCATTTTGAGCCTTTAATTGCATTTAAATTAAAATTGGCTTAGCAGGAAGATGAATTGTGGGAATGCATCAAACCACCCAGCATGTCCTGAAGATGTGAGCCTGAAAATGCAATTTGGTGGAGATGTGCAGAATCATTTGGAGTTCATTAATTTTTATTGCACAGGTAGTTTTACTAAAGTAGGTTATTTTCTTTGAAATTTATATTTATGTTTATGTCAATAGCTAAATATCATATTGGCCCTTACATCTATTAGAGTTTATTAACCTGGCTTAATAGAGATTGTTCATATTGAGAAGAGAGATAATTTGTGTTTGCCCCTCATTCTGATTTGGTAAGACTGGTACAGTATGGATGCTTTTTTGGGGGGCGGGGGGAGTGAAGGATGAGGTATAGGGAGTCTTTGTGAAGGAAGTCTAACTTCTAACAAGTGTCTACTCAGGTTTTCAGAATAAGGACTCTGGAAGAATCTAGTGAGGAATCATCTGAGAAGATATTCTTGCTACTACTTTCTAAGGTCTTTTAAGCAGAGTAATCTTTTTCTCTGTATGTAACTGAGGTTCTGACCTGGCCATTGCAATGAAGGGTTATTGATGTAAGCTCTGTTTGGGGCTTAATGTGCCTGGGCTTTGGCCAGCCAGCTTGTAAGTGATTCCTTAACTTGCAGATGCTGCTGAGGTTATCCAATTTAATTATAATGTCACTTTACAATTATAAGGGAAAAGAGGTTTTTGCATTGTCTAATGAATACAAATTGTCCGTAATTTGAAAATACAAAGAAATAAAAATTAACATTTGTCCCCTTTGCCAGAGAATTTACATTTGTGCAACTGGTACTAATAAGTAAAATAATTCCATTACCTAAATTCATTAAACACATGTGCTTTTTATTTTGGAGATTGTATATCATTCTTATTAATAAAATGATATTGTTAGCATTTGCCATTCTGGACTCATTTTTCCCCCTTTGCAGACAGTGTAATTAGGGACAGAAAAGCTTCAGGATGAGCAAATGCCTGCTATAGAAATGAATTATATAATTGTGGTAATGATTTTCCCTAAAACTCTTTCCGCCAACTGTAACATTTTTCACCTCACTATTTTTTTAAACGTGTGTGTGTACACACACACATTTGTATGCTGCTTTATTTCATGAAAATGTGGAAATGGCTCTCCGTGCTGACAATCTGCTACAAGTTCCTAGTTTGTGGTCAGAGATGATAGAAGCCCATCTTCATTTAATACGCGCCAATCAGAACTTGACAGAGGTATTGCTTATTTTCTCATTTTATCACTGAAGCATGCTGTTGTAGTTTAGTCCCTAATTACTCTCAGACTGAGACGATCCAAATATCCCCATGGTGGTAATATTTTCCTGCCTGGGTGAGTCATTACGTTGTTTGGCAGACTGAAACACCAGCATTCCGTTGTTGGAACACTACCCCTCATGTAGCGCCACATCCTCCCCTCAGTGCTGTCTGCTCTTTGGTCCTGCTGTGACATTTCAAGCTATCCTGTACGCAATCACATTTGCCTGCCTTCTCTCTGACTGATTGGACCGCTGCCAGTTCCCTCTTCAGGGCCAAGGACAGGAGAATGGGGGGTATCTGAATAGAACTGCTTAATGATCTAATGGACCAGTGCCTCTCTCCCGCTGAGAGAGAGGGCTTATTTGTTTGCTGGTTACAGGAAAGGTCAGGGAAATCCTTTTCAACAAAGGCTGTGACAGTGAGAATGTGCAATACCATACATTACTGGTGTTTGAATAACTTAATATCTTGATGCGCCCCTCCCCCAACAACAAAACCAGAGACTTTTTGGTCTTTATTTCATTTTCAATATCCTCCAGATGGCAGAAAATGGAAGTGATGAAGCTCGGGTTCGCACAATAGTTTATACCAAATGCCCAGTATCAGAAAGCTTCACAGGTATTCAGTTCTGAAGAGCATGCTGAAGTTTGGAAACATGCTTAAGACAGCCAGTCTTTCCACTAGGGGCTATTATATAATAATTATTTTAAAATGTATGTATTTAAACCAGCAGGGAAACATGGCATCTTAGTTAGTAGGAACTTAAACATTTGTTATTTTTATTTTAGAAGGATGCTTTTTAAATACTTTCCCCAGCTGATCTTTTCATTTGTTCACACTTTTTCAAGTAATTATAAATAATTATTCACGACAACATACTGGGAAGTTTTAGAACAAAGCTTTTAAAAAAAAAAGTTTAAATAAAGAAATAGGTGCAGTGGCATAAAATTGTATTGAAAGTACTTGAGTTGTAATGCTAAGGATAATTCTAAGAAATGGTGTTCATCTATGTGTATCTGATATTTTACTTCATATTTTTGGTAAACAGTGCTAAAAACCGTAAAGTGGTTTTTTTAAATAGAAAAGGATCATTGAAATTATAAAAGAAATCTGACTGAAAGAAAAAAAAAAAAAAAGCTTAGATGAGCCAGCTATCACACTAGGCAGAAATTTGGTGAGAAAATCACTGACTAGAAGAGATTCAGATTAAGCCATGGAGTAACCAACTGCTACCAGAACCTACTTCTATTGAGATGTTTATTTAAACAAAGAAATCATCAAACAATAGTTTGCAGGAAGTTCCCCCCCCCCCATCCCTTTTTATATTTTCTGAAAAAGGAATGGAGAAGGCAGGAGAGGTTGGTCCCTCTGTGTCACGGTTCACCTGCCCTGGAGGTGGAGGGTGGGGAGGTTTGCAGTCTGCTCACTCAACTGTATTTGACTAGGGTGTCAGCCCCTCAGCTTTCACAAGCATTGAATATGTCAAAAAATCTTTCAAAGAAAGTGTAAATTTTAACTGGGCTGCTTCTGGTTCACATTTAATGCCGTTTAAAAAGCTTCAAGCGTGTTGATGTCCAAGAGGCTCTCAATGTGTGAGCTGTGCCTGCTCAGCTAAGGTGTCTTTCCAAGCAATTAGGAGGAGGGACTGTTGGTGCAGATAATTTCTAGATAGCTACGAAGGTTAGAGTATTTTGTCAAGCAACCTGAAATTAACCCTTTTATTCAAGTAGGCTGGCTGTGCCTAGAGTATGGTTTTTCTACTGGGTGTTCTACTTTAAAGGAACTTCTCTACTGGCAAGTGCAGCCACTGATTTTCTTTACAAATGGACTGCAAAATGCTTTATAAGAACAAATTATTACTGTGATTAACATGGTGATAATTATTTTCTGTGAGTCTGCCTTGCGCTGGCATGTGAAAAGGCTCGTGCTCAGCTAGCTATGGAGTGAGTGGGAATTGTCCTAGTTCCCTTGTAAGAAGTCCTTGTCCTATAGGAGGAGATGGGTTGCTCTACCATCCGCATCTCCAGCTGGAATGTGATGGACAGGTGATGCATGGAGAGTCCTTGCCTTCAAGCCATTGGTGTGAGCCAGTTTGTTTTTGCTTTTAGTACCGTAAGAATAAAGAAGGAAATGTGGCCATAAAAATGTATGGGAATGTGGTCTTTGGGTGCTTGAATTTACTCCTTTCTCAAGCTACATGTAGAGAATGAAGAGTGCAATACCCATGCCTACACATCTCATCCCTATAAGAGTTTGGAGACATTAAATTACATGTTTAGAAGGGTAGCCTATGGACGTCTGGAAAAACAGCCCAGGTCTCTCCTCAGCCTCAAACTTTTCCTTAGGAGCCTCAAACTATGTAATGCATAGCATCTTTAAAAAATGTGGCTTAAAAGAGAGCTGGTTGTCCTCGGCGCCAAATTTCTCTGCATAATGTGTTTCCAGAAAATTACTGGGGGATTTCCTCTGAGGGAAGAGGGGTTGGGGGCAAAGGATTGATAAAAACGAGTAAAGAGGAAGACAGACCCTCACATATTGAAGAACAGATTCTGTAGTCGTGGTTGCTGGCAGAAATGTTAAGTGCTTTTCACAGTCAACATTCAAACAGATTATCAGATGGCATATTTCACCCTGTTGTTACTTTAAATGAAGTGACCATGAAATCAACAAATCTGCTGTCAGGTGCCTGTCACTAAGATAGTTCTTCCTGTCACACAATGCCTCACATAGCAGGTAATGTGTTTTTAAGAATCAGTCCTGTGTCACCTCATCAAGTCCTTGTTAAAAAGATGAAATAAGACGGATGGTGTTGTCTACTATAGAGTTGACTGAAATTCAGTAGAATGAAATGCATAATCCCCAGAAAGAAATGCTTCAAAGAGAGCAACCCAGGTATTAGGAAATAATAGTTGTCTCTTACTACCCCCTCTTTTGGGCCTTTACATGTGCCCTTAGGATCACTATGTACTTTTTTCTTCTTCATTAAATTCTAGACTTAAAACCAATTACATCAAAGTCTGCATTCAGTGATGAGGCTAGGTACTTACGTTTGCACCATCTAGCATATGAAAAAAAAAAAGTCAGAAATTCATTACAACCCATGTACGTATTTAAAATCATATAAACAGTGCAGTAAGCACCCATGTCTGTTTGTATTTTGATTGGCTATGGCTTCTATTTAATCACAAGCCTTATTTATAAAAATGAGTATAAATTTGATCTGGTATATTATTGGTCATAAGCCTGATTTTCTCTTGTAAAGCACCAGTATTAAGTACATGTAGCACTGTACCGGATTCGCACAGCACTGAACCTGCATTACCTGCAGCTTCTGATTGGAATCGCTGATGCTGTGAGCGGTTAGGATCTTTGAATACTACCGAATATGGATCATCTGGATTCAATTTATACAGGTGATAGCTAATTCTGCATCAGCCTTGTTATAGCATTAAAGTGAAAATAGCAAAATGTAGATGAAATGCAGGGGCCTTCTTATTCATGACTCCGTGCATCCACCTCAACTCTCCAACCCTTACTGAGTAATTCTGATGGAGCTGTACCAAATTTTGACAAAAAGGGAAAAGAATATCAATATCTACTTTCTGGGAATTCAATTTGATGGTAGAGACACAGAAATGATTACTGATACTTATGGGTAAGTGTTAAAGGTGCAACTTGGCCCGAGAGACCCAGGGAAGATTTTATAACAGGTAAAATTGAGAGGATTCTTGAAGGTTGAGTGAGAATTCATCAGAGAGACAGTAAAGGGAGGGTATGCGTGCCAATGCATAAAGGGGTAAAAGGGCGTGGCGTTTGGAAGAAGATCAACTAATTTTGCTGGGCTATAGCACAAGGAAGATAGTTTTGAATGGTCTAGCAAGAAAGGCTGCTTTAGGTCAACATTGATGTGTTTGGTGAGTTGAAATACAGCAATGGGAACCGTGGTCACATTTTAACATGCTATCAAAATGGAAGAATATTGAGCTAGTAACAGAACAACTAGAGGTCTTTTCAGATAAGGAGAGCCTGAAGAAAATTGCTATAATTATGATTTATTGTTAATCTTGCTACTACTATTGTTTTTATTTCCCATTCACCGTTAGCACTGGCCTTTTTCTTAGCCATCTCTAGACTTCCATAGATGGTTTTCTAGATGTTCTCCCCCAGGTTGCATTTGTAATGAGACTTGCAGTTTTCTTCACACTTCCTTACAGCTTCGTTGATAAAAATCACAATTGTGTGTGTGTGTCTGTGTGTGAAATATTCAGCTAGATAATCACACCTGTGGGCTCTTGTAAAAACAGGAGTATTTTTTTTTTAATTGCTGTCTTTTTTTCATTTGGATTTAAAAATCGCAACATGAAGTTATCGTTTTTACTGCTTAAAGATCGTGAGCATAAAAATTGTTTGTAATTTTAAATGACCTGATCATGTCTTCAGTATTATTTTTGATATGTATTGCACATTATAGTGTAGGTTGACAAGTATATTTTCCTTATGCTGTGGTTATTGATCGTCTAGCCTTTGAAGTGAAACTCTACACTCAAATGTATGTGGTTAATTAGTGTGTTTCTCAGATGTTGTGAGGAAAATCAAATGGAAAAATAAAAGCCTTTACCTACACATACACACAACTTTGGGGGGATAGGAGAAGCCGCTTATAATTTTATTAATTCATAGACATTTAAGTTTATGATTTCCTATTCTTGGTCATTACATATAGGATTAAGAGTTGGGCCTTTAATTACAGCATCCATTTGGAAAATCTGCTATCTTAATGTGTTTATTGAGAATTATGGAACTTGCTTTTCCTGTCCTGAAATGAGCTCATGAAAATGCATGAATGCTCTTGTCATTCGAGGTGGCAGGGGGTGGTTTTGGCAGTACAATAAGTTTTCCCCTATAAAGAATAGCTAGGATGTAGCAGTGAAGTGTCGGAATGCATGGAGATCAGATTAAATGTATTTGAATTAGTATCTCTATGGGTTTTATATCTCAAAGTCAAAATAGTCATTCTCATCAGATAAAAAATTCTTGACTGGAGAAACTCTGATCCAGAAACAATCTATCATTTGAATCCCCTGATTGTAATATGAATGGATATTCAAGTTCTAACACTGAGAGTTAATGCTGTATCCCAGTGGTTTATTGAATCACAGTGCCATCTAAAGTGATCCTCTAAGAGCAGACCAGTCAGAATAAGTATTTAGATACCTACTACCGGGGCACCTCTCTGTAGCACAATTCCTGATGCTGAAATTTATAAAAAAATATCTGTGCTAGCTTCTCAACCAGATGGTGTTAGTTACTGAAGTACAAAAGTCCTCGATGTAAGGCACTCTTTAAGGTGCTGTGAATATAAACTAATTACAGTGTTATTAAAAAAAAAATTCAGTATATATACATGCCATCGATAGCTATGGCATCAGTAGCTTTTTATAGCTAAGGGACCAATTGTAATTACTTGATATAATCTCTGTATTTAAATTATCAGGACTTTAAACTTGAATCCCTCCACTGTGTAAACTTTTGGGATTATGAGTGGTTACTGAGGAACATCATACCAGAGAAACATGACCACTTTTAGTTTTGGAAAATAGGTATCTCTATAATTGTGATATAATATTTTTAAGTTGACATTTTCTATTTTTTTTAGCATCATTTCACTCTTACCTTTTAAAAATTACCCATAATTTGTTGAACTCAATTCAAAGTCTGCAGAGGCAATGTTTCCACTATATATAGCCCCAAGTACCATATTTTTCTTATTGTTGATTTATGTTTCTTGACTGTTTCCTGCCTTTTTTATTCCCTTTGGGTTTCAAAATATTATATGTGGCATTATTTGACTAAACATCATAGACCACTTTATAAATTAGTGTCTGACTATAGATTCTTAGGTGATGATAGGTTACCATCTTGGGTAAATCCAAATAGTTAAGAATTATACATTGACTATAAACCCAGTGACAGTCACATACATAGTTTATCTATATTGATATAAGTACCTGTTTTAGATAACAGACTTCCAAAATTTGTTATTAGTGAATGTGATTTTGGCATAGTGGAAAAAACAAGACTTTTGAACCACATGGAACAGTGTTAAAATATTAACTCTTCTCTTTACTAAATGTGTGACTTGAGCACCTTACCTTAACTCTTGGCCCTTCACTTGTCTCCTCTGTGAAATGATTACAGTGGTATCTATATCTAAGTTTTGGTTAAAACTTAGAAATAATACATGTGAAGTACCTGACACATGGTGAGAATCAATACATGATGATGGCGGTTGTTATTATTTAAAATTTCTCTTTCCCATTGACCTCTGATACAGGTAGAAAACATACTCTAATTGGATGATAGAATATCATCTACATATAGAATACTTTTTATCCACATAACAAATGGTAAGGCTGCAGCAGGACACTGAAAACATGTGGAATGGATTCCCAGTAAAACCTGGACCTGCAGCGCTGACATAACCTGAATGACCAGGAGACATTCTGACTTTGCCATGTCATCATTAAAAATTTGGCTTGATTTGCTCACAAAGTCAAGACAAATTTGTAGCAAAAAAAGGCCTTATTAAGAAAAACAAGAAGTAATATCTCTCTATGTTAATTTTAATCATATGGCTTCTATTGCCTGGCAACTATTTTTAAAGACTAATAAAAAATCGAAACCACAGTTTGTGCCTTCATGAAGTTTATAATCCATATGTAAAGAGCAATCAATATTTAGTGAAAGAGCTAAATAACAAGTCATAGTGGAAAATGGCACGGTAACATGAAGACTATACACAGACACAGACACACACACGCACACACATACACACACAAGGATGTGCAGAAAAGGAGACATTAGTGCATAAGAGGTTAATGTTCAGATGCTTCTTGGAGGAAGTAATTAACATTATTGGCAAAAGGGGAAAGGAAAACTATGAGGAGCCAGTGAACAAATCTCTATCTGGAATTTATAGGGAAATATTAAGTCAATTTCAGAAAAGTTATGAAAGTAGGCATGAAAGAACTTTGTTTACTCGTGACTATTTTATTCAATAGATAATATGTACTAGTTTTAGGCTTTTGAGCAATAGGTAGATTGTTTATTGTATTATCTGTGTACCAAAGTTGAGGATAAAGTCACTAAGAAGTGTGGAAATGTTAGACAGTGAACAGGTGAGAGTAATAAAACTAGGCATGTATGCTTCAAGTGAAGAATTTTTGCACAAGAATAGAGGAGTTATGTTCTGGCAGTAGTAGAAGCTAAGCTGCCTTTACTCCTAGGTAGGCATGTGTGCATGTGTGTGTATCATGGCAAGGGTAAGGAGGTAGGGAGAGATAAGTAGCCTCCATTCAGAAGGTTTGTAAGAGAAGCAGAGTCCTGCAGGGGATGTGAAAAGAGCCAGGCTTCAGTTAGAGTAAATGGTGAAATGTATGTTCTACGATAAGGTTGAGGATGGAAGGAGTTTGCTTACAGTGGACTGGATGCTAGAGGAAGATTCACTGGTGGAAAACCATGGTATAAAGGTGAGGTTAGGTGAGGCATGGAGATCCATAAATGAATGAGAGTAAGAGGTGACCAGAATTTTGAATCTCGTCGAGAGATGTGCATGGGATTTCATAGCCTCAAGGTTCTCAGCTATGACACAGAGTAGTTCTAGTGCCAGAGAGAACCGGCCATAAGTCCCAGTTGGTGAAAGTCCCTGGTTTATTCATTTATAACCTCAATGTAGAGCAACAGTGTCTCAGAAAAGTTAAAACTGTGCTTCCTTTTGCAGTTTTAAATAACACATTCATGTGAGAAATTATCTTTTAAACATTAACACTAATTTTTTTCTATAAGCCTTGAATTTTAGTCTTTTAAGTAGAATTGATTTCCAGAATCATCTAAGAGAAGGAAGCTCACTGAACATTTCTGTGAATATATCAGTTACGTTAATTGCAAAATTGTACCTCAGATTTAGCTCAGCAATTCAAAGTTTGCACAAGTTTGATAGAATGAAATCTATAGATTTTTTTTAATGTATGGTCTTATGTATGGAGCTCTCTCCTGACATATACATCACCCTGCAAGTGGAAAATGTATTGATCAAAAATGGAATGGTTTCTGTTCCTGTACAAAGCAGATTACATGAGGGCTGGTGTGGCTGTAAGGCATCCTGCGGACTCAAAGAGGTTCTGGTCCTGCAGAATCATAAGCTCAGATGATAGCTCTCCAGATATTAATTTTAAGTTCCAAATAACTCCCTTTGTCTCTGGACATGGGAATCTATATTAATTTGCATGACCATACTAGCCTTGGTATTCATTAGTAACATAAATTCAATCCATTTCATATCAAACACTTGTTTCATTGCTGCTCATCCAGACTGCTAAATGTCATGAAGAGAGACATATCTAATCTTGAAGTATCACTAGAAAAAAGTTGCAGGCTCTCTTGTGCATGCTTTAGCATAAAGAAGGCATGTCATGTACTCTTAGAGCTGGAAGGGATGCTAGAGGTCAATTGCTTGCTCTCTAATCTAAAACAAGAATCCCCTCTTCAGTACCCCCAGGAGTGAGCCAGAAGGGCAGGTATTGACTCAGTTGAGAAGAGCAGTCATATCGCAACGTCAGAACTGCAAGAGACTGTGCTGTGATGTGGTTATTTAAGCAAAGACTAGGAATTAAGTGGATGGGGAAGTTTGATTCGAACATTGCTGAAGTTCCCTCTAAAGTCTTTAAAAACATTCCAGTTTGACTAGATTTCAGGTTCTCTATAGGAGAACCCAAGGAAAAAGGAAAAAAAAATAAAATAAAATGCTAATCTCGCTGGGAGATTTAAGCAAAACAAGTTATACGTTCTGAGAACATATACCCTTGTTAGGCACTGTGCTGAGTGTTTTTGCTATATTTTATTACAGTGTTCCCAACATCTCTACAAGGTAGGCATTCTTATCCTATTTTTAAAAAGAGGAAACCAAAGCTTAGCAGCTTGTTTAAAGTCATATAGTCAGTGAATGGAAGGGCTAGAATGCAAACTCGGGGCATCAGCTAATAAATACTATAATGTGAACCTTTAACCAGTAAAAGGAAAAACTCACACAGCATAATATCCTCATTCTTAAGTTATGCATGTTGAAATATTTAGGGGTAAAGTATCTTACCATATGATCCAGCAATTCCACTCCTGTGTATATAACCAAAAGAATTAAAAGCAGGGTACTGAAGAGATATCCGTACCCTCATGTTCACAGGAGTATTATTCATGATAGCCGAAAGGTGTAAATGACCCAAGTGTCCATTGTCAAATGACTGGATAAGCAAAATATACATCTATATACACACAAGGGATTAATATCCAGCCTTAAAAGGAAATACTGACACATGCTATAACATAGATGAACTTTGAAGATACCCTGTTAAGAAAGAAGCCAGTCACAGAAAAAAATGTAGTATCATGCCACTCATGTGAGGTACCTAGAGTAAATTCATAGAAATGAAGTAGAATTGTGATTGCCGGGGATGGGAAAACAAGGAGCTGTTGTTTAATGACTGTAGAGTTTTAGTTTTGCATGATGAAAAGAATTCTAGAGATTGGTTACACAGTAATATTCTTAATACTGCTAAACTGTACACATAAAAATGGTTAAGATGGTAAATTTCATATTCTACCACAATTTTTAAAAAGATTATGATGTCTACAATTTACCTTTAAATGTTTTCCAAAAATGCATGTGTATGTGCATGTTCGTATTTTATAGATTGAGCAGCTATTGCCAAATATTAATAATTGTTGAATCTAGGTAGAAAGTATATGAGTATTTACTATTATTTAACTATTCTATATATTTGAAAATTTAATAGTAAAAGTTGGGGGAAATGTAGACTTATAATAGAAATGATAACAGATTTTTTAATATTTAAATTACAGCTTAAATTTGGCATTTTCTAGGACATTTTCTGACTCTTCATCTTTCTTCTGACCTCTCTTATTTTTTTGGAAATAACACTTAGAACTCTTGCTAGTTATATCCTCCAATTTTATTGTATGTATTTGTTTTAATTATCTATTGCTCTATAACAAAGGAGCTCCAAAACAAGTGACTTCAAATAACAAGGATGTAATGTTGTTCATTACATGTGGATTGCTGGAGAGATTTTCTGCTGGTCTCAAGTGAAACTGTGACAGCATTCACCTGGCACATGGGCAGAGGTTGTCTGAGAGCACAGGCATGTTGATTCTCTGTGTGGATAGTTTGGGCTGCTTCGCACAATGGAGGTGTCAGGTGGTGAGACTTCTTACATGGCAGCTGGCTTTTCACCAGAGCAAAATTGGAAGTTACCTGGCCACTTAAAGGCTGAGCAGAAGCTGACACAGCATCACTCTGCCAATTTCTAATGGTTGGAGCAAGTCACAAGACCCACTTAGTTACAAGGGAAGGTGAAATAGGCCACCTGTTTCACCTTCTTTGCTGCTATTCCCACCAAATGGTGGGATAAATATCAAAGGGTTTACAACCATCTTCAATACAGATTGAAGCACTGTTCAACATATCAAGTGCTGTAGTAGAGATTATGTATCGATGAGTGAGAGGCAAAAGGCGGTTCAGTCCTATGAAACAAGAGAAGGAAGTTGGCATGTATTAAGCAACTGTGTGAGGCACGGTGCTACTTATCCTTAACAAACAATTCTATGGTAGAACTATTACTATTTCTGTTTAATAGGTGATGTAGCTGAGGCTCCCTGGGTTAAGAACCCGCTGACCCAAAGTGTACAGAGAAATTCAAATCTAAGTCTGTTTTATTCCTTCCTCTTTATTTGATGCTTCACATGGCAGAGGTGGGGAGGAAGCCTTGTCAATTTCTAAGAGCCTTTCTAGTTGTACAACCATATTGACCAGATGATATGTAGTGAATGTATTATAATACGAAGCCCAGCCCCTTCAGCCTCACCTTGTCTTTTCTATGCCATGAATACACAGCCTCCAGGGTACTTAAGATCGCTAGGAATATCATACAGTGTTTTGTGACTACGTCTTCACTGAGGCCTGTATATGTCCCACAACACCCTTATTCTCAGATGCTTTTCATCTTTCAGAGTCCAGCTGTGCCACCTCTCTCCCAGGCCTACCTTGCTGTGCACCTTCAGCATTCTTTGTGAAATGCTGAAACACAGTTGATTCCAAATGGGGACAGTATTTCCCCCAAGAAGACATTTAGCCACGTCTGAAGACATTTTTGGTTGTCATAACTCTGGGGGTGCTACTGGAATATACTGGATAAGGCCAAGTGTGCTGCTAAACATCCTATAATGCACAGGGCCCACTCTACCCACACTCACACACACACACACACACTCACCCCCCCCCACACACACACCAAACAAAACACCAAAGAATTATCTGGCCCAAAATGTCAACAATGCCAAGGTTGAGAAACCCCTCACAGAACCTTTGTCACATTTTGTTGTTGTTAGTTATTTATATGTGTGCTTCTCCTGATGAATTATAGCTTTTTATGAACATGTTTTATTTTTCATTTTGCATCACCATTGCATGGCACATTGTAGGCACTCAATAAATATTTTCTGACAATGAATCAAAACCACAATATGACAAATGTTATGGGAAGTAGAGCTAAAGTAGGATGGGTTTGAGGGAAAGAGAGATTCCTTCCCACTGTAACTGGCCAACTAGGAAGGAATTTTAGAGGAGGTAAAGTTGGAGAAGCCATCCAAGGGAGAGTAGGTTATTGAGTGGCAGAAGAGCGCTTAAGGAAAATGGAACAGTGTGAACAGCATTTGCGGAGAAAGAAGAGCACCGAGCACTTAGGTAAGAGAGTTGTTTAGTATGGCTAGAGCATGGTATGCAATAAGGGGGAAGAGTTAGGCATAGGGTTGGCTTGGAATGACTTCAGTAACCAGTAAGGAAACTTAGAAGGCGTTTGATTGTGAGATGAAACAGGTTGTTCTTAGAAAGACCGCTGTGAGTATCAGACAGGCAGGCAATACAGACTAGTTAGACAATCACTGCCCTACTCAGAGATGATGCCACTGGAGGCCCAAAGGAGAATGTAGAGAGAAGATATGATTTCATTCCCCAAATAGAAGGCAAGCTGGGTGAGGACAGAAACTATGACAACTATGTCTGTGTCACCCATAGCACTTCAGGTGACAGAGGAAAGCACAATATAGATGCACGTTCAATATATGCATGAGACAGATGAAATTTAGTGAGACTAATTCCCATAAATAATTCAAGGATTATTTTTTTTTTGGAAAATAAAGCATATTCTTGTTGATTGACTAGCATTTTGTTAATTGGTTAATCAGTGGTGAGAGAGAGAGTCAGATGTATAAATATCAAACAAGATAAGGAGACCATGTTGGAGGTGAATCAAGAAGGGATAGAATGTCCTCTGGCTTCTCCAGCTGGTGCCTCCATGTTTAATGCTTTCCTTGTCCTGGAAACTGAAGAGAATGTCACCTCTCAGAGTGATGTGAAGCACCACACTAAGATGAAATTCTTTAACCTTCGTGTATTTATTTTGTTATCAGGATTTTGCACACCTCCCCCTAGGGTGGAAGAGGTAATTAAATTTTATTATAAAAGACTTCCTACCAGACATCAGGCTTCATGGGGAATAAAAGTAAATGATAGATAGCAAGGAATATCAACCAATGATTAGAGCCCGTCCTGCTTAATTAGTTCAAATAACTTCAAGGCAAGATTGTGGAGATTGGTAGATACTCTAGAGTTGACCAACACAGGAGAAGATTCAAAATGGGATGGAATTTATCCTCAATAGGTGGTATAGGCTGGGAAACAATAGGGAATAGAGTGTTCTTGACTTTGGGGCTTCAAAAATTCCTAAGGTTACCTGCGTGAGGCATATCTTTGTTTAGATTCTCCAGTCTCATTATAAGCAAGAGTAGAACAATGTCATCCTTATGCTCCACTTGGGGAGATTTGAGGGTTAATATAATTCATGTCCATAGACATAATAATGCAGAGAAAGAGAGCATGGGCCTTGAAGCCAAATTGCCTGTCTTTGACTCCTAGATTTGTCAGTTCCTAGCTGGTTGACCTTGGCCAGATGATTTGGCATTTCTCTACCTTTGTTCCTATCTGTAAAATGGAGACAATAATTGTCCCAATCTCTACATGTGGAGTGATGGGTTAATACATGTAAAGCCCTTAAAAGACAGCCCAGCACACAAAGTAGGTGTTCAATAAATGTAAGTTCCTGATATTAATACTATTATTATGTTATTATTTTTAGGTGGATATATACTATAAGAGTCAGTATATAGATAATACTATCCAATGACTGGAATGTCTTTAAGACACAAGTAAAACCCAGCATTTTTACTTACAAGCAAAAATTACATGATGCACCTTGAAAAATAGGTAGGATTTAGGCATGTGGGAGGGAGCAGGCTTTCAATAGATGGCCGACAAACCTCTAAGGGTAGAGAAGAGCCAGTTAGGTTTCCTGAGAGCGCCAAGAAGCCTGGCCTTGGCAGAGGTGGGGTTGTTTTGCAGTGGAAAGTATAAGCCTTCTCAGCACAAGGACTTTATGCTCCCACAGTGGCTCCCTTGTATAGTGTCATGGACATGGTAGACACTTAGCTGAAGGCATAGTGATTAAATTGTACCAGGAATGATGAAAATTACTGGTAGTGATAAAATCAAGATGTCTTTCAGTGAACCACAATTCCAGTGGGGTTTGATGTTCTGAAATGCTTCTAACTCCCATTGCCTCCGTCATTACCCTCTGATTATATGTATCTGCCCAGGTTGATGCTCTCATGGTATAGAAACATAATGGCTGGCTTTATTTTTAAATCTATATACTGACTGCCAAATTATATGCTTGGTATTCAGATCTGCTTTTTGCATTCCTGAGGAGTAGTTATGTCTTTGTTAACTGTATTCTATAACTGTGTCTGTGTATACTATATGAATATATACTTTACATATACATATATATCCCTACACATATAAAGGTAAAAGGTTTATTAAATAAAATTCTGAAGAAGACTGTCACTGTGGCTCTTTCATCCTTCCACTTTGCTAAACATAGCCCTTTTATTCCCATTGGCCCATACCCTGTGCTTGTATTTGTCAAATCCCAAGCTAAATGTTCCTATGAGCTCTTAATAATACTTGAGGTAAAACTCTAGTAGGTAAAACAAAACATAAAGCTGGGTAAAGCCAAAGGAATTACTCGGTGATGGTGAAATTTCAAATTGTATGGGAGATATAGGAGGTATTTGGGGTAAGACACCCTGCCCCTCAGGCAGCATTCTGTTTCGACCATGGTAACATAGGTATTTTCTGCCTATTTGTATATCTGACTCATCTGATGAAAATCGCAGAATATTTATCTGACTTACCTTGAACTAGAGGTTCTGCCTACAAGCTGGAGTGTTCTTTACTTTTTTTCAGACATTGCTGTCACTTCTCTCTACTAAAACTTAGCTCTAATAAGACGGGCCATGTCTGAATCATCTATGTTTGCCTGACTTATAATAGCACCTGGCATGTATAGGTACTTAACAATTATTTGTTGATGGAATGCTTTCATGATGCATCAGGCTCTCCAAGGCCATTTACCCAAAGGTCTCTCCTGGATCTGTCTTTTTAAACCAAATAACCTAATGGAGTATGAGTTAGTGTTTCATTTACCTACATATTCCATCCACCCTCTGCCTCTCCCCTTCCAACCTTACAGAATATTTACTAATGTTTGTGGAGAAAGGAAGAAACAAACAACTTCATAATGAAAACAATCTTTTCCCTCCCTATTGGATCTCTAGGTTCTCTGAGAAAAGTGGTTTGATTGCTGAATATTAAACATATCAAATAAGTAGCAGAGGGAAATCTTTGCTGAAATACCCAGATCGATCCCAAACAACTTTTTACCTCTCCTTTCTCAGGCACTGAGATAAAATAGTTCTTAACTGATAATACATGGAAAATGTTAACACTTTGGTAAGTTTTGCTCCTCCTAGAATTTTAGTGAGGCATCAGTATGTGAGGAATTAGGTAAATGTGGGCACTTAGGATCGTGGTAAAGGGAGTGAGGGGAAAAGGGCCCTTAGGATGAGAGTATCACTTGCTGTATTATTCCTCATGATCATTTCAAAAGCATAGGAACAACTATGAGAAGAAAAGATTATTGCTCAATTTGCATTAAGGATTAATACTGTATAAATTGGGTGGATAAAAGGCTTATGCAGTTATTTAGTAAAAATAAGAATGCTATGACTTAATACATTATTCTAGGATAATATATTTTTCTTCTGTTACTTCTCAAGGCGGGCAGGTAACAAGTTCTCTTCTTTCTATGTAAACCTAGTATCAATACTGATTTAATATTCCCACTCTGTTTTTGTAATTAAAACATCATTTATACTGAGAATAATTAAGACAACTGTACATTTGATTTTAAAATCAGTTTTGAGTATTGTGCCTTGTCAAGCTACAAGAATGGTTCCTGCAGCTTTTACAACGTAGCATTAAGAAGCAGACAGTGACCGCAGGCACCTGAGTGGAAGGTTTGACAGTTTGATAAATTAGGAATGACACTTGCCAAAATGGCTGTCCTTCCTGCAGTCTGCCAGTGGAGCATTTGCACACTGTTAATTGAATTGGCAATTTGTGTAACAGTGCCTGCCCCTGAGCTTTTGTAACGCCGGATCTGCCATTTAACTCTGATAATCCAGGACTTGGGAATAAGGACGAAAAGCTTCACATGATATTACTGCAGATTTAAAATGACAGTCGGGGACCTTGTTGCCAATTTCCCATTAAATGAGAAATAATTAACAATAGCAATAACAAAGTCTTATAAAGCTGGAAAGTTAAATTGACTTTTCAGCACTAGTATCGTACAAAATTGCTTCTTGTGTGATTATCGGATTGCCCTTTCAAGATTATATACCCTAAATAGTATCATGTGATGAACCAAACATGGAATGTTTTGCAAGCTAACCTGTTTTATTGCTATGAAAATCTTCTGATTATCTACAGGGATTGTATTGTCATTAAGAATTTGTTTTGTGCTATACAATTTCATAGAGATAGAGATAATGAAATAAGAGATTCTTATTTCCTTACTTTTGCTGGTAATTTAATTATAGCTGCAACAAAATGTTGAACTACAGCTAAATAATGTCAATTATAAGTTATATAGAGTAGTATGTGTGGCTTTTTTAGTGTCCTTCCTTGATGCTTCCTAGAGTTTTGGAACTCCTGAGTGTGTGTGTGTGTGTGTGTGGTGGTGTGTGTGTGTGTGTGTGTGTGTGTGTGTGTGTGTGTATTCCACCATCATCATATTTGGAATAACAGTTTGAGCAATACAGATACCTGGCACAGGAATCTTCAAAATTTCAAAATCTGTCAATTTTCCACAATTCTCAAAGTCATGGATGTGTCACAGTTTATCACTATCGTCTGTTTAGTTCTCAAGTTCAAAGTCTTTGAGGGTTTTTATTGAGTTAGTTATGTGACATGGACAGGTATGGTATTCGCTCAGTATCTTTGGATGACCATACCCACCGAGTGTAGTCAGCATCTGTGGTTAAATGTTTTGTCTGCCTCCTTTGGCCATATACTGGTATATGGGTAGTGATTAGGTAAGGAGTGGACACCATATCAGCCAGAAAGGTTAAAGTTATCTTTTATTATGGACTCTCACTTCATAAGTGTAGTTATATTGGTGTCCATTAAAGTGATTGACCAAGAAGGGAGAAAAGAGTTTCCTTAGATTTTGGGGATATTCAAGAAAAGGATGATACCTTCTATTTCTATTTTTTACTGTGGTTAGAAAATAAGATGGTCTTTGCTCTGCTTATTTAGAATTTTTTTTTTTTGACCAATGAGTGCATTTCATTTATTTAATGTGATGACAAGATGTATGAATGGAAATCTCCAGACAGAATGGGAAATGAGCAACTGCCATGCTGGATAGTGATCAGGAACTTTCTACATAACGGTTATGGTTCAAGCCTGAAGCTATAGTGGCTACAAGAGGAAAAACAGGGACAGAATGTTACGAGCATTAGCATTTAAGCCTTCGGAAGAAAGTAGAAGTCAGTGAGGGAACTGTCAGTGCAGAAAGGAACAGAGGAGAGAAGCGGAGGTAGAATGATGGAATTGAACTTTAAAACAAAAGATACTATATGTGGGTGGACTCAGGATATCTCAGTGTTTTTATACCTTAGATCTATAAGTCTTGGAAAGTCAGGAAATTTTTTCTGGGCTTTTATATGCCTGTTTTTACCCATGGTTTTTTGTTTTTGTTGTTTTGTTTTGGTTTGGTTTAGTTTGGTTTTGGTGTTAAAAATTAAATGGATTATTATTTGAAAACAGCTTGCAATTTATAAAACTATATGAAAATTTAAGCTGCTTATAGAAGTAGCAATATAGTAAAAGCATAACTGAGAGAGGAGTAGTCAAAACTTTCAAAATCCACAGAACTGTGGAAGAAAATGAAGAGGAAAAATGCCCAGTGAATACTGAGTAGCATGTTCTAATTGTGCCACCATAGAGCGTTTATTTTCAGTACAGTGGCAAGGACAGACAGCAAGGTCCAGAGCTTTCCAGAGAGACTGAGTTTGTGGAGAAATGCGGCAGTTGTGTATGTCAAGATGGCAGTGGACATTGCCGATTATCCAGAATAACAATGATATGTGTGCAAAGGACTGATGAGAGTGACAAAACAGGAGAGGAACTTGCCATGCAAATTGCTGTATTTCCACAATTTGAAATATCTCTGAAATTGAAAACATGTCTTGCAATCGAGGCATATATTTAATGTGATAGTTTTTATTTTTTTTTTCCAGGAGAGCTGATTGTAATTGATGACATATTTAACAATTGATAGTGCTTTAGGACCGTTGCAATTTGGCAAAATGTTAATATGGATATAGCTTGCAAACAGCTAAGTTTTGCATACTTATTTATCAAAATATTTGAAAGCCTTCTATACCTTTCCTCATTCACAGCCAGGATATTATTTTATTTTTCATTTATTGTATACATATCATCATTTTGAGTGCTTACTATGTCCTAGACACCGTGGTAAGAGTTGAATGTACACAATGTCATTGAATTCTTAAAAAATAACTCTAGAGGTAGGAACTGTTTTTAGCCCCTCACATGATATATGAAGAAACTGAGGCTCAGAAGTTATGTTACTTAAGTTCCTGGCTGCTAGATTAGATGCGGGGAGAAAACAAAGATACGCATGAAGTGCTCCAGCCCTCTGGGTTATGGCACAGGAAAGCTAAAGAGTAGCTTCAGAAGATAATCATGCAAGGAAAAATACACCACAGTACTGTAAATGCCACAAAAGTGGCAAGAGCAGTCTAGAAAAAAAATCATGAAAAGAGACATCTTTTCTAACAAGGAAGTAAGGGCAAGTTTCTTCATGGACAGGGTAAAAGTGGAACAAGTAGAGATGAGGCAGTAGTAACACAATCAGGAGGAGCCAGGTGAGTAAAAGAAATGGAGGCGTCAGAACACTGAATGAGTTATGGAAACATTAAGGGACCAAGTTTGGCTGGAAAAGTGAACGAACAGGAGTAGTGAGAAATAAAGGCAAAATAATCAGTGCATTTCAAAATGATACCGCCCAGGGTTTTGTTGGTATAATTATGAGTTCACCAGTAATCCGTTCTCTTTTTTTTCTGCCAGTGATTTTGGCTTTGTGTCTCCAGCCACTTGGTAAAACCATCTCAGGGATAATACGTTTCGAATTTGTTCTTGGTTATTTTGTGTTTTCAGAATTGTTCCACAATTCTTTTGTCCCTAGAGGAAAATCATGGTGGATATTATTTTAATAGTTTAATGGACATAAAAAGTTTATTTTAAAAGTTGAATGGAACAAAATACCCTGATTTTTAATGATGATGCTGAGTGCACGTCATGCTGGAAAAACTGTGGGTTGAAATTAACTCAGTAGGGATCTGGGGGAATCTGGGTACCATTCTCATTTTTAAAGCTTCTTTTATGACTACAGTTTTTCATTCTTTTTTCTTGGATGACATGTATTTTTTCTATTTGTTTAACATTTCCTTAGGTTATATATACAGCTCTACATATTCATATTATTTGTCCATTTTATTCTTTTAAAATACAATTTCATTCTTAGTCTTCCCTATTATTTTTTCTCTATTTCATTAATTTATGCTCTTAAGATAAAGGTATCTTTATTTTCTTCTTTATTCCTTTGAGTTTTCTTAATTGTGCTTTTCCTAAATTTTTCAGATGAAAATTTGCTCCTTTATTTTTAACTTTTGAGCTTACCAAAATTTGCATTTGAAGGTATACATTTCTCTCTAAGTACTGCTTTAGTTCTGTCCCTCAAATTTTTACATGGAGTGCTTTTGATATTTTCCCACTCAAAATTTTTTGAAAAACCTGTTCTGATGTTTATTTTTTAACTCTTAGGATTTTTAGTAATATGTTAATTCCCAAACACGTAAAGATTTTTTCACTATCTTTTTGGCATTATTTTTATTGTTGTATTATTAGAACATTCCTTACCTCTCAGGCAAATGGTGCTTTCAAAACTCCCTCAACTGACAGCTCGTGTATAATGTTTTGCTATTTGTCTTAAGGATTGGACACATTCCACAGATACTGCTTGAGCATGTGCTGTGTGACAAGCCCTGTTCATTAAGCTTTTATTCTGGAATGGGATGGAGGGAGCAGACAATAAATGAGCAAATGCACTAACAACACGAAAGGACGATGATAAGTATTATGAAGAAATGAAACAGAATGCTGTGGCAGGTAACCCGGTTGGGGCAGGTTTGCTACTTTTTGATTAGGTGGCTAAGACAGGACCACCTACATTTAGGTTGAGACTTGTATTTCCAGAAGGAGCCAGCCACAGCAAGTCTGGAAACAAAGCAGTCCAGAGGAAGCAACAAACACAAAATTTCTCAATGAGAACTAACTTGTTATCTTCAGGTACAGAATTTTTTTAAAAAGGGAACCAATCGGGCTTGGGTCGTAGGAAGTAGCTAATGAATGAGTCTAAACAGGGAATAATATTAGCAATTTTTTTTTCTAAGCTTGTTTTAAAGGTTCATATGGGCACGTGTGTGCGCGTGCGCATGCGTATATGCTTAAAAAGGTTCCTGGAACACAGTAAGCTTTACATTATTGGTATGCGTTACTGGTACATGATAGCAAGCAATTTTTTGTCATTCCTTGTAAACACTTTAGCTCATATAAGGCAATTTAATGTTTAATTGAATAAACAAACACTGCATGGATATCCTAACTTCACTCTCATCCCTTTAAATTTGTTGATTATTAAAAACATTTGTTTTTCTCTGAATGAAGGATCTCCAGATTTATTTTCATGTACTTCCTGTGTGACCCTGGGTGAGTCACTCTTAGAGAGCTGTTGTGAGGATTACGTGAGATAATGTCAAGCAGCAGGCGTGATGAGAGACACATAATATTCACTGAGTGGTGGCTATTTTAATTATCTAATTATAGTTCAGTACACTGTTTAGATTCATAATTCCTTCAATTTGTGAAATAATTACTTACAAGGATAATTCACTGTATACTAAATACGTGAAAGTATAAAGTAAGACTAAAAACTACCTTTCTATCTTTATAGATGTACTTTTATACTTATTAGATGTCTCACATTCTATAGGCCTTCTCGGAAGCAGACAAATAAATAACCACTTAATATGCAGTTTGGAGGGTCAGGGAGTAGAATTTTATGGAAAAAGTTATTCATAAAATCTGTGTTTTATTCCTGGATTTATTTGTTCATGAAGACAAAGAGAGACTTGCAATTTATAATTTCTATTGAGCAATGACCTAGCTGTAAAGAGATATTTTACTTATTTATGAAGAATAATTAATTATTCGCTAGCATGAAGGAAGAAAGCATTCTAATGAAGGCATACATTTTAAAGCTTGAGGTGGAGGAGAGGAAACGAAAGTTGCCAAAATTTAAGCTATTTACGTTTAGATGATTTAGTGCAAAGGAGATAAAACATTCCTCAAACTGGTATAGTACTAAGAGTAGCAGTGAGTTGCAATTTATAATAACATTTTATACTCTGCATCATAACTCTTGAAATTCAAGCTTCTAAATCAGAAATCATCTTATCAGGGTAAGATCTCATCAGTATCTAGACATTTTTAAGACTGTAAAGTTGCTCATAATTTATACATATGATCATAGTACATGTACAAAAGAACTTCAGCTATCTGAAACTTAAAGAAATTATTTTGGATAAAAGAGAGCCTATTCTTTCTTTAACCACCAAACTTTTCTTTTTAATTTAAATCATTTTGGAAAGATTTGTATGTGCGTGAAAGATAATTGAGCCTTTTCTTTATGACTTGGGAGCATCATTATGTATGCATTTCATTACCATGAAAATAACATAGTGTGATGTCCTCAGGGACCATTGGACTATGAGAACTATTTTGACTGTATAGCAAATTGTAGTGCATTTTGAGGATTTTGTATAGAAATTGTAGTACATTTTGAGGATTTTTTCCCTGCTATTTATCACCCCCAACCCCTGCTTTTTTTCTACTCCTTTCTTAAGGTCAGCTATAACTCCTCTCTGCTATTAGTATTTCTGGATCTCCCTCTTAATTTGCTGCTTCAAACAGGCTTTTAGGTCAGACATCTAGGTTTGTTGCAATTATATATAAACTCAGCATGATCAGAACAGAGGACAAAAGGGCTCCTCAGTGAATAAAGTACCTGGGCTTTGTGATATCTTTTTTGACTCTTCAAAGGCACTTTTCAGTGTTCTTAATCTCATTTTCATTTTGGAGTTAAATATCCTTACATAAGGCATAGAGACTCTCCATAAAAAACAACAACAACAACAACAAAAAACTGTCTTACCTATACGTGCATGTGTTTGTGCATGCACGTGCACGCAACATACACAATTCTCCAGCTTTGAAGTATATTTATGTCTAGTTCTCTGCTCTATAGCAATACTACGACCCAGAGAAATGTGCTTCCTAATGATCCTTTTGGAGACTTGGGGAACAACAACAACAAAAAACCCTACTATTTCTCTAATTTCCTCTGTGACTTTTCAAAAATATTTTAGCCTATGTTTTATACACTGAGTATATAAATGGAATTTTTGATGGTTATGCATAAAAGTTTTAAGGAGCAACCCTTCTCCCCAGTTTTAAGTAATTAAGGCTTCCAGTTGCTCCAAACTTTAAACTCCCATAAAATTATTATAGTTATAAACTCCCCAAAGTGATTTTATTTATTTCTTCCAGTAAATTTCTTAGTATAGTTCAGCTGCTTGGCTTGACCTCGCGACTAAAATAAGTTTACCAGCATTTCACTTAAATGATACTTATCTTTACAAAGATAAATATGGCCATATTTCTCAAAAATTCAGATTAAGAATGTAGGTTACTGGGATTTATGAAGACTATTTTTCTTTTCAAATATGTGATCAGTATCATGGAATGTAGTTAGACACCTTGGAAAGCCATTAAATAGAAATACATTATGATTTTTAGGGGAAGAAAGGCAGCAAGAGAAAGGAGAGTGTGTTAGATGATTCACCCATGTCCCCAACTGACCATATGGGGCCAAGGAACCTGATTTTTATGTTTAAAATTAATCCAACCTAGATTAACCATGTCACGTCCCCTTAACCACAGGCGTATGAATCTCAGGGTAGACAGCTGTTTGGATGTCCCACTGTAGGACCGCTGCCCTCAACAAACACTTCTGATTCTCCTACATGGTCACTTGGCAGCATCTATGTTCACCCATATGGCTGGATGGCATTGTGCCTGTTTGCAAGTCACTTGAATTGTTTCACTAGGACCCAGGTGCCAAGCAAACATAGGTTTGGTCTGACTGCCTACTGAATGATGCAGCTCCTTTCTCAGAAATTAAACAAACAAACAAACAAAAAAACCCAACAACTTTCCTTGGAAATAACATCCGATTTTATGGTAATATATTTATTGGCATTTCATTGCTTTCTCTACCATTTGGACACTTTCTCTGTAAAGATAACAAAGGAAAGAAGAAGAATGATATCTCCTGCAATTACTAAGCAGATAGTGCAGAAAATAGCAAAATGCAAATTTGTACTGTCACCTCTGGCCTCAGTATGTACATAGTTCCCAGTCCTGCTTAGAGACAGAATGGAGCACTGGCGTGCATTCCATGACACTGAGACTGGTCATACAACTTTTCTTTTCAACTTGTTTCACTATTTAAGTAGGAACAGTAGTTTTCACATAAGGGATTTGATGAAGATATATGAAATGATAGGTAAGATGAACTTGGATATCCTTAAAATAAACTTATGGATTCAGGTGACTTCTTTGCTTTGATGAAGGAAATTGTGTGCCTGCCCTGATCTAGCAAATGGATGTTTACTTTTTCTTTTACTCTTTCTAAATAGCTGATTTTTATAGACTGCTTGCATTTATAAAATACCTATAATATTTTATTTAATCCTCATGTAGAGTTTATAAAGTAGGTCAGGCATTATTATTATTACTTTTATTTTACAAATATGAAAAATGTGACTAAGTATTGTGCCCTGTCCCAAGAAGTTTAAGTGACAGAGCCAAGACTCAGACCCAGACTTTTTTCCTAGGAATCCACTGCATTTAGCATAGAATAAGGCTTGAGATGGTGTGCTCATTTGGATGGATTCAGTTTTATTTTGTTATTAATTAAAGCCTCCAAATAGTTAAGAGGTTGATTGGAAAGTAGATATTAACATATTCATTAAAAGTGACTTTATTAGAAAATATCCCCAAGAGCTGCCACTGTAATTTATTGCTTTTTATTTTCTCTTTGGATTAGTTCTTTGAGTAATGTTTTGGGTCAGTTTCTTGGCAACAGTTTTGATTTGGTTGTTTCCTTTTGTTGGAAGGTCAAAGAATTTTTATTTGCCTAAAAGGAAGAAAATTTGTCAGGATTCCAGAAATCCATACTATTCTAGATGTGACATAAACCTCTATATATGCATCACTTCTAATTAATACCAACTTACAAACACTGGCATGATTCTAAGTCCATTTTATTGAAGCAGTTGAAAATCAAAGAAGTTATAGGTAAAGGAGTTTTGAAGGTGTCATTGCCTAATTCTACTGTTGCTATTACCTTCCTCTTTTAGACAGGGCATGTGTCAGAATTCCCCTCTGGAAAATTTTGAATTGGAAGTGTTAATGGGAGAGAAAAATTTTGTAGCCAAGTAGTTTTAAGATAAATTCTTAATGTTGAATATAAAGGATTAATAATTTGGATTGCCTGAGTTAATGTCTCACGTCTGAATATTTGGAAATATTTGGAAAGTAGATATGGCAGGTTCACTTATTATAGAACAAATATCCCACTGTTTCACTCCCATTCATTATGATGTTTTCTTATGAAAAAAGCTTTTTTCATTTTAAGAACTTTACTGATGTATATTTTATATATCATGCCATCTATCCAGTGTAAGTGTACAGTTGGAAGATTTTTAGTAAATTTCAGGTTTTATCTCTACAGTTCAGTTTTGAAAGATTTCCATTATCATAAAAAGTTCCCTCATGCAAACTTACAGTTAGTCCCTGCTCTCACCTCGAATCTCAAGCAAACAGTTTACTTTGTTCTACCTTTTCTAGGGATTTTATGTAAGTGTAATCATAAAAATGTAGCCTTTTGTGCCTGGCTTTTTCACTTAGTACAATAATGTCCTTGAGTCTGTTTCAAATTATATGTGTCTGTAGTTAGGTTTTTGTTTTTGTTTTTTTTCTTATGGGTCAATAATAGTTTATTGCATAGATATACCTTATGTTACTTATTCCCCAGTTGATAGACATTTGCTTTATTTCTGATTTTGGAATAGTTTGAATAATGCTGCTATGAACATTCAGGTACAAATTGTGTGTGGAAATATGTTCTTATATCTTGTTAATAGATATATAGTAGTAGAATTTGAGTTGAATGGTAAATGCGTGTTAATTTTAAAGATATGAAAAAATTGTTTTTACAAAGTTATTGAATTGGACCATTTTACATTCTCATCAGCAACGTATTCCAGTTTTGTTGTTGTTGTTATTAATAGGGTCATTTTCATATTTTTTAATTGTGTATTCAGTATCTCTTGGTATTTCTGTATAGTAAGTCCACACTTAACGTTGTTGATAGATTTTTGGAACTGCTGTGAACACCATATAACAAAAACAGTTTTACCATAGGCTAATTGATATAAATAAGAATTAAGTTTCTTATGGCATCTCATCAACCATGTAACAAATGACGTTATTCGGGGACCTGCTGTAATTTTCTGTTGCTGTGTAACAAATTATCACACATTTAGCAACTTAAAACAGTATTCATATTTTATGTTCAGAGAGCCTGTGGGTAAGGATTTTGAATGCAGGTTAACTGGTTTCACTGTTGAGGATCTCACTGGATGAAATCGGAGTTGGATGGGGCCATGATCTCATTTGAGGCTTGAGATCCTCTTCTAAGCTAACTGGTTGCTGGAAGAATTCAATTTCTGGAGATTGTAGGACTAAAGTCTCCATTTTCTTGCTGGCTATCATCTGGAGATTGCTCATAGTTTCTAGGGAACACCTTAGAGGGGTCCTTGCCATGCGGCCCTCTCGTGAGGCAAGTTTGTTTGTTTTACTTATTTAGGCATATATATATTCAGTTCTCAGAAACATTTTCTGATGGAAAGACTACCTTTTCCCTCTGGAATTGTCTTGATACCTTTGTTGAAAATAAATTGACCATGTATGTAGAGGGTTTCTTTGTGGACTCTGTCCTGTTCCCTTCATGTCTGTCTATCCTAGGCCAATACCACACTCTTGATTTCTGTAGTTTTATAGTTTTGAAATCAAGAGGTTTTAATTCTATACCTTTGTTCTCTCTTTTAAAATTGCTTTTGCTATTCTAGCTCATTTTTATTTTTATATAAATTTTAGGATCAACTTTTTAGTTTCTATGAAAAAGCCTACTGCAATTTTGATAGAAATTTCACTGAGATCAATTTGAGCTGAATTGCTGTCTTAACTATATTGAGTCTTCCCAGCCCATGAACATGGCATATCACTCCATTCATTTAAATCTTCTTTAATGCCTCTAAGCAATATTTTTTTTTGTTTTTAGTGCACTACAGATATATTTTTATTAATGTTATTCCTAACCAGCTTATTCTTTTTATGACTGCTGTGAATGGAATTATTTACCTAATTTAATTTTTAAATATTTGCTAATATAAGAGAAGATAATTGATTTTAATATGTTGATCCTTTATCTTAAAACCTTGCTTAACCTGTGTATTATTTCCGCAATTATTTTATAGATTGCTTAGAATATTTAACATATAGGATTATATCATCTATGAATAAAGACAATTTTAATTATTCCTTTCTAAGCTCAATGGCTTCGCTGTCTTTTTCTTACCATATTGCAATGGTTAAAACCTTCAGTACAATGTTGAAGAAAGAAGCTCTGTAAAAAGCAAACTTGATAACTTTCGGCATTGCTTCAGGATAAAACTTGCATTGCACCTGCTATGTGTATCTGCCTCTTCAATGTAAATATCCAATCTGAACAGTTATTCTAAAAACTGTCTTTTGTCTAGAACCTATCTTCTCCTTGCTTTCTTTCTAAGAATTGTGATGAATCTAATTTTTGTATAAAGAATTAAATATGTCTGGTTTAGAAGGATGGTGGAGAGTTCCTTTTAAGTCTTTTCCAAGATCCCAGTGATCCCCAATCCATGGAAAAAGATTTGCATTGTCTTTGTATATAATGTTACCAACTCTTTTAGGCATATTTATTGTCTGTCATAAATTATACATAAATATGGCATGTTCTTTTTCCAAAATTTTTTTTCTTTTTTTCCCTCAAGAAAGAAGTGGAAGGCACATTGTCTTGAAAATCAGAAGACCTAGTTGCTAGCTAGCCGTTTGATTTTTGGCAAATTTCTTAACTTTTCTGAATGTCTTTTTTTTTCTCCCAATCTGTGTAGTAAGATGACGGTGTCTTATGTTATAACCTTAAATACTATTCTGTGTTTTAATATTTTATGGCTTGAGGACATACTGTTTTATATATCTTAAATAAGCAAAATAAAAGTAATCTTAGTTTAAAAGGTTTTTTCAAATTCAAATTTGTTTTCTAATAATGTTAGGAAATTAAAAGGCCTCTACTTACCATACATCGCAGAAGAAGACACCTATGTTGAAACAAAATTTCTTCTCAAACAATTTGCTCATCAAAAAGCCAAAACTTAGAAATTAACAGACTTTCTGAGAAATTACATATTCCAAATCTCCTCCATCTTTTCTCACTTCTGTTAAAACATAATGTCAACTATCTTATTGCAAGCATCTTCAAGGAAATCGCCAAAATTATTTTGTGTACTGGGATTTTATGGCATCAGTAATGTAGAATTTTGTTTTATTTGTATTGTATTTGGCCTAACATAAATTAACCCTGTAATTAAACATGTGATAATTCATGCCATAAAGTTTTCTGCTAGTCTACTATTTATTTATTATTCTTATACTGATACATAATTGTAATAGTGATTTTTCTGAATATGGGACATGAGTACATTTCAGCGCTGATTCAGACTGACCTTTCAACTGAAGATCGTGTGCTGTCTCATTTAAGACCACCATTATTAGACTTTAAAGTATTAGAGCGACTTTTATTTTTATTTTCATGAGGGTGGGGAGACAGTGAGGCAAAGCACAGTATAGCAGCATCAGCTTATAGTGTTTAGCAGTAGCTCAGCTTTTTCAAAGCCTCTTTTTTTCAAGAGATGCTAAAAGGGTGTTCAAAAAGATGAAAGCTACATGATTAAAATGAAGCATGCTATAATGTTTAACTGGCAGTTTATGCTACATAGTCTATATACTCTGGTCTAATCATCTTGTATTGTGTCTGAATAGTTTACTGTGGTTGAAAGTTTCTTGGCCAGAAAGGACCTTGTAAAATTAGTTCTTATTAGAAAAAGTATGGATGGTTGCAAAATTTGGAGACAGGCTGATTTTAGTTCTGTCAAACGACATAAATAAATAATCAGCAGGAGCGTTTCTAATTTGGAGAAAAGTATCGAGTGGTGTTTGTGTTTAGAATTTTCTAATAGATAGAATTTCTATGAAATGAACATTTCAATCCTTTTTATAGATCGATCCCTGAATCTACGTTTTAAGAAAACCTAGTGTGTGTGGGTATGTACTTCAGAATTTAAAATTGACATATGACATATAAAATGATAAAATATGGATATATCTTGGGATATCCAAATTAAGTAAGGATATAAAATGACGGTCTAGGATATCAGGGTGAAAAAAATTGGAAGTCATAATACCTTTGTGATCTAGGGACAGAAAGCTTAATTATTGTCTTTCCACCTCATGGCTGGACAGTTTTTTGGGTTTGGGGGAGATTTTTTGGGAATTTTAGTTATATCATTTTTTTTAGTTAATATTTGTTTTTTTATTGTTTGGGTACACCCTGTTGTCTCCATTTCCCGAATGAGAAAGCATATAGTTACTCTATTTGTAGCTAGTCACACATTATAAAGAATATATCAGAATAGTGTTTTGTTGTTTATGTATAAGATTTGTTTAGCTTCTTTCCTGTTGGGTAGCAATAGCTTTTGCTTTCATTGTGTGAAGTTAAACACTTGATATTTTATTAATTTACCAGTTATTAAGGCTGTGCACTACTGCTTGAGTGTTACTTACAGGTTGAAAGATAAAATATGAACATACTTTAATATATTGTTTTGGTGAAAGGAACAGGAGTTTTCTTAAGGTTCCCTAAATTTTGAATCCTAAAACTTAAATCTTGCTCGATCAGTTCTGTAATATTCTGCTTTGGCAAGCTAATAATAGGTTAGCTCTAAAGATGCAGCTTTGCTTGATATGATTCCTTACATTATTTATCTGAATAATGTTGAAACTGTTAGCTCAGGGGCTTGTGAAAGAAATCTAGAAATAATTACAGGAGAGAGATTGTTTTGTTCTTGTGATCTTAAGTGAAAATGCTTGCTACTTGCAGTGAGAGAGCAATACCACTGTCATCTCTGATCTTAAAATAAACAAAAAAAAATGCACAAATCTTCCAATATATTTTCTTTCTTCATTGTTTTGATCTCAATTTCAGCTGAGTGTACATAGTTTTCCCATGCCAAGCTCTACATGAACAGGAAAAATTTTTCTTGACCTATAAATTGTAAGCATGTGTTACTTCCAATTAATTTTTGTAAGCTAGTAAAAGGAAATGTAGTCGCTTGTATAATTTGACAGTTTTAAAAACAAATTATCTTCAAGTAGGTCAACTTTTGAAATTAAGGAAACAACATGTAATCTCAAAAATACTTTTAGTGACACCTGCTGAGTATCAGGTGTTTATAACTTGGCCATAAAAATTCATTCCAGCCTAAAACCTAGTCTCAGCCCAGCAGGAATCTTAAAACAAAATTTAGCTAAAATGATTTATTTTTGTTCTATAATCTAAGAAGTTCAGAAATAGAAGGTTTAAGGTCCTGGACATGATTTTATGGAATAACTTTAAAAGAAACATAAGTAGGCCATTTGTCTGTGCTTTGGGCTAGTGTCTTAAAACTAAGGAATGAGGTGGGGGGGAAGGAGAGAAAAGCAAAGATGGGGATTGGGGGATCTTGATTGTTAATGGGAATAGTTACTTTATCACAAGGGTATGGATATATGTTGACTTAGGGAACGTAGTTTTTGCCTATACTCTGAGCCCATTGGGCTTGACAGTGTTAATGGCTATACTGGTTTTTGTAGGTTTCTTATCTTGGGTTCTGTTTCTGTTGCTGTACGTCTTGTTGGTGTGAGAAAATTTCCAGATAGTACAGTTACGCCTTTAAAAACTAGGAAATAATTTTGAGAGTTGAGGAGGTTTCATTTTAAGTAGTCATTAGTTTTATCTCGGGCACTTCAGAATCATCATAAGTAGACTAGAGTTTTCTTAAGTATACTTTATCTTCAGGGCTCTATTTTTATTCCAGTCATCTTCTCTCGTTTGTGGCTATCATATTGCCAGTCCTTGCCCCACCATGAGGCACTGGGAGACAAGATTCCCTTTCTCCTTTTCTATCCTGTTCTAATACCCAACCCTTCCCCCCACCTCCCACTTCCTCACTCAAGAGAAGGTGGAAGGAGGAAATCTGGTCAGTAAATATTTGCTAAAATGTTAAACAGAAAGCTTTAGTGTCTCTGAAGTGGCTTTAAAGGGATAATAGGTCTAAAGAATCCCAGAGAAATTTTTAGGGGAGGAAAGTTCAGATCCTCAGGGAGAAGCAGAGGAGAAAAAGAGTTGGACGACAGGGTTTATGGATGCCTTCTGTGCTCTGAAGTGATCCTGTTCTAAATTACCCAGGCACCGTTCTCCAAGTAGGATTACTTAATGAACCACCCAGGATTATGGGGAGAAACTGGGTTAGAGGAAAGGTTACTCACACCCACCAGTTTAGAGCTACAAGTGTCTTTGTACATCACTGGTTGTGGGATGTGTGTGGCCCTGTTTTCAGTTAACCTTTGTGTCTGTAACTAGAGCAGTGTCTTAGATACCTGCAAAGAATTATGGTATTTCAGTAGGTTACCTGGTGTGAAGCTCTTCTGGACCAAGCCTTTCCACGGGGCAACCTGCTGGCTTTTATTTCGCTGCCCTGCATCAGGTCAGCTTTGACATCTCAAGGGTGATTTTGCAGAGTGTGAATTTTAATGTGATAAGCATGTGTGTGTTTTTCATGAAATGTTTGCACTTATGTATTAACATGGTTATTTTATAAATTGGGCTGACATTTCCATTGTTTCCTCCCTGTATTATCTTGCTTTGTTGCATGCTTTAATAGTTTTTATAAAGTTTATTGCTCCCTGCTGCTCAATATCTTCATATTCTGTGAGTTGTTCTTTATATCCTGCTGGGTGCAGTTTAATGAATTATTTTTCAATGAGAATGATATGATTTTTGCAGCCTGCCCACAGAGATAGTGATTTTAATGTTTTAATGTAGTATCTGATTCTGTACCTTTCTGTACCTTTGCTCTTTTTTTTGGGGGGGGTCTGTGCATGTCACCATTACTGGAATCGGAGTGTCACCGGCGTTGGCCATCCAAGCTTGATACCATGCATGCAATGTTCTCTTTTACTGCTTGTTTAATTCTTTATCTCTTCTAATCTTCTCGGATCTCTATGTTGAATTCCATTTCAGACACTTTGGCATTTATGCCAACATCTGTACATTTGCTTTGCATTGAAATTCCAAGAATAACATCTTTGCTGCTGGTGGTCTCTCTTGCTCAGTAATTGAATCCACACATTCCTAGGATGTGTTCTGTGAGGGGATTTAGCAACTTTAGATTTTTGTCAAACTAGGGCTTCTTTGAAACTATAGAAGTGACTTAGGGTTATTTTTTGGATACTTCTGCTTTCTTCTTTACTCCTTGTCCCCAGTCTTACATCACAACTCTTTTTTCCTAATCTGGTTGAACCGTAGAGATTCTCATTTCTATTTCCAGAAATGCAGTCAATGTTTAAGTACCACCACTTCTGCTGTATTTCATTTCTCTCACTTTCGTCTTCTTCCCTTATATCCTGTATACACCACTGTCACCTCTTCCACTCCTCACCTTACACATCATATTTCTCCTGTGTTAGGCTTAATTTAATTAATGTAAGCATTCAGGATAAGGGACGTCTCAAGGAACATTCATTTGAAAAAAAATTAAAGTCCCAACATTGAGTGGGAAACCTTGATATTGAATAGGTCTTGTGTGTAGTCTAAAAACACAATTTATCAGTTAAAATATGTTTAAGTGCAAATAATAGAGCCTGTAGTTGGTTCAGCAGTGACATGGTTTGATTATCTCACAGTAAGAGGAGTCTGTGGGCATGTAGCCCAGGCACTGCAGTGGCTTAACAAGGTGAGCCAGGACCCAGATTCTGCTCCGCCATCATCAGTGCATTACCTTTCCCTCTCGAGACTTGTCAGTGCAATGCCTTTTCCCCACAAGGCTTGCAACAACCATTTTTGCAGCTCCCAGCATTGGTCCTTATACAACAGATGTTGAGGTAATGTAAAGAAGTGTGAAGTGTTTACCAGGAGCTTCACTGAGGACTTTCTTTTATGTTTTATTGGGCAGGACTGGGTCCTGGTCTTATATTTAGAATGGTCACAGATATAGATCACAGACATGCAGAATTGGTTTAAAGCCAGTTATTATTCATTTCTTTGAAATGGGGCACATAACTTGTCCAGGGAATTCAGGAGTTTCTTTGAAAGAGGAGTGGGTAGAGCAACAAATTTGGTTCCTTTTAGGTGGGCAGCATATATGTTTGCTTAACCAGGGATTGGAAGTTGTTGAATAAAAAATGACAAATATGGGGCCTGTGTGCAATGGCATTGTAATTCTAAATGTAAGTAGTGAATCTAGAATTTCTTTTTTCATTTTAGAGTCATCAACTTTCATGTGTAAAACTTCTATATTCTTATAGAATACACTCTATTTGCAGCCAGTTGCCTTACTAGGCAAACTTTTCTTTCAACACAGTGACATTGATATTTTTATGTTTTGAGACTATATGATAATAGTTGTGGTATAACCAGTGCCGTGCTTTTAAATGGGGTCCATTGCTGTAACCTTAGTCCAAAAGCCCGTAATCCCTATGAAAGCAGGGACCACGTCCCCTTTTTGTACTTTGATCATTTTTTAGTGTTGTCTGAGTCCCTGGAACATAGTGGGTGATCAATAAATAGTTACTAAATAAGAAAACCTCAGGCATTTGAGGATGACATTTTGAACTCATGCTACTTGCTCATGTAATAAATGCTGTAGGCTAGGGTGAAACTTAACATTTGAATCAAATAATAGAGCAATTGTATTTGTCAGGTTATATCTCCCTGTATAATTAAAAGAATTTAGTTGCATATAGTTTCATCAAATGCTTTTTTACAATTGGTAAGCAACTCATTTTTCTTTCCCTGGATCTGCTGTAAGTCCCACCCATTGCACAGTTAATGCCATTTCAAAATTTCGGAAGGAGAGAAGGAAAGCATAGGTTTAATATTATTGGTGTGTGTGACACTACGAAGTCAAATACCATTCTGCTCCCACCCATCCTCAGTATGCAAGTGGAAAAAAATGGGTCTAAGGATAGCGAAGGGCAATAGTCAGTATTGAAAGGAGTAGAAAGGAATCAAGAAAGGAAGCAAGCTCTGATGTGTCTCCTTTCCTTCTCACTCAGCCAGGTAGTTAAAGGAAATATTAATAAGGGACATAGCAAAGGAATATGTTCCAGAATATTTACATTTTCCCAAAGAGAGCACAGATAATAATTAATTTGCTCTAAAAGAAAATACATCAAACTGAAATAAATGTAAACTTTACTTCAGCCCCTTCAAAGCTGTCTTCGAACTTAGCTTTTACATAATGAAACTTGCCCTAAATGATATGAACCAAATGAGAGAGGCAAGGGGATGAATCTGGTTTCAAGGGCATAAACATCAAATTGCCATTTGTACTGATTTTCAGATGCAATTTAAAAATTAATCCAGAAAGTTAGGGTCACAGGTATTATGAAAGCTTTTTATTGTAATCCTAGACAAAACTTTATTATGCCATAAAGAAGTCAGGAGTCTTTAGTGAAAATTGTAGTTGACAGGAAAAAAAGTCAATTCCACTTAAAGCTAAAAGGTATTCTAGGTCAAGAGATGCTTATATGTATCTTTTACTTCAGAGTGCATTTATAGCTCCTGAAAGGAAGTAGATTGATATTCTTGAAGTTAACTTCCTTCGCTTGTGTTCACAAAACCAGGGTTAGCCAGGTGGAAGGATATGGAATTAAGCTTTTATTACTCTGCCTGGAGCATATGAGCTGGTGTAACCAGCTCGTGAATGAATGTGCAGTTGCAGAGACAAGCTGCCCTCTGCTGAGACCACAAATTTCCCTCTCTTATTTTTCACATCTCAGCTAAGTACTTAAATAAAAATAACTTGAATGACACTGTTTCTTGGAATCTCATTTCATTCTTCACTAGTCACTCTCAGTTGCTGGAAATTAATCATTATCACCATCACATATTTATGGAAACTCTATGGGGTACAGAGAACTGTTGTTTCAGGGTTAGGAGAATTTCAACTGTGATCTTTGCCCTCAAGGAAATCATGATCTATTAGAAAGATTTGTAAACATAAATTTTCAGTTTTTAAAGCTAACACATTCCTTCAAGGAAAAGATATTATAAACAGAATTTTGGTTCCTAGCTGAGTCCAATGAGCCTGTATACCCATAATGGGACCCAGCAATAAAAGTGACCATCGGTCCTGGGCAGGTCTCCTTGTGGTCTTGAGACAGAAGGGAATATCATCACCCCTCTGGGTACTAGCATGGTGCTGGGCAACATTTTGAAATAGGTTGAAATTGTTTGGAATGCCTTCCTATCACATCGCTGATGCCTTCTTCACCTGCTAATAAAGTTTCTTCAGGCCCACAATTAGCCAATTGTCTTAAGGTTATTCTATACTCACAACCCTAAGTCTACCATTTGGGGCAAAGGGAAGGTAGATAACCTCCTTATCCTGAAAGATGTCCATGTTCAAAAATTATATTATTTCTACATTTTCAGAATTCCAGTTCTCTTAGTATAGCTTAATTTCTCTAGCGATTAAGAGAAAAGCAAATTGGTAGTGTCAGTGCATGCTGCTGTGCGAATTTATAATAGTCTTTTTACCTACTCATAAAATGCACTTTCTAAACAAGCATGTTAAATCAAATTTCTAACTGGGAGGATTTGTATTATTTTAGATACTGTAGTACAAAATAAGGGGAAAACTCAAAACATCTCTTAAGTATTTTCAGGAAGACCATTCAGAAATATTTATTGGCACCGTGGGTTACAAATACAAACATTCACTTCACAAATTAAAATGTAAGCACAGACACAAAAGCTATAAACAAGGTATAAAGTGAAAGCTAGAACAGTATGGAATATGGTGTAGGAGCTCAGAGCAGAGCAAGATCCCTTCCAATTGTTCATCGAGGAAAGGCTGTGTGAGTGAGGCGGCTGGATGAGGCTGCAATGACAGGGTTTGTATCAACTTAGTTGAGGGTGATGGGTAGTCTGAGCAAAGAGAATAGTATAAGCAAAAGCACTACAAGGCTAGTCAGGAGGAGTCTGTTCTCCAGGGAGGTCCCTGTTTCTCAAGAGTTCTTCTACTGTGGAGGAAGACAGGATTGAAAATTAACACCTGAGTATGTAAGACTGTGTGTGCACTTTGCATACTTGAATTCTCTTCTAAACCCTGAGCAATCATCTTAGGGAGGGAGAAATCAAGGCTCAGCAAGATCCAGTAACGTGCCTGAAATCCCATAGTTGGTAAATAGCATGACCATGATAGCAATCTTGATCTGCCTGATTCCAGAACATACCCTCTTATCAGTGGGTGCCATCTTGCCTACTTTCCCCCATGGGGACTCGGCACCAGCAGTGATGAGGGTGGGATGGGGCTCTCGCAAGCATTTGTAAGTTGAAAATTGTCTGCATGTGGATATACTTACTTAAACTCTGTGTAAATTAAGAAGACTTATTTTTGTTTATTCTTCACAAAAATAATGGCATGAGTTAGCAAACCTTCTAAAGGGAGGACTTGAAATGGAACCCCTCATTTTGTAACCAGTGGTACAAATGACTTATTTTTAGTCGTTTTTGAATTCATTCAGAGACAAGGATTTGTCGAGAACATTACTCATTTTTTGAAAATGTGTCCAGTTTAAACTACTTCTTTGGTACATGCAACAGAATTCTACTGCAAAAACGTCTTTGTTAATGTGGTAGCTTCAGCATTTCCAGTAATTCCTAGAGCCCAGTAGCCATGCCAAGGCCCGGAATTCCCCTTCGTGCCTGCCTCTTCAGTTGCACTAGAACCTTCCTCTCATATCACTTTATAGCCATTAGTTCATTTCTCTCTAGGAATATGGCCTGCTTTCTGTTTTGGGAAGTGGTCAGGGTTAGTTTGTTGGAGGAGAGAGACTCAGTTTGTGTCACTGAAGAGCCTTCACTTGGAGTGTGATCTCCACTCACTTCCGTTACCTCCTGTCTGAGTTTCCTAGGCAGTCTCTTATTTTTTATCTATTCATTCATTCATTCATTCATTCATTCATTTTTCAATTAGAGTTGGCATTCAATATTATTTTATATTAATTTCAGGTGTATAGCATAGTGGCCAGACATTCGCATAATTTATGAAGTGATCTCCCTGATGAGTCTCATACCTACCTGACAGTATACACAGTTATTACAGTATTATTGACTATATTGTCTATGCTGATTTTCAGTTGTGTATTTCCCCGACCAATGGGGTTTTCTCTACCCCTCCCATGGCTCATTAGCACTTCTATCCAAGAGTGGTCACTGGAAACTGAAGAAACCAAAACCATAGTAAAAGCTTTGGGGAGAATTTTGCCAAGGAACAAGGTCGAAAGTGTGTTTTTAGTGACATGAGATTTGGGGATTGCTGATGACTTTATTAAGCCATCCATGTCTATAATATTATGGTTAGAAAGATTTCTCTGCACTTTAATTATTGTAGGGATTCTTTTTTAGTTAAAAATGTAACTTTAACATCTTTTCTAACCTATTTGTGTTGTTAAATGACCAGTTTTATCCAGGAATGGAAATAGAGGGATAGGACCGTGGATGCAGACTGGGCTACAAAAGATACAGTTACAATCAAATACCTTTCAAAATAATATCATTTTAATTACTTATGGAACGTGAGTATATATAGTCATCTTTTGATACCTAGTTGACTATATATTTTATTTAATGACAAAATACTCTAACAATCATGATTGTTCAGCCAGTGAGGTTTTTGCTAATTTCAGGATATCTCGCGTACAGATTCTAAGTGGTGATTTTTCAGCCTTAAAGAGGTTTATGAAATATCATTATAATTGTTCCTGCCTATCCTCCACCTTTTTTTTTTTTGGGGGGGGAGGGTTTGAGAAGAATAAGCATGCTATTCTGATTGGATACTTCTTTAGGCATCTGACAGTAAAATTAGTTATGCACAAATCATTGTGTACATTGGGAGTCACTTGCTATTACACTCATTTTTGGTGAAATTGAATTTGCCTGTTTCTCTCACTGTTGGGAATCTGAGCTTAGTTGTGTTGGCTTCCTGCTCAAAAAAAAAAAAAAAAAAGAAGTGAGGATGCTAATGGCATAACTGGAGGGAATAACTTTGTATCCTTTTATACAATCTCTGGATGGAAGGACAGAAGATTTTTCTACAGCATGAGAGAGACGTTTGCCTCTTGATACAGAAATCTCACGCTCCAAGTCCTTTGATACATCACTGACTGTCTCAGAGCATGGAGCCAATGTTTACTGCTGGTTCTTGGGTGTTAAACAGCCCTCCACTGCTTTTATTGTACCATTAATTGCACTTAATGCAGCTGCAATTCTGGTACGCTTGGCTAGGCTCTGAAAATTAAGTAGAGGGTACTTTGTTATAAAATTCACTGTAATGAGCTCTGGTGGGACAGGGTCTGTTAAGTTTGAAATTACCTCAGGCCATTTCTAAAGGACTTCTTAAAATATTTCACATCTATAAAAGTTTGTAACTAGATAAATAGCCATGGAGACTGTTATACCAGGCAGAGGGAAATCCGCATTTCTCCTCAGCACATCTTTGATAAAATATGAATGTTTTGAATATTTGAGAGTGGTGTTTGTTTTCTACATTTTCCTCTGCCTCTGACCTTCACTAAATTCCACCTTTTAGGCTGTCATTATGCAAGCTTAACTTTAGCTGTTTCACACCAGGGTTTATGCAGACAGATCTCTTTCTTTTATGGTTTAGTTTTGGTTTCGAATCCAAATCATACCCTGAACTCGAATAAATACAGGACCCCCCTCTGGGTGCGTACATAAATTGGTTCAAGAAGGGGTCACACCTCTAAGAACAAAAATACTGAAGAGACAGCTGTAACTATTGGCCAATTAGTTTAATGTTACAACTACCAGCGAGGGCCTGAAACAGATTGCTGGTACCTGGCTAATAGGTGCTTGAAACGACTTTAATTCCTCTGTATTCTTGGGCTGTGTGACTGACTGCTGTAATGCTTTGTGGCTAATAAAATTTCAGATTGACTAATTTACCAGATAGCTTTACCAAAACAGCCAAGTAATCCATACATACTCATTAGCGAAGGGTCCAGAACATATTCCCAGAGGACTTATTTGAAAAACCTCACTGGGATCAGCCTCACTGCGCTTTAGATGCACTGGCACAAATCAGGTGGAGGATCTTCTATGGTTTTAGTGCAGCAATTTATCTGAGTTTTGTAGTTAAAGTTTGAGCATGAGGTAATTAGAGCCCTCCAAGCTTGAAATTCATGAACCTAGTCCTCCTCTAATAGACTCTATACAAGCTTGCCAAGCTCACTGTTTGACTGATGTATATATGGAGGGTTTGTCAAAAGCCTCTGGTCAAAATGTAGTTTTAAAAAATTCAAAATTGGTTTGATTTTAAGCCCTTACACGTGTAAACAGGGACAATTGCTGTGTACTATTTCCAAGGTCAGTCAGCAGTCTGTTGTGCCCTTTGGAGATATTCACTAATCAATAATCAAACACATGCAGCCACATAGCGCCATGCCTGCTGTCCGGATGGGTTTAACAACAAACGTGGCATGACCAATCAGTACCGAGGAAAAGAGGGGGCAGGAGGCTATGGGTCTGTTTGGTTTCCTCTAGTGTTTATCCTTCCTGGCAAAAAATGAGAATAACCTTTATTAAGCCGCTACCACCGCTGTGTGGGGCAGAGCTTGCGCGTATGTGACTCTGCATTTGGCAGTCAGGATTCAGCCACGCTTCCCAGGACCTGCCGTGTATATATCTTTTTAGAAGTTAGAATATAAGCATAAACTTTTAAATATGTATATGCTTGTACATGTATGTGCACCCAGGTATATTTATGCCCAACACTACCACATCCCCTTTCTCTATTTACTCTCATAAAAGAATGTTATGCCCAAAATCCACAATATAGAATCAAAGTTCAGCTAGAGTCCTAAGGATTTCATATATGTCAAAATATCCTATCTCTGTTAAACATATTATTGCTTTATTTGTGAACAAGGCCATGATGTGATTTTCTCTACAAAATCTAGTAGTCTTTTTGGGGGGGGGGCAATTAATTTGCAAATGATTATTCCTAGAATACACCAACTTTGAGGAAGCAGAGGGAAACTAATATTTAGTGAACACTTCATATGTTTCAAATACCATGCGAGGCACTTTACGTACTTTATCTCACTTAATCCTTAAACAACATGTTGAAGTGGGTGGTTATATGTTGATCTTTCTGATAATTGTATTTCTCTGAAATCTTTCTAACTGGCTCAAGGTCACCCGAAACCTAGAAAATAACAGAAAAGTTCATTTATCTATTACCTTAGTGACTTTCTTTAATTCTCTTTATCAAAAGCATTTTAGCAGCACCCATTTTTACTTCGGTACAAAGCTTTTGAAAACCCCAAATTGAACTTAAATTTACTCATTCCTTACTATTTGCTAGTCATGTTCTAGGAAACTGTTGCAAACATTGGTATTTAGGCCCGGACACAACCCTTTGGATAAGGGGTCTCACTCGATAGATGAGGAAACCAGGACCCAGATGTCAAGTGTCCTACTCTTATTCAGCTGGCAAATGACAGAACCGAGACTAGAAATAAAGGTTTCTGTCACCGTGAATTGTGTTCTTTGTACTAAAATACAGCTGCCTCCCCATCATTTTAAGTACTCGTAAACACTTAGACTAAGATGAATAAAGATCCTTTGAAGAGTATCGCAGAGGACAGAGCTAGACCTATGTTGAGATACAAACTGTGGAAGTTTTTTCCTAAAAAGGTGACATCAGTATATGAGGCAAATACACTTCTCAAGACAATACGTAGAGCTTACTCTTTCTCTCAACTATGGTTTAAATTACGGAAATAAAAAGGGAGGTGGCAGCATTGCTACAAATAAAATTGGCCCAAGAAAATGAAAGTGATCACATAGTCCTCATCAGATTCTGAAAGCCCCAAAGTAAGCTGTCTCTGAGAGGAGCAGAAGGGAAAAGAGCTAAGAAGAGCTAGGTGAGGGGTGAAGGTGAGCATGTAGCATTTTCTTCTGAGTATTGAGGATGAGGTTCACTTAAACAATATTTTTGAAATTCCAGAAGAAATCGTCTTTTTCTGTTGCCATCTAGAAAATTCAACCTACCGAAGGTGAGGCAACTACTTTCTGTAAGAAATATTTCTTGGAATACAAGACCTTGTTCTCTTCCACCCATAGCAGTTCTTGGCTTCTTTCTTCATTGGCTTGATCAAAATGCATTAAATAATGCCGGAGGAATGTGAGGTTCTTCTTTCCCTTTTTGGTTGCTTTTTCTAACAAATAAAAGGCATTTTCCTTTTCTCTATTTACTTAAATCATACTTGGGTATATTAATAAGCTGTTGCAGTATTTTCCTATGGGTATTTGATAGATCTCAGCTACAAGGAAGAGGTACTTGTTGTGTTTGTGATTCAAGAGTTACAAAGACTCCAGGAGCAATTCAGGTAACTTCCTTTTTTAATGACATTTTAAAAGCTTTGCCAAGGCCAGAGATATAAGGACAGAGAAACTGGGAACCAACTGGACAGTAGAGGAGAAAGGATGGAGGTTTTAGGAGGACAATGATGGCTTAACTTAGATATATTTAGGTAGCTTTCCCTATAGAAATATACTTCTGAATATGGATCATAGATCTTTATATAGTTTGACTATATTATGAAAGCTGATATCTGATTGGCTAGTCGGGCCCTCACACCCTGGAGAATAAATTGTCTTTGTAGATTCAGGTTATAGTAAAATATTGAATTTTTAAAAATTTTGTATTACCAATTTCTCAGCTTTACCTAAATTCTGGACAATTTTGTAGCTTCTTTTGAGGGTTTTTTATTTTTATTTTTTATATCTCCTAGTAATTGTTTGCTTCTTCCTGTCAGGGTATAAAACTCCCTCAAGACACTTTAAAAAAAAAATTTCTTCACCCTGGTGTTTTCTCACTTCTCTTCCTTGCCTAGTTTTCATCCTGTTTTTCCTTTCTTTCATGTCTACATTTCTGGAAAAGGAATTTAAAGTGTATAACTCATGATTCTCACCTCTCTTTTACTCCATAATTGATAGCAGTGCCCCCACCCAAGGTCCTCAGTGTTCTCCCATGACTTTTGACATAGTTGATGAGTCTCTCCTTCAGATATTCTGCTCTTCCTCTTTAGAGGACATCATGGCCTCTCTGTCCACCTCCTACCCATCTGGTTGTTTCTTCTCATGACCTTTGCTGGCTCCCCTTCCTCTCTGTAAATGCAGATGCTCCCCAGGGAGGCCCCAGCATTCCGTCCTCCTATGGCTTTCACACCCACCTCTATGCTAATGAGTGGCAGCCAAATCTTCATCTCTGCCACACTGCAACCAGGAGCTTCAGGTCTACTGCATATTTCACCTCAGTGGTGTCCTAAAGATACCTCCACATCAACATCCCATCTTCTCCTCGACACTGTCTTTCCTTCTAAATGTCCTATTGTAGGGGATGACTGAACCATCTATATTAGGGGTCCCCAATCTCCGGGCTGAAGACTGGTACCGGTCCATGACCTGTTTGGTACTAGGCCACACAGCAGGAGGTGAGCGTCAGACAAATGAGTGAAGCTTCGTCTATATTTGCAGCCGCTCCCCAGCACTAGCATCACCGCCTCAGCTCCACCTCAGATCATCAGGCATTAGATTCTTACAGGAGCACCCGTCTCTGGTGCCAAAAAGGCTGGGGACCACTGATCTGTGTAATTTGCAAACACCTGGAATTCATACTTGACTCTTTCTTTTCCCTTAAGAGTGAATCACAGAACTCTCAATCCTACCTTCTAAATACCTTTAGAACCAAACTCCTCTCTACAGTCTTTCTAACTTATTTAGTAGGATTAATGCATCATCATTGGCAATAACCATGTTTTTCTTTTCCTCCAAACACAACTCTATCTGTGTACCTCTACCCTATTGGTGTAACACACACGTACATGCTCACGCCTCTCCCTTTTTCATCTCTTCAAATAAATCCCAGTTACTGTGTGTAAACTGCGACCTCCTTTGCAGTGTTTGTGAGGCCATTCGTGACTCAGCCTGTGGATGTCTTCTGTCACTTCTTCCTCTACGTGTGGAACTCACATTTCTTGCTGGTTTTGTGCCATCTCCCTCCCCCCCAAACACTCCCCTCACTCCCACCAACTCCTGGCTTGTTTGCCTGAACGATTTATTCATTTCTGACCCAGATACCCGCTCCTTTATTACATCTTTGAATTTCACTGTAGTTAGAGGCTCCTTTTCCTCAGATCCTCCAAGTAAATCCTTTTATGACAGTTTATATTTCTCTCTCCCTAGTCTTTAGGTTCCTTAGATACTGGCTTCTTGCCCTTTTTTTTTTTTCATCTAAGAACCTTTATACTTTCTCTTCCCTTTACCTGGATATCACATCATTCTTTCACTTTATTCATATCCCTCCCTACTCAGATATATGGTGGAGAGGTCTTTTCTGATTTTCCTATCTTACACAGAAATTCTTGTCACTTCTTTCCCCTCCTCCTCTTGTTTTTCTTCATGCTCCTTATCATATTTAGATGTGTGTACTGTTATTGTTGTGGTCTCATTTCTCCACCGGAATGCCAGCTCCATGCAGGCATGTTTGTCTGACGCGTTCACTCTTCTATGGCCTATCGCTCGAAGAGTGCCTGGCACTTAGTAGGCTCTCAATGATCATTTAGATGAATGATTGCATTATACCTTTTCTAATCAGCATAATGCTTGGCACAGACTAAACACTCAGTAGAGGTTTATTAAAAGATTAAACATGGAGTATGCATTTGACCATGGTTAAATTAATTCCCATGCCTGAACCTACTAAACCGAAGAGACCAGTGGCTTCCCGGAAAAGAAGCAGGACAGCTGGAAGACAAATAAAAATGACTGGCTAGTGGCAAAGTCCATTCTCATCAGAATGCTGGTTCAGTTATTCAGTTCAGATTTTTGGCAAGTGAGGCAGTTTCTTTTTCAGAAAATGTTGATTGATTGCACAGTTGTACCCACTTCATTTGCAAACCTTCATTATCTCTTTTTCCTTTCCTCTCTGTCTGCATTTAGAAGGGGAGGAGCAGTGTATAATTCCACAAAGCAATTTTTGTGAATAAACCAACTAACTGGCTGCTGCTTTCAGTCTCTCAGTCCCACACAGAATACAAGTGTCTGCTTTGGTTGTGTATTCTCTCTTGACCGAATCTTCTGCGTTCATTAATTTGAATATTCATTTGAGAAATCATTTGTTCAGTCCCACTAAGTGCCAGGCTGCTACAGGATGTATGTGGATGCTGGGCTCTTGACCTGAGGTCTATGGATGGGTTGCAGAGACTCCCTGGAATTACAATTTTTGTAATTGTATTTGCAAAGTTTTGTGTTTGCATATTTCCTTGGGAAGAGGGTTTACTTAAACAACTCTGTTATTCGAAGAAAGAAACATTAAGGACCTCTGATAGAGGCTTGAGCTGAACCTTGAATTTAAATACTAGGTCTTCAAATTAGGTTTTTTTCCTCCTTGATATATTTCACTCTGGTGATGTCAGTGGTTGAGTGTGAAAGTGAATGCTTGTTTATATCCTTAATTCTAAGTCTGACAGTCTTGTCAGACTGTTTACTAATCTCTACTCTCCCAATTGTGCTCATCTTTCTTATATCGTTTCTAATTCTGCCTGAATCATAGCCTCTGTAGGTCCCCAAGAGGCAGATGGCAGTGGTGATGACGACCGTGATCTGCTAATGCAGCAAGACCTAGCTCTTGTTCAGTTATCATTGCTGTGTGTGGGCTTCTGTTTACATGAAATCAGAAGGAAGATGGTGGGTTTGTACCAGCTGAGTTTAGTTTCCACTGTTGGTGGCTGTGTAAGTTTAACTAATCAAATTATGTCTGAGGCAGTCAGCATCTTAAAACGAATGCCAGCTACTGCTGCACAGGGCATGAGTGAATCCTTCAAAGAAAATTTGGTGGGCAGTTGCTGACGCTTAGTGAATTGCTGGCTTTTTGCCCAAGTATGTGTGAAATGTTTGCACTGGTTGGAGGCCCTGATTGCAGTTGGCTTGCAGGGCTTGTGGAGACACTGTAGATTTGACATCATGCTGTAGGAAAGGCAGAAGCTAGGGATAGCATACAGAGAAACAAAATATTCCTAATATTTTAGGAAATAATTCTGAAATATTCCTAATATCTGAGGGAAAAAGTCTTAAACTTACTGTTAGAGTGATTTAGAAGTCATCTTTGGCTCAGCCTCTGCTTTCCATAACAAGGAGGGGAGGGTTAACATGCTGAGCACCTCCGTGGGCTAGGCACTGTGCTCTAGAGAGTTCATTTATTCACAAATATTTATTGTGCACCTTCCGGTTTCTGAGCCCTAGTCTAAGTGCCAGGGTCCAGCAGTGCACAGAACGATTCCTCCAGCTTATGAAAGTAGCATGCTAGTAGAGGAGAGACAATATGCAAATAAGTTCTGGGAGGAAAATTTAAGCAGACAAGGGACGTCATATGTCCTCACAACAGCTCTGAGACATTCACCCTTTTGACAATGAGAAATTGAGATCTGTAATACCTAATTTGTCCAAGACCATCCAGTTAATTAGAGATAAATGGAAGAGTTAAAACTTTATCACCCTGATTCCAGAACCCAAATTCTTTCCACTGTGTACAACTGTCTCCCAATAGTGAGACTGCTCCCATTAAACTCTTCGTGCAAGCAGAGGCTAAGGAATCGGATGTCCTACAGTATGGGACCTGAGTCACAATAGTCTTCTTCCTTCCTCTGCAGTGACATGACAATTTATTTGGGGACCGAGTTGCCTCACATAGTCCCAGGCTGGTTGCTGTGACATAGGTGTGCTTTTCAGGGTCTTTGATGCAAGCAGCAATGTTTAAGTTGTACAGGATGTTGAATTGTAAGGTTAGGGTTTTCAGACAGTGCCTAGTGACCCTTGGTCCTCTTGGGTGTAATCAGTGACCATTAAGCTAGAGTATTAAGCCTCAAAAGGTGCTGTGGTCACAGGGGAACCCAACCCTACAAGTGTATATGGGAGTGTGACAATCCATTGGTGTTGCAGCTTAAGGAAAACCAAGATGGAGTGGGAAAGATGATGTACTTGGCACTTTGCACGTGGAGCTATGAAAATGTGCATTTATCTTGCCTGCATGTCTGACCAGTGGATCCCAGAGCCTTGACTGTTAGAGGTCATTGACAAGGTGACCTCACTTTTCATACCCTAGTTCCAACAGTACCCCTATTCTGAGGTCTCTCCTGCCTTCACTGTCTCTGTCCCAATCCTGAATGGAGATTTGATAGTTGCACATTTATTGCATTTTATTCTTTTGCTTATGTGTCAGCCTCCTCACGAGACTGATCAACCGGATAGTTAAGATGGTACCTTTTCATTTTTATATCCTCTGACATAATGTCCAGCACAGAGCAGAGGCTCAACAAATATTTTACATGAATGCTTTTAGCTTTCTTCTACAGAGATATCTTTAAAAGCATCTAGAAATGAAAATCCGAGCCCAGCTTACATCTCTAGCACCTAGGTCAGTGAAGTTAATATCTCTCATACTGTGAGTGTTCACTAAATTTTGGATGAATGATTACAATACTATATCCTGAGATGTTTGAGCTCTGAAAAGTCATCAGATCGACTTTTCAAGCAGGTCCTATTCTAAGCAGAACATTACATCCTTTGGGCCAACTGCTTCATAGAACTATTTATATTGATGGTTCTTTTGGCAGAAAGAAAATCACTAAATATACTGCCAAGCATTTATGTGGCCCAAAAGTTAACAAGAGGGAAGCGGGGTGAGAAAGAGAACAGAAAATGAATATGACTGAATATATGAATGGATGAATAGGAGAGAGATAAGGGCAAGGGCAATAGACCTCTTTCTCCCACAGAAACATAAGCTGCTACTTACACAACCAACTTTCTCAGCTCTCTCTCGTATCAGTGGCCTAGGACAGCCCAGAGGACGGATGGAGCATTAGACTGGAAGTAATAAAGTTGTGCCTGACTTATTTAAGTATTTGTAGCAGATGCTACAAATGTCAAAATATGAAGCTTTGGGATCATACTTGAAAAAAAAATCAAGATAACAGATGTGGGCCTCTTCCTTTTACCATCGAGGGCTGAGTGACATGGTACTGATTCAATGAGAATCTCCGCCCCCTTCCTTCTGGGCGGAATCATGCCTCTAACAGTCTGTGTGATGCCGAGGTCAGAAGGGGTGATAGCAGTGCAGGAGCACTCACTGAAAGGCTTTTAAGACAGTTTACCAAATAAAAGTGGAATAATCCTCTTGTTTTGGCCCTTACTCAGGGAGCATAGCAAATCTAACCTTCATGAAAAATTTGAACTTCTCCAAACATTTTCAGCACATTAGTGGGGAGGTCATTCCTACAAATTAAAGGACAAGTGCTGAACTTTGCAAAGTTAGTGCTGCATTCAAATCTCAAATTCAATGTGTTCTCTCTGTTTTACTCTTTGAGAGCTATGGTCAGAGAGTACTTGATATCTTCCTATGAACTATGTAGTTTATTCATTAGAACACACAGTATTCCTTCCTGACATACACAGACTAGGCAGAGAGCAGAGTGGTCGTTGGAAGAAGGGAAATTTTAATGAGAACAACAATAACAACAACAAAGCAAGCAGCTCAAAACCATCGCTGGCAGGTTGTATTCAGAAAGCAGAGCACCTTCCTGCATCAGCCACATGTGCAGGCTTCAAGCGCAGGCCAGGGTCTGTTCTGCTCACCCCTTGTGGCCCACTGGACCTTCTGTTACAAAGGACTATCTCACTCGGTGGACTGCGTCTTAATCATCTCTGTGCTCCAAGTACCCAGCAGAGTGCCTGCCACTTAGTATGGCTCAATACATGTTTGTTGCTGTAGCCCTAAAGCCAGAATTAATTAGTTTATATTTCCTTGCTGAGTTCATGTTAGATAAAAATCAAGACACTGCCACTAGAAGATTCTCCCATTCTACATTCTTCATTCTAAAGCCACTTTATAACTGCCTTAGTCTTAAAACTTCCCCAGGTTGATGGGGGGCATACGATTCATTATATCCCATGACTCTGCTGGAATCCAAAAACAGGAATTAATCAGGATCGATTTCTTTTTTACCTTTTATGTATTTTATAAAGAAAAAGAGGAAATGCACATCCTCTTCAGTGTACAAAGAGAATTAAGCAGTTAGCTTTAAACTTTGCATCCTGAAGCAATCTCTGTAGCATCCAGTTGTTGAAGCCAAAACACATTGAGAAAAGAATTGGAGTTGTTGGACTTCGGTCTTTTGAAAGTGCCTTTCTTTATATATATTGTTATTTTGAAATAATTAAGGAACCAAAATCAGAATGATTAACACCTACCATTTTTAGAAAGTCCTCTTTGGATTTCTAACAGTTACTTTGAAGTGTTAGGAAAGTATACATGTCCTAGTCTGTGAGTCCAGTTCAGTGGCACGCCCCATGCTTCCTTGCATCTCTTGAGGACCCCCCTCATGTGCCCCAGTCCCCAGCCACCAGCCCAGGCTGTGGATCATGCCTGCATTTTCCCGAGGTTTCCATCCTCAGAGATGTTAACTGTCAAGGCTTCATTATTCCCTCAGGTGCTGTCACTCCAAACAGCAGCTTAACCCACTGCCTTAAAAATGTCATTGTCAAGGGAAAATTTGAGTTCTCCCACAAGGAATGTTAATCACCCTATATGTGATCACCTTATATAAGGGGCATGTAATAGTTCCTATAGTGAATACCAGATTGTCAGAGGAAGTCTATTTTCCTCCGTTCTAGCTATCAATAAAGAAGTATCTGCTTCCATGCTAGAAATTCTCATTTCCTTCAGTAGAACAATAAGGCAGGTGGGCCAAGTGAATCTTTAAGATGGAAACTTTGTGCTACAAAGAAGTCCCTGAAATTTGTTGCTGATCCAAACACACAAAAACATTGTCAAGATTATCACAGTAATACTTGGGTACTATTTCTCCTTCAGACAACTGCCATTTTGTTGTAGAAAATTGTAAAGAAAAGTTTTCAGAAATCATGTGAATACTATTTAGTTCTTCAGAAGTGCATGATAAAGACACCCTTGACTAAACAGATCTATTGAATGTTATATGTGTTCCCTTTAGTTCTTAACTAGTTGAAGCCACAAAGATATGTGCTGTTTCTTTTCCCCAAATTCACAATTCATTTGTAAGTATTAATACTTTCATAGTCATACCATCCCTAATGCTTTGCCCTAATGTATTCAATTCATACTTAAATGGTGGGAGAAATTTAAATATGTGTTGCATCAAAGAATTTTTGAATCAGCAAGAATTCTCAGAGTTTTAGTTATTTTATTGAATTAAATCTCTTTTTTTTAAGTCTAAATTGGTTATACAGTATGGTATTAGGTTCTGGAATATGAATTATAAAGATGTATATTTTTTATTTTTAAGAATCTACTAACTGTGAATTTTAAAATAAACCCAAGTGTATTACTCCTGAACACAGGAGGTTCTCTTTCTTATATTTATTTTTAATCAGGGATTCAAATGCCTGATTAACAAGTTTGTCCCTATTTCTCCTCTGGTCATCAATTATCCTCTATTTTAAAAAGGAAAAAAAAACAGGGAAAGTGTATTGAGAAAGTATTGTTGTAATTATTCGTCTTCATCTATTTGTTTATATAACGTGCTGAGAGGAAACTCCACATCTTATGCCTGTGACAGCAGAGTTTCAGTGATAGTGCTGCTGTATTGATTAGGCTGGTACCTAGCTCTAAGTTTTTCAGTTTCTGGTCTGCATCCCAACCTGATATACCCCCAGTGTCTAAGGCATGCACAAACAATCAGTTTAGCGTAGAAATTATGCAAATCGTGACTGTGGGTAGTAAGCAGAGTTGTTAGGACCAGCTTCAGAATGAAGCCTTGGTCCCATAGTAAATGAAAACAGAAATTGCATTTTTATGGGGATGCGTGCGCACGCACACACACACACATACACATGCACACACACACACACACACACACACACCCCACACCTCCCCCCCCCACCCCTTATAAACTTCTGAGGCTCCTGGGAAAACCCTGCCTGGCTTCCTTTGCCCTATAGTGAGGGAAGCTAATTGAGATTCTTCAAGGGAAATCCCTTTCTTTTCTTTGGTAGCCATGGAAAGACTCATTAAGCATTCTATACTCCATTCTTTCCCAGCCCCTGACTTTGCTTAGCCCAAGTGCTATAGCCCAGGGAGTGATGTCCCGGATTCCATTAAGCATGCCCTTTAGTCTTCCTTCCCCACAGCTCACTGTGGGAACAGAGCCTTGCCCCCTGGGTGACACATTCAGAGGATAGCCATCCTGGCACGAAGCTTTCATTCTTACTAGGTGGATAATTCAATTCTTGAAATATTACCTGCAGAACTTTCAGGCTACATTTACCTATGTTGCCATATTGCTCCCCATGGAGGAGGGCTGGATGAGGAAATATATCTAAAATGGTCTTCTCTATCTGCCAATGACAACTCTTTCCTAATAAAACAATGCATTGGAAAGCCTGCCTCACAATGTCACACTCATATTCAATTCTAAGTATCTTTTTCAAGTGATCCCTTAAATAACAAGCCTTATTCTCTCTCCCTGCCTGTGGTTTACCTTCCCATCGCGAACTGTCTGGTGAGGAGCTGGGGCAGCTCCACCTTTTTTGGAAATGGGAGTGGGGAGGGTTGTGAAGGAAAAGGGCAATGCAGGACCCAAGGCAAGTAGGGCTCCTGACTTTTCCTCTTTCATTATGTGTCCACTGAGCTGTCCTGTTTCTGTTTTGTAATGGGTTCTTCTGTGGCAAGCTGACCTTTTGGCTGAATAGGTCAAACTCCCACTGAGCACTAGTCCTGAGCCTTCATGGCCTTTGTACATCCCTGAAGGTGATGAGCGCTGGTCAGGAATATGACTGGGGGTGTGGGATTTATTTCCCCAAAGAGGGGTTGTCTTTTACTGTTCCGAATTACCTTGCAAAGACTGCCTCATGACGTTATTCAGAAGAGTATAGATACCTTCTTTGCTATGCAGAAGAGTCTAGATGAGGACATTTTTGCCAAACTTGAGGGACAAAACTCATTTTTCAGAAACATGCTTCAGATTGTGGTTTCCTTCCATGGTTTCCTTTTTTATTTTTAATAAAAGACCAAACATGCAGTTCTAATGATTCATCATATCATTTTAGATTTCTGAGACAGTTTCTTTAGTTTATTTTTTAAAAAAATCCTCATATCTCTTCTACTTATTAATATCTCTTTAAACTCTAGGCATTTTATTTTTAACCCTTGCAAAACATGAGATAATAGGGTTGAGATCTTTGTTAGTATTTATACACTGGGCCTAGATTCGTTTTAAATTGCTTAAAATTTTCTTTTAGACTATTTATTAGGTTTTATAGCACTAGTTACCTTGCAGTAACTAGCAATTTTAAACATCAAATAGTCAGTAAATGCTGAATTGAGTTTGAAGTTGAATTACTATGTTATTATGGTTTGATTTGTTCTTCTTTTAACAGTTTATATAAGCTGTTTAATTTATGAAACTGACATCTCACTGTCGGTGAGTTAGGGATATCATCTTCACAGATAAGTGGTTTCGTGTTCCATTTGGTATTTTTGTATGTTTTTGGTTAATTTAATTATGTTCTTTAAATTTCAAAAAGTGATATCTTTTAGTTGAACAGATAAATGGAATGTATCATTAGATCAAATGAAACAGTGACCTCTTCGGCAGTAATGAATATCCATTTTGTCTGACCTACCAAGTGGCTTTGGAAACTGTCATCTTCCCAAATCCAAAGATCTGAGAGAGCTTCATAGCAATGTAGTACTTTTCTGAGAATGATGGGCCCATTGAGGAATGCTTCTTTACTTTTTGTTTATTCGTTAATGATACTCTATAAATACAATGAGATTAATTTGGAGAGACAAAATAACTACACTTGCACTGTTCCTGAGTTATCAGAGTGTCGTCTCAACCTTAAAATGCCAAATGTGATAGGATAAAAAGTACAAGATAAGAAGTACATTTTTAACATCTATTTAGTTACCAATAATGCTAGAGTCAGACAGAGCTGGTCTTCTACTAGAGACTTAATGGGCTCCTGTTTAACATATTTATGTTGGTTGTAAAATTAGGAACTGTCATTACAGCCCCACATCACCTCCATAAGTGCAAAACATATAAATCAAGAAAAATTCCAGTGTCATAAAAATGCCACTGAATAGAATAGCATGGCACAACTTATGAGATACCTGTGTATTATGCTAGCATGTACTGGGATGCACTCCCAAGATTTCTAGAGGATTTGAAGAACAAAGAGGAATAACTATGCACATAGGACTCATGCATGTGAGACCTGATGAAGACATTTGAGATCTCCAGACTAACTAATAAGTTTTCTTAAATAAAATCCCTAAATATTTACACATTTGCATCATTTACTTAGAAGGCAGCCTGAGTCCTAAGTGGGGAAAAGGAAGAGAAAGAAAGACCATTAGTGGCCGAACTTGGATAACCCCTGCAGCACACCACTGAATTCAACTGTGCTTCTAGAAGTCAGAGATGCTGCCATCCGTCCTTACTGGAGCACACCCCTTGGGCCTTCTCATAAATAAATATACTCTTTACATTGTCTGTGATGTTTTAGAGTCTCCTATAGGTTGGTTACTGTTGATGTCCTGGCCCCCTTTTAATCGTGTTCTTTGTAGAAAAGCCTGTGTTCTCTAAAATCAGTTGCAATGGTTTATTTTGAACTTTGTAATTGGAAGCCCTGAAATGCTCCCAAATTATGAACTATTAATAAAAAGCTTTCTGGATCCTAATTACTGCCTCAAAAAGAGTGGGCACTTTTGAAGTTTTTCAACTCTCCCCTCCCTCTATCAACCTCCCCCCCCCAACAATCTTTAAAAAAAATTAAAATGTACTGCAGATTTTATTCATGTGGGATCATTCACACCAAGCTACCATAATGTGCAATTAACACTCTAGAAACTGAAAACAGTATTCAGCAAGACAGCTGCATTATCAAAAATGCCAAAGGAGTTTTGAAGGGAGTAATGTGCATGTTAGAATAGGAAATTAATCAGAAACACACACACACACACACACACACACACACACACACACACACAGAGTAGTACTATCTTAAGAATATCTGAATATTAAATATTAAGTGTATCTGAATTTAAAAATGTTGTGTCTATACTTATAATAAAGATTAATCTTAAGATAGAAAAGTGATTTTCTGTTTTAAGATTATTGTGTTTTGCTTCTGAAGTAAATGAGGAAGTTGCAACAGACATCTCTAAGATCCCTTCCAGCTGGAATATTCTTTGATACTAATCGCTCTTCAATTATATTTTATAAATTTTGCCATTGAAACGAAATGCCCCTTTTATTTCTTTTTGCCTGTAATAATGATACTTAACACTCATGCTATTTTCAAAGTGCCTTTCAGACACTGCAGACACTAACTCACAATTACAGGGGTAAACTGCCTACTTTTGCACAGCACAATAATCACAAGTATATTTATATTATAATCTCTGCTAAGCTATGGATCCAACTGACTGACTTAGTAACTGAAACGAATAGAATTATCCCAGCAGCATTTTACTGGAATTTCCTTGTCAACTAGCTAAAAGTGTTTTGAGAGGTAAGAAAGTAGGGGATTTTCATTTTATTTTCAATTCATAGTGTCTAGGTTTAAGGGAGCAGAGATTTATAATAAAATTCCCAAGAAAAGCAGGAAGAAATGGAGGAATTTACTTGTTGGAAATATGGGAAAGATCTGAATATTTTCTTTCATAAGTAAATGTAAATCGAACAGATTTTTATGTTTGAGAACTTAAAAAAAAAAAAAAGAGGGCTGTGCGGCATGCAGTGGTGAAATATCTAGAACAGAATTAAAAGCAAATCTTGACTCCATGCAAAAAAATGTGTAGAAGAACCCTCGGTTCTGGATCCCACAAATGTAATGCATTAAGCTTACTTTGTCAGGAATGGCAGGGGCTTCTCGAATGCAGGTACCTGCAGACAACACATGTGGAGTATGCCATGGTGAGCAAGACCAACTGTGTAGGTTCAGGAATATTCAGATAAGAAAAGAGCCCCTGACCTGGGAAGGCACATGCTAGGCGAGAGGCCACCGGGGCTTCTTGGTGGTCCTATAAAAAGTTCTATGTGAATGTTCAGTAAATACAAAATCCATCCATCCTGAGACACTTAACACTAGTGCAAACAGTCATTAATGAGAACCTCTTATCTAGCGTGTTGTGCTTATTATTAAACTGTGGTGGAGTTGTTACCTTAGAACATTTAAGATTTTTCTTGTTTGCTTTTCCCTAGCCTGGAGAATATGAAAAGTTTAGTTTTCCTCTGAGAGAAAAGGCAGAATATGTGTACTGTAAATAAACCTAATTTGAAGAAAAAGAATTTACTAATTTATTTTAAAGGAATGTGAACATTCATGGTTTTGCTCCAGTATAGGAAAAACAGTCCCAAATGACAACTTTTGTAAAAGTCTGGCTGTGGCTTTAACGTTCGTGGAAGTTGTTATCTCAGTTGCATATTGAACTGAGGTTCTGCTTCTGCTCAGGCAACTCAGAACCAAATTAACACTGGGTTGTGTGTCTTTGAGATGTCACTGATACAGTAACTAGTTAGTGATGCAGTTGCAGAGAAAATAAGCTGAAGGCGTAAATCAGAGCTCCAACTTAATTTTTTTCTTTTTTCTTTTTTTCTTTTTTTCTTATCTTTCTTTTTCTTTTCTTTTTCTCTTTCTTTTTTCTTTTAAGTTATAGGTGCACAACGAAGGAGAAGCCCCAGTGCACTGGCCATTGAAGTATTTGAAGCACATTTGGGAAGTCACATTTTGCAGGTACCTTTAAAAGAGAAAGAAGCTTGCTTATGTCTTACTAAGAAAAATCCATTATTAGTCTTTTCATTATTTTTTATTTCAGCTATGTATATGACTGTTGTTATTTTATCTTGGAATTCTAAAATTCTTATGGATTCATTTTTTTTCTTTTTAGAAAGCCATCCCTTGAGAGAATTTAATGAGAAAGGGAGGGCAAGTATTATTTGCAATAATTGAGATGAATTGCACTATTCAGTTCATGCTCAATGTATAGTAGCTGGCTGTTCCCAGAATGATTGTATGCGTGCTGCATTTGTAAGTGGATATATGTGTGTGTCTTTGGAGCTCTATATTGTTTTTGGAAGAGCAAAATGTTGTGAAAGTAGCGTGACGTTTTTTGTGTTGCCAAATTTCAGTTGTTCTTTGCTTGAATTTGCATTCATACGTGCTTCCGATCTTAATGTTTGTCTCTCCCCCAAATTACAAACTTTCTCAGGATAAAATTTTGAAGTATATTTTAACTGAAAAGAGACAATAGTAATTTAATTTTTCAATGAATTTCATGATAGGTAAATGTGAGGATGACTAAAATGAACCTGCAGTTACTTGTCCTAGAGAATATTCATCCCAAACTCAGCATCTCAACTCAAAACTTGTTTTCTTAAGACTTTAACATCAGTTCAACACATCCATGAATAATTGTTCTACATAATTTCTGTTTCCAGAGTACATAATAGCCAAAGCTTTCTTTAACTGTGTAAGGTACATTCTTAACATGGAATTAGAGAAACAGACGTGTTTGGGGTATTTAGGTAGCTTATTTGGAAAAGATGGTTATGGATTTTTTTTTTTTTTACATAAGAAAAATGAAGGTAAACTCCAAGTTCCTGTTCATTCATACTTAAACAAAAATTACTTCTATGATGCTTTTATTTTCTAAATAGCCAAAAGTAGCGTTGAATTGAGCATGTCATTCCTGAAAGTACGTTCTCTAGAAAACTGTCATCATCAGTTTCTCCGTGGTTAAATCCCAGGGGCTCTCCCAAGCAGTTCCTTGCCAATAGCTTCCGCATCCCCTGAGACACTTATTCAAAGGACACATTCCTGGGCCCTTCCCTGAACCTACTAAATCAGAATCTTCAGGGTAAGTCCAAGGATTTGTAGTTTTTCACAACCTTTTGAGAAAATTTGATATTTCATAGGTCTGAGATATAAGGATTCACATTTGCAAATTCAAGGCCTTGAAAAGACTTACTTTGTTTATATTTGTTTATTCTGATGTTTCTCATTTCTCCACTAATATCTTTTAAGATTCCATATAACTAAGTTTTTTAAAAATACCCTTTGGGAGAAGCTTTTCTATTGTGCTCATAACATTACCTTTTTAGCGAATCCGTTTCAGGGATACAGAAAGGATATTTATTTTCAGATCTTCACATTTTTATATTCATATTTCCTGTACACACTTTGTTCAGAATCTCCTTTATAAGTTTCCTGTGAGCCATGCCATATATACATATTGTTAAATTCTGAAGTGATTCAGAATGACTCCTATTTATATTCTTAAGCAATCAGTGTAGGAGGGTGACTTAGGAGTTGCAAGAATTTAAAACTAATTTAAAACACAAAACTTTAAGAGCTGAATTCAGCATAAGCTTAAGGAAAACATACAGAATGGCTGTCCCACATTCCTGTGCAAGATGAGGCTTGAGAAAGCAGAGGATCTAGAATGAGGCTGCTGAGCTCTTCTGCTCTATAAGTTGGTCACATCTGACTTAGACAACACACTTTAAGAGAAATCAAGACAGCTTGATGTTACTTGGAATGGAATAACCAGAATGGTATGTGAACTAGAAATCATGTTGCATGAGAGGCGGCAAAGGGCTTGATGAACTTAATTTGGGAAAGATGGGACTTAAAAGGGACATTAACATCTCTCTCTATTCGAAGGCCTGTGTGAAAAAAGAAATTGATATAATCTGTGTGGCTTTAGAGTGTAGGAAAAAATATATTTGGGATATGGCCAAAGCCTTTGGCTCTAAGGAGATGTAGAGGTGGCTTGATAGGGATGCTTTCGTGAAAGTGAGGCATCCTAGTGGTTGCACTTGAAATTGTCATAGAAACTAGAACTTCTTATTTGATTCTAACACCAATGGTTATGGAGTAGAAGAGCTGTATGTACTCCTCTGAATGAAATATAGGAATTGTGGATGGGAAGGGGTTGGGAAGAAGTAGTAACAAGAAGATCCTCCTTTAGGTTATCTAATTAATTTTATTTTATCCTAGCATGGGACCTCTTGAACCCAGGGACCCATGCTGTACCACATGTAACAACACTCCAATAGTCTGCAAGAATAATATAATTTTCATATTTTCCTTTAGGAAGGTCCATGCATGGTTGAATCTAGTAGAATCAAGGAAAATGGGATAAATCGTTTCTTCCTTTTCTGCTATCCTGCATTCACTTTCAAGTATTTGATTTAAAAAAAAAATCAAATAGTAAGAACACAGAGTTCGCTATAGTGGGCATGTGGCTGCTGTCCTTAACTAGCTTGCAGTCATATGAGGAAAGAAGAACCAGAAGGCCTCATAGAGTGAGAAGCATCACATTGGTCAAGGACTAGGGGCTACAAAAAAATGAGGCTCTGAGTTTGCCACAAAGCATCAGAGAAGACTTCTCAAAACTGTTGATGGGTGGACAGGAGTTTATTAGGCAAAGATAATTGAAGAATATTTTAATCAAAAGAATGTCAAACACAAAAGCATGGGGGCAAGTAATAATAGATCTTGTTTGGGGACTGTTAAGATGTTCAGTTTGATGGCTGCTTCCCATGCTCAGGGGAGCACATAAGAGATAAAAATGGAGACGTTAGATGAGCCATTTTGTGATGGGCCAATGAACCAAGCCAAGATGCTGCAACCAGTGATGAGCCCATGGAGAAGGCTTTTGTACAAGAGACAGACACGATTTGATGTTTGTTCCTAGAGTTATTATCAAAATACAGAATATAGAAAGTCTTTAGAAAGTAAGAGACTGATACACAGAGAGCATTTAGGAGATCATTACAATAGTCCGAGACCAAATGGAGATCTCCAAGATCAATGCTCTATGAAGAGAGAAGCAAGTATGGAATTGAGATCAGATTATGACAGGAGATAATAATGACCACCTGTTCTCTAGGTTGGTAACTAGCTATTTGATACTGTTACTTGAAAGATATTAAAAGGGATATTCTCTTAAATGGCCAAGTTAGTAAGAGATAAGCAGTTGGAAACCTGAGTCTGAATCTCTAGAACAATATCCAGTCTACGGCTAAAAGCAGGGCTGGGAATTACTAATCGCTAGCATATATTGATGATAGTTCAAATCAAGTAGCGAGTTGCAGACCTATGGAAATGACGTGGAGCCTTGAGAAAAGAGAGTTGAGGGGAATCAACCTCAGTATATGTCATCACTTAAGATGCCAGCGGAAAATGAGGAAGGAGTAGACAGAAAAGTAAGAGGAAGCCACAGCATTTGACTTTGCTTAAGGAGCCTTAATAATGTCGATGTCTAAGGATAAATCCTTTAGTAGGATGAATACTGAAGAGAGGTCATAGGTTTTGTCCTCTGAAATAGTTGCAATGAAGTTTTAGGTGCAGCAGACAAACCTAAAGAGTGCTAGAGGGCACAAGTTTCTAGATGTTTGTGGTAAAGGAAGAGTGGGAGATAAGAAGGTAGTGTGACAGGAAAATTTTGTTTTTAATGTTGTTAGAGGACGTTTATATGTTTGAGACTCATGGGATCAAGCATTGGCCAATTATATGCTCATTAGCAATCAGCTTTTTAAAAATCAATATCTTGTCATGTCTGTATTAAGAAAGGATAAGGTTTTATTATTATTAATGGTTATATGTCATTTCATACTATGGATGTATTATAATTTATTTAACCATTTTCCTGCTATTAAATATTTTGAGTATATGCATAAGTTTGTATTTCTAATGCAATACCAAGTGAGGTGTGGGTGTGTGTTGTGTATTGTGTGTTTGTGAGTGGGTATGTTTCAATAAGAAAGAGCCTAATCCTGATTGATTTTAGCTTAAATTTATTGAATTTTTGGTATGCATGATATTCTACATATTGTGCTAAGTTCTATTCTTGTATCATCATTAATACTCACAATATGTACCTGTGAGAGGTGCTGTGATTGTGCACATCTTAAAATTGAGTAAACTAAAACTTAGCAGTTTGAATAACCGACTTGAGCTCACGTGGCTAGTTAAGTGAGAGTTTATTGTGAACCCAAGATATGAACACTAGATTATCATACTTCCTAAGAATGATGGGGACGTTTTTAAAGACAATGGAAATAAAAGGCAAGAATTTATATTAGGAGTGAACAGGTTTAGGGAACTGATGGAATCTGGAAGGTAAAGTAGAGGCCAGTTCTGAAAACCAGGGTGGGGCTCAGGAAACGCCTGTGACTTCTCTGCACCAGGTGCCAAGCTTCCCTGCTACCTGTGTCCCCATGATGTTTCATGGAAGAGTGTGATAAGGACTCCTGTGTAGAGAGGTAGGAGTGGAGATTGAAGATAGACTCCTTAATATTTGATCCACACATTCTGTGGACTGAAATATGTGTTTTTGTAGTGTACACCTCATTAACTTTATATTCTCTTAGGAAAATTTAGAAAGTTTGTGGGATCCTTTAAATTTTGACATTTTTCCTACTGAAAGGGAAAAAATAAATAGTGATTGTATCAATATAAAATCAACTGTTGCAAACTTACTTTCCAATTTAATGATCCAATACCAGTGTATGTAGCCAATGCCATCACTCAGGCTGTGTACCATGCAGTGCTAAGACCACCATTCATATAATATGCATGTAAACTTTACTACTAACTGTGACCCTTATTGTAGACCTGTGAACTTATAGCTGTTTCAGACATGATTTTCACAACAGAGGCATCTTCTACAGGAGAGTTTAAGGTTCACCTGATGTCAGCCTTGCAACTTCAGGACTGTGAATTATATACGTTGTGCTTGAGTCAAAGCATTTTAATTCACCCTATTCTTCTTTGACTTTTATTAATCAGATGAGGAGCAGGGGGCAAGGGGTCAAGCTGGGGAATTGTGCTTTTTGTGACAAGCTAAGTAAAACTCAAAGAACTTGAGGCCATTATGTGGGATGTTTCCTCAATCTAAGAAACTAAGCATTAATTCGGTTCCTACTTTAAAAGCTCTCTTAAAGGTGTTATTGTTCCCATTTCATGATATTCTTAATATAAAAAATATGAATGGTATTTATTTTAATTTTCTCAATTTGAAGACCAGATAGAGTATTCATATTTTACTTTCTTAAAGTTAATGAAACACAAAGTGGTAAAAAATAAATTTAAAAAAATCTTTGAAACTCATAAAATTGACTCGTGGAATGCCTTTCCCTTAGGTGCAGATTTACAAATAGAGTATTTTAATTATTTGTGCGCCCTTAGCAGAAGTTAGCAGAAGTGTTTCAGTTTTTTTTTTCATTCTGTAAATAACACTTACATAATTCTTGTATAGAATGGCAGCATTGTTTTCGTATACTTCATAGTAATGTTGCTTTACTCACATCACAGGTGTTAAAACAGCAATCAAATCAAACTTTATATCTGGAAGATTTATAATGTTAGCATTTGTATTCTTGTGAGCACTGCCTGGTGAACTACAGATATTGTATGTTATATTACTGATATTGTGTAATATATATCATTACTAATAACTATTAATAGTTATAAAGTGATGAAAGGGAGATTTTTATCTATAACTAAGTTTGGATATAGAATAAATGAAATTTTGGATGATACATTCATAATAAGTACCCACATTTTTGTAATAAATGATAAAGGAATGTAATTGTTATTTAAGTCTTGAGAGAATAAAACTAATATTCTATGAGAAATGCCCTGAAGAGAGATCATGGCAGAGATGTGATGTCCATGTCCCAGTGTTGAGCTTGGCTCTATTGCATGAACACTTCTAGATCTATATGGTTGAGCCTGTGTTATTTCTGGGTATTAAGGAATTTTTTTGCGTTGCTCTTAGAACATTCAAGTTCCAAACAGAGAGGGAATCTCACTGGTAGGTTCTTTGAGGAAGACCAAGAGAGAACTGCCAAGAACATTCCAAGATTATAACATCTGTGGTGCTCTGACTGGCAGTGTATCAAAAAGGGCTGGGAAGAATGGTCGCATGGCTGCCTGTCTTCAGCATAACTAGGGAACTAATTGCTTTTGCAAGGATCATTTACTAGTAGAACAACTCTCTTGTATAAAACATAGACATGGCCATCACCATAGCAGAACCGTTTAACATATGTATTTTTTTTTAATGGTGGAGAAGAAGGAAACTCGAATGTAGCTATTTTCTATTTGATAAAGTAGTCAGAGATTTGTATGGGTGAAATGAAAGACCCCATAAATTTCAATGAAATGTCAGATTTCAATCATGTTTTTTCTTTCTCTTAACACTTTCAACCATGGAATGGTTTATCTTATCTCAAATAAAAGAAGAGCTTAGGTTTAAAAGAGGGTGTTATGGATTTAGAAAAATTTCAGATTAGGATTTACATTTAAATTTCTGTGTTTCCATTTTTAATCACATTTTAAAGATTGGTTAAGGGCATACCCTGGAATCATGATAAGTTCATCTACATGCTGTTTTGATTCTGCAGAATTATTGTTAAGTAAATGAGAACATATATTTCTTTATCAGAAAAATTTAAAAATTTGTGACTTATTAAGGAAAACAAAATAAAAAGTAATGTTATGACATTTTATATCTTTGTTATTGTTCAGATATTTCTGGTCACAGTCCTGCTCTAGTTCTGAGATCCAGTGAATTGTAGAAAGCTAAGATTCTTTAAAGAGAGTAATTGGATATGTAGGCAAAAGGAGTTGCTTATAACAGTTTAGGGGTGGGGGGTTGAGAATGCCAAGTCTGTAATCAGTATCCTCTTTAATCCCATTCAGTGAGAGAAAATAAAAGGTTGACTAGAAAATTCAAACAGTTTGGACAGAGAAAACTGAATAATACCCAAAATAGCTTAAAAGCTGACAAATACAAAGATACAAATTATTATTTTAAGATGCTCTCTGGTCAACATTCATTTTACATTTGATGGTAGTGTTATCACAAGACTTCTGTGAGAGCTAAGATAAATTCAGATCCATTTTCTATTTTATTGATGAACTGGAATTTCACCCTTGTTTATTGATTTATAGAACTTATAAAATAATTTATTATCTCTAGGGAAGCTGCATGTTCTTACTCCTGATGGCCCCTCTTGGCAAAGTGGTATCCTGGTGGATATTAGTGCTAAAATAAAATAACTTTATATAATAGAGGCATTTTTTACTTGTGATAGAAAGGTGAGTGAAAAGTGAGTGAAAGATGAGTGACCCTATAGCCTCCCCATGATCCAGAATGGTAAGAAAATGTAAAACTAAATATAGAAAAAGAGAAAGTTAGTGAATATATTTGCATATGCAAATTAGCTTAATTGATACTGCTTGCCTCTACAGGGATTTTTCATTACAAACTGGAGTGCTACATTGTTCAGCTCATATTGAGTAATTTAGTAACTAATGAGACCAGTTTGCACTAATTTGCATATGATAAATGAGCTTAATTGCAGTAAATAACTTGGAGGCATAATTACTTAATTTTCCTGTGTTGCACGGCTTTTAAGTTCACGTATGAACAACTCAAGATAATTTTGCATATTTAAATTAGTTGCTTTTAAATTTCTTGAACAAAAAAAAGGAACACACCTTATCAATTGAGCTGTAAGACAATCAGAAGTAAGTTTTCCAGGATTTTTATTTAAAAAGAAAGGAAAGGAAAGAAAAGCAGAAATTTCTTGAGTCTGTTCTCCTCTTTCACATTCTTACCTCACCTAGGATATCAGTATTAACATTTAGGAAAATGTTTTAATGTTGAAAGTTAATGCACAACTTCTATTAGTAACTGAGCTGGGTGTAAACTGAAATATATATCTAAGTGAATCATAACTTTTGAAAAGGGGTTTATAAAAGAGATATGATGCATTCCTTATCTAATTTGGCAAACTAATGTTGGGGTAGCCTGTTGGGTCTTCCGTCTGCAATGTGTACATCATCTGAGTTGCTGGGTTTTGATGAAGCATTATTACTCCGACCCTGCATGCATTTTCTATCTAGATTAACGTTTCATACGTATGAAATTGGTTTCATTGCAAATCTCGGTATAGTTGGCCAAGGATTATATCACTGGTCTTCACATTAACTCAAGAATGTATGTTTTATCAAAATCTCTATTCTCAAAATTGAAAAACTAAAGCACACAGAGGTTGATGGTTAAACCATTATTTCATGATACTTGCATTGCCTTGGAATTTTACTTTGAGGGAAAAAGTATAATTATTCAACATTAACTTAAGTCATATAAAATTATATTCATGATTGAGTATCAAAAAATATTTTATGGTTGTGAAAGTTTAAAACCTGTCATTTAAAAAGTCATTGCTTCTTTAAGTCATGGTCACAGTCTGGAAAAATAACTCATGAAACTTTTCTCTGAAAAGCTTTAATGCTATTAAATTCAGTATAAGCTTCCTACACCTTCAGAGGTAGCCTAGAATTAGTGCTAAAAGTAGTATATTCCAAGTGTTAAATTTGAATCCTTCATGTAATAGCTACTCAAGAAATACCTGGTGAATAAGTGAATGAACAAATAAATCTTTCCAAAGTCACATTTAACTCCAGAACTAGGTCCTCATCTCACCTTTGTGTTCCCAACCCTGTTTTTATTCATATCTTCTAGATGTGGGACAGTATAGTAAGCAATTCTTTCAGTGTGTGGATTTTGGCATTCAGCCAACTTGTATTCACATCCCAATTTGCTCACTTATTAACTATATGGACCTAGAATGGTCTCTTACTCCAAGCCTCGGTTTCTTCATCTTTAAAAGGAGTAAAACAGTAGTAGAGGTTTTTCTGACAGACCTGTTATGAGGCTTGAGCAAAATAGTATAGTTAAAAGTGCTTAGTACAGAACTTGCATATAGAATGTGTTTAATAAATGCTAGTATTTCCATCTTTATGTTGGGTAGTCCAGAGTATTTAATTTTAAAGAAAAATGTTATTGCTTATCAGGAGCAATACCAATACAGGAATGCAGGAGCATAATCAATAAAATCCCCTCAGGTTAAGAGCAAGATAAGTAATTTTCATTGATGACAACATAAATTATCTGTCTACATAAATGGTATTTATATTTGGTATTATATACTAGTTCACAGTAAAACTTTAAAATTTGGTAATAAGAATATATATTTACCTTGAGAATGAAATCTCAGAAGCATTGTCAGAATAATCTAATTAGCAACCTAGAAGCAACTAGAAAACATAGAATTTGTAAAGAATAGATTCAACATTACCTTCCGACCAGAGTGTGATATGCTGTTACCCTTTTCATTATACCATAAGTCTCCTTGATTTGCTTAGGAAAATGGGAATAAACAGCCAATTGTAAGTCTAGAAGACTAGAAGGTATAAGTGGTCATTATCCATTACTATAAATTATGTTTGTAAAACATTGAACTGCACGATTCTCCTCATTCATGTTACAAAAAAAATCATCCTCTCTTATGCCAGAAAGGGCATCTTTCTGCATCAAAAGCAGAAGGAAGAACTTCACAGAAGGACTTTTGTGTTAGTATGTGTATATATGTGGCAGGTACTGATCCCTTTGGGTTTTTACTTACCTTGCTGACTGATTGGCAGGGTAAACATTTGTTGTTGTTCACAGAGAAATAATGTGAGAGGTGTAGGTGAGGCACAGGTGTTTGAGGTAACCGCTACTGTGGAGGAGAGCTGTGAGTTTTGGCCACATGACTGAAAGTAAAGCTAATGGCAAGTGGGGACTTTCTAGTGACAAAATCAATTATCTCATGTAACCAAGATCTAAAAAATGAGACAATAAATCTAAAAATATCAAGCTTCAGTTTAGCAAATATTTCCTGAGTACCTAATTTGCATCTGGGGCTGGAGAAATACTGACATACAAAGATAAGTAATGATTTTGCCTCTTGGCAGCCCCAGTCTGAGTGGAGAAACCAGTAATGAAACAGACCAACACAGTTCAGTGTAACATAGACTAGTGGCTTTTGAATCAGTTCTACCTGGATTTGAATGCCTACACTTAGTTATGTAAACTCGGGTAGTTTATTTCAACTCTCTAAGCCTCAGTTTCCTCAGCCCCACATGGAGATGGTAGCAGTTCTTACTATCAGTCGCAGTTAGAGGAGATGCTACACACAGTGCCTGGCACATAGTGAATATTCATCAAAAATTGGCTGTGATGGGCTGCCGCTCAGGAGCAACAGGAGGGAGCAGATCACTCAGCTTGGGACTGGTCAACGGGTGCTTCCTGTGGCTACAAACTTAAAATTAGGCAGTTCACCCCCCTCCACTCCACCACACACACACACACACACACACACCTTTAAGTCTGGTGTTCACATGGGTCTCTGAGGGAATATTTGAGGGTCTACACCTCACTAAGACATATACATTCACTTAACATAGTCACATATAGTAGAGATCAGGGAGGGAAAAAAGGTCAACAATATCATTGTGGTTGGACAGCTTTTGTTTGTGACCTACTGATTGGAAGATTGTTTGCAAGGTATGGGAACATATCTTTAATTGTTTCTTAGACACTAAGGGTGGCCAAATTATTTGGAGATTAGAGTGGAACAGAGTGATAATTATACTTTCAATTTTAAAGTAGAGAGGTCTTAGAAAATCTTAAAGTTATGTGTCAAATATGAATATGAAATTTGTGCTGATGGATATAGATATCTTTAAATCTGGAGCACTCAGCATTCTTTTTGGGTTAGACTATACCTTGGTGGTACTAAACATTATATTGTTATTACCAACATCAGCTAGGACTGATATAGAGTGACACCAGATAATTATCCTTTATTGTGGACCCAAAACTCAGTCAACAGGGCCGGGGTTGCTTTCTCATCTGAGTCTCCAGAACTTTGCAAGCTTTTTCGACTCTGAAAATATTTGAGTGTGTTTCCCAGACTAAGCTAATTACAGATACCTGTGAACATCCTGGAACAGTGGTAGTCTGCAAAACACATGTGGGGAGAGTCTGGCTTAGAAGAATCCAATCAAAATTAGTGTAAGATACTTAAAAACCTCTACAATAAGAGCTAAATTGAACACATAATTGAACAATTATTATATGATAATGTCACATCTGTAGTCTACTTCCCTAGCTTTTTAATAACAGTAATATTACCAAAGGTTCTTCCATAAAATAGTTGCCCCTCTTTGTGCGTATGTGTGCATGTGTGTGGTCAGTCACCTCTTTTTTTTACTGAACAAAGTGAAAAAAAATATGTTGATAATTCAAATAATATAGACAAGCAAAATGAAGAAAAAAAATCATGTACTTCTCACCATCAAAGGTTCTGTTTCCCCTTTTCATTTGACTTTCTATAAATCAACCAAAATGTGATCATGATCCTTGTCTCTTGAAAACAGTTTTGGAAGGAATAGCTGATTGGATGAGAGAAATTATGTAGCATATAATGGCTGAAACATGTTTACACTGGTTTTCTTCTTCTGAGCCTGACCTGGGTAACACCATACGCATTAAAGACAATAGTGACCAAGACCTGTAGGCACCAGTGAATAAGAAGGCCCTAGAGGGGTCTTGCTAGGGATGTGGGGATTATCACGAGACTCTGCCCTCTCTCAACTGCAGGCAGGCACCTGCCAGTCAGCCCAGGAGCTGGGTCTGATGTTCCCAGTTACCAAGCCTCCAACTATTTTTATTAGTCTTCTAGTGCCTTGTGAATATCACTTCCCAGACACTTAACAATTCAGGATCTGACAATTTACGATTGCAAGGTAAGGAATCCATGGGACAGTATTCTTTTTGTGATAGCAGTATAGAACCCTGCCTAAGAAAAGAAAGTCATACTGTTTTGCTTTACCTCTGTAAGTAATAAGCATTTGGGTAAATTAGCGAAATTGTTAAATGGATTATTCTGGATAAAAGGTGTAACTGATGGTTGGCTTGCTCACACTGAAGAGCCTAGTCAAATTCCCATGAGGCCAGATAACTGCTACAGGAATTGTCAGGTCAGAGCAGCTGTTTCCCTCATTTCTAAAGATATGAAAAATGCAAGTGACCCTTTAGGCCACTAGAAAAATGCCCTCTGAAGTAATCCACTCTCAAACTTCATTTTAGGGTGATACAATGTTTTAGTAAATTTAGTCTGGTGTAGAGATTAGACCAAGGGTAGAATTGTCCTAAAGAAAGAGAAAATTCTTTTTTTGTAAGTGGGAAGTCAGTGAGTTCTACATAAACACAAAGGCAAACGATAATATCAATGGCTATTTTAATTGCATCTTTAATCCATAAGGATAGTTCAATGACATTTTAAATTATACTTTTAGAATTGCAGTCACATAGGAGATAAAACTCAGTAACTATTTAATAATGCATAGTAAGATCAACTGTATCCTCTCTTGAGATCACATTTAGGTGGACTAATTGTAAAAGCCCAATCCAGAATTTAGGCAGCATTTAATCTTCTGGTAGACGTTGTTGGGACTTTCTAAATATAAAGTACCCAGGCTTGGTCTTTGGAGTTGGTACCAGTTATCTCTGCTGAATGATCAGTTTTACTGGATTCATAGCTAAACTATATTATTTTTCAGAAGAATTGCATTGCTGTAAATCAAACTATTCTCAGTACTGGAAGGTAACTAATCAGCTTGGGGAATTTCTGTGACAGATTGGTAACTAATTGATCATGATTTAACCTGGCTTTGCTTGAGGATGATAGTATAGTTATGTAGTTTCTAGTGAGGACGAAGTTCAGGCTGAAATCAAAGAATCCCTTCTTGGGACATGTCCCGTATTGAAATTGGCAGGATGCCTCAGTTGCTGCTGCTCTTTTTGTCTTCAGTAAAGTGTTGGAAGGACCTGTATAAAGAAGAATGGAAACTTGCATGGAGAGGACTCCTTCCTCTAAGAACATTGCAAAGCAGAGCAACGTCTGGACTCTTTAAAACTGAAAGGTTACAATTGGGTTCAAGCAGAAATTTGATCTCAGTTCTCTGGATGTAGATTTTCAATATGGAATTATGCAGAAGTTTGGAGAATAATAATATGTATTAGCGCTCATTGATCAAGACACTCTCAGGCACTCACCGAGTGAGCTGTTTACCTGTCTTATCTCCACTGGTCCCTTCATCTTTTGAATTAGGTGCTCTCATCATTTCCATTGGAAGGATGAAGGAACGGATGCTCACTATGGTAAAGTGACTTACTTAAGGACGTGCAGCTGTTGGTAACTGACACAGCTGGGGTTGGAACCCTAAAGTGAATGTAAAAAGGAATTATTAAGAGAAATATTAGGTATTAAGTTATTTTGCAGTGAAAGTTTTCAAGTGACATACTTTAAGCTGTGGTTTGAATGGAAACTAGAGGACATGAGCTTTTGTTTAATAAAGAAATATTTGCCCTGAGCAGAAGACAACATTTTAAAGCTTGTCATTTCATTCCTGGGAAAGTATTTGAGGAAAATGACATGGCTCAGCCCTGTCTGCTGACCATTTTGTAGCCTCCTGCTGAGACTTGCCATTTCCATAGCCAGTGGGCTGTATTGAATCAGACAGAAGCAATAGGTCATTAACAGAAACTGAGACTCAGGGCAGGCTGCAGAGGCTAGCAGAGGGGGAAATCGTTTGGGCCACATCAACAAAGCTGTGTCTAATAGAATCTCATTCAACTACGTTTGGAGAGTTTAGCCTGATTTTCAGAGAAAATTAAAAAGCTTTAAAAAGCACAAAGTAATTTTCCCCAAAATAACCATGCTTGACATGAAAATATAGGTGGGAGAAGATACTCTTCTTGTTTCTATGCTACATTTTCTCTTTAGCCACACCCGTCGAAAATAACTGTTTAAAATCCATTTAGTTAAAAAAAATATATAGGTGTTATTTTCCTACTGACATCTGCGTTAACCTTGAGATCTTTTACTCATAGCATTAACCAAAGGGAGATTATATATGTATTTCGATCAAGACTTAAATTATTAGATTATGTTTCCTCAATACTTAAGCTTCTTCTGGATCGCTATAATTGGGAGATGGGGAGAGAGGGGAACAGATTTTGCCACTGAGATCACTGCCCATTATTTTTGGTACTGGTGAGGTTATTCATCTTAGAAAATATGTGTAACTACCTCCTCTTGAATGTAGACCAATGTAGCTGGGGCAGAAAAAATACAGACCCTGTGTATTGACTTTGATCAAGGATTCATAGACAGCTTGCTATATTTAAGGCACACCAGATAGCTTTGGGGACTGTTAGATGTTCCTTCTCTCAAAAAATTTATAATAAATATGTGGATCCCAATCCAGAATGACAGGTGCACGTCTAGACCCAGGATCTAAAATCCCAATAATTGTGTTTACAATTGAGTCAAATTTGGGAAATGGAATACCATTTTTAGGGCTAGCTATCATCCATATACTTAAAAATTCCTCCGTTTAGATATAAGCGAATGTACCCAGGTGTGTTTTTTTGAGGAAAAAAAATTCCAAAGTGACCGCATATGTGCCTTACGTCTCCTACTAGACTGTAAGCAATTCAGAGACAAAGGTCACGTCTGATTTGTCTTCGTGTCTTCTCCCACACATGCTCTTAACAGGCGCTTGCTCGGTGCATGTGTAAAATGACTTGAATTTGTGTGAACAATGCATGTAACTTCTAATAGATCGACCACTAATTGCCTCTTATGTTTTGGGCAACATTATTAAGAAGTCAGTGGCACTAAATGATCCCAAGATGTCTTCTTACTACTTGAAGAAGACGTTTACATGCTGGGCTCCTGGGAGGGTTAATGCACTCATGCACCCAAGTCCCCAAGCACCAATGGGAGAATGTCCTTCTCAGCCAAGAGGTCATTAAAAAAAACAGTCCCATCATAATGTCATTTTCCCCTTAATTTTCTGATTACTTACATTTGGTTTGGTCCTAATTATGAATACCTTTAATTGCTTTATCACAGTGATGATTAACTGTGCCCAAGTCAAACCCCTGTGAAAGAGAATGATTCTTTCTGAAGGCTTTACACGATTGCACTTAGGAAGGACATTAAACAAAGGAAGAGTGGTATTCCAACTTGCTGAAGGCTGGTCAGCCTTTCTATATTCCTAAACACCCAGGGGTGATTTTTATTCTTGGGTTTTTCAGAACTAGAAAAACTTAACCCTCTGTTTCTTTTCTCGACATTTATAATCTGCTGCTTTATTTACATGAATTATTCTGGCAGAAGACACTATTGGAAATAAAATGCTTGCCAGCTGTCTCTTGAGTATTAAAACCCCCCAAAAAACAAAATAAACTTTGAGATCTGCATGCTGTCACTGAGGGAGTACATAGCTGTGTTTGCCTTTGTTGTTTTCCAGTTTTTTGTGTAAAATAACAGTGATTGAAATTTTTCATGTTTGATAAATTGAAAGTTTAAAAAACCAAATATAATTTCTTCCTGAAATGCTTGGTAGCAATCAGGTTTATTTTAAGCAATATGTAATAGTTGATAAAGTGATTCAGTTTTATTTTTAAGTGAAGACATCAACCTTAAAATATAAAAGAAATAAAAACTTGAGATTGTGTATTTTAATTCAATTTCTATAAAATGGACACATTTGAGATTTTAATTTTTTGAGGTTAATCATTTTAATTTAAAGTCATACAGCATTTTAATCTTGTATTTTTAAAAAAAAAAATCCCACTGTACAATATTTATTTAAATTCCACACCTATTTTATGTTCCTCTCAGAAACACCAGTACATGTATCACATTGACAGTTATCACCCAGGAATCTAATTGATGGAGTTCATATCAGTCAAAGCTCATTTCTCCAAGATCTTCCTCATTGAGACATGGGCCACACACTTGAGGTCAGGATGGAGATTCCGTTTATCCCTTGATAAGGAGTAACTTTGGTCTTTGCTTTGGGAAAGTTAGTACAGATGAGCAGGAGGACATGTCATTGTCGATTTATTATCAAACTATCCTTTCTCCTTTGAGGAAGGCTTTAGCTTTGTAATCTATGACGATGCACATGCAGGGAGCAACTCTTTCCCCCCTTTTGTTGTCCCACCTGAAAGGAAATGTTTATCCAGTGGTTCATTTGCAAAGGAGCAAGTGAAGAGAGGTGGATGTACAGTTGAAGATCCTCCCTTGCCTTTTTCCAGGGTAGGTACCTGTGGCATATAGCCATTCTGGTGCTGCGGGGAGGCTGCTATAGAATCAGGGAAGCACTGACACAAATGTATCTGCCTTAGTGCATTTTTAATGCTATTTTTTCCTGTTGGAAACTAGGTACATATAAATATAAGATTACTTACACAGGTTTTAGACATGGCATCCTAGGCTTCTGATCAATGGAGGTTTAAAAAAAAAACTTAAAAATTGAAGACTTAGGTACAAAAGCTGGTGAAACAGGTAAATTCCTGGTATGCTTCAGTGTAAGTTGATTATCTAGCTTACTGTTCTCAAACCACCGAAGTCCAGGCAGTGCCAGTGAGCACAGGGCGGTAGCAGACTGACCGCCAGCAGAGAAACAATCAGGTCTAGCAGAACATTCATCTGTGGAGCCAGGAAAGAAAAGCTGACGTCCAGATGCCCGTGCTTTGGAAGTCTTATCTGGAGTTGCACATATGGGTCCTGCATCTGCTCGGGTTATGCCAGCAGTTGGCATCCAAATTGACACAGCTACCATGGCATGAGCAGGCAGAGGCGTGCTCCGTGTCTGGGTCTCTTGGCTAACACAGCTGTCAGCAGTGGCGATGTTGGCCTTATGAGAGCTAATTTTCAGAGGACCAATCTGGGCTCTTAGAGTGATGGTTTTAAGCATCCACTATGAATCATTTTTGAATGGTCGTGGTAGAGAATGTATCCACACAGATTAGTGTGTGTGCACACATGAGCGCATATGTAATTGTGGGGTTTTTTGGACAGTGTAATAGTGTTCAAGGAAAATTATTACCAAATGACTCTGGACAATGACTTAAATCCCTGCATAATGAATAAACAATGTATATATTCTATCACAGTAATTTGGTTAAATAAGTCTAATAATGACAGAAAGTTTTCTCCTCTTTCATGTAAAAAAGAGAGAAGCTCAAATTCATAAAATGTGAGTATTTGTCTTCCAGTGAGTATTCTTCTTATCTCATCATAATTGCCCTGATAGCAAGCTGAATGACTCAACTAAAACAATTCACATTTTCATCTCTTTCATTCTCCAGAATCTTTCTTAATAAGAGAAAAGAGCAGGTTTATCTCTTATTATTATCTCAAGTTAGAATCTTAAACAATAATGACCAATGGGCAAGTGCATGCATTGGGGGCCAATTTATAGATCTACTTTCAATTTCAAACATTTGTTTATGTTACCTTTTATCTTTATTGAAACCATCAATTCTTGATGATAACTAATTAGCTAACAGAGAAAAGAATGATTTCTGTTTGTTCTTTTATTTATTTTTTTCTATAGTGGCAACTCATTTACCAATAATTTCAGAGACTTTTGTTAAATTGCTGTTTTTTTTATTTATTATGTATTAGTTAAGTTACAAAAACATTTACCAAGTTTTAATCCTTGCTTGGGAAGTTCACAGAACTTGCAAAATAATGCATAACAGTGATTGACATTAATGGGAATCAAGTGAGCATCCTCATGGGCTGTTCATAACTATTCCAATTTCTCTTTAGCAGCTAGATAACTAATAAAGAAAATAGTTACTCTTAGCATTAATGATATTTCTAGGTCATTCTTAAATGTCTTCTGTCAGTTTTGGGTGTGGCCACATCTGTGGCATTCCTGTTGATTTGATATGTGCAGCCGGGTTGATTTTGTCAGGCCCTTGAACTTGTTGCTGAAGCATTAACATTAAGGTGAGCAACCAGCCTAGAACCAGGACCTCAAATGACCTGCCTCCCAAGCTAGGAAAGGCCCTTGGCTTCATCATTTTTATTTTGATATAATCAGGGTTTCACACATATGCCTTACCTACCCAGAGTTTGGTGTATTTAATATGAAATGAATAATGATCATTTTTAGTCGACCCTCAGGATTGTATGGCTTAGAATATCCTGCCTATGAGGGGAATGGCTGGCCAAGCTCCCACAAAAGCAGCCTGCTACTTGGAGGTTAGATGCTTAGAGTGAAGAAAACTATATTCTCTCCTCCAGCTCCAACCCCATTGTTGACAAAATTCAGAAGCTTGGAGCTTACCCAGGGAGAACCTTTGTGCTTGCTCAGTTGCAGTATTTGATTATTCATTTTTTCTGGCCTAAATGTCTGGTAAAGGTGAGGAGATTCCCCCAAAATATTGCATATTCTGGACAAGGCCATCAAAACAAGTCCCTGTCTTTCTTTAGCTCACGCATCCAGATGCAGAAGTTTGATGGTCCAGGGGATGTCTGCACTTATCCCTAAGTCGTACACTGAGGTGCAGGAGAAGAGACAGGAGACATGTAGAAAGGGGCGATGCCAGCATGTCCTCAGAGTGAAGGGCTGGGATGGTGGTAGGTCCCATAACATGGGACTTTTAATGAAATGATTATTTGTTTACCACTCCTAATTTGAATACTAATCCATGATGTATGCATTTATATAATTATTTCCTGACTACTGGACCTGCAGTTAGATACTGCAAATACCAAAAATCGTTTTATGGTCTGTGTTGTTGTGGATTTCTCTAGTCAGACTAAGGAGGCAGCTATAAAAATAAATGCTTGTGGTAAAATCGATGAGGAGCAAAACTAGAGTCATGGAAGACTCCAAGAGTGAAGGAAACCTTGAGGGAGAATCAGAGAAGGTGCTCTAGGTGCTGTGCAATTTGAGCAGGACTTCTTCTATCAAAGGGAGAAAGTAAAAAGACACCTTGGTGGAGAAACTAGCACGACCAGATGCTCAGGGCTTTTCAAAGATATAGGAAATCATTCTCGGGCGGGGGGGTGGGGGTGGGGTGGGGAAGTGGGGGTGGGTACAGCATGCTTTAGAAAAGTTAGCATTGGCTTTCTTTTCATTTTGATTCCCAAAGCATTTATTGAATGCTTATTTTGCACCACTCCAGAGCTAGACTTTGGGGATGTTAATAAGACAACTCCCTCCTTCAAGGAACATACAGTATCATAAGAGAGACAGACATTCACATAGTGATTTCGGCATAGTGGGTAAAAGAGGGAGGGCCAGGCAATGAGTCCAGTTAGAATGTCAGGTTGAAACCAAATGCCAGAGCTGAGAGTTTGGACTACACCTGGAAGGCTCTGGGGAGCCATGAAAATTTTGAACCTGGAGATATAACTATGATGTCCTTGGAAGGTAAATGGGGGGAGAAAAAAAGAACATGCAGGCAGGAGAAACAACCAGTAGACAATAGTCTTGGGCAAAGGTGATGAGGCTTGAACTGGGGACGTGATAGTAAGATTGCAGTGGAGACAGAGCTGAGAGATGTTTCAGAGAAAATAATCTTATTCCTTTTTACAGTTTGGGGAACTGAAGCTTAAGGAAAGTTGGGTAACTCATTCTAATCTGTTGAGATAGCAGATGATAGAGCTGGAATCTGAACCCAGGTGACCCAATATGGAGACTATGTTCTGTGGCCGTGATTAGAGAATGGGATCTCAAGTTTTAAAATGAGTTTTTCACCATACCTATTTCACAGAAGTGTTATGAAAATTAAAATACAATCCAGGTCAAACTCTTTGTACCATGCCTGACAAACGGTATGGGTTCCATAGTGATACCTTTATTACTATTTTCATCATTATCATTATTGTAACCTTTGGCCTCATCTCGCCTTTTTATCACCTGTGTTTATGCTGTGAACTCTTTAGCTTCACAGAACAAACAAAAGGAAAAATTCTGGCAATAGACACTGATTATTCTACCCTTCAAAAGACAGATGTATTGGTGTTATATAAGATATATAACTCACTCTTGACAAGACTGCCTAATGAGGTAAATAATGATAACACTTTGAAATGAGGGAGCAATGATTATTAATTCATTTGGAATATAAAGATGTTGGTCATTTAGAACAAATGTTATAAAAATATTCTACCATGAGTACATTGTTTTAGAAATTACATGTGTTCCCTTTAAAGTACTTTTAATAATGACAGAGTCACTTCTCTCAAGATCCCTTTCAACCCACTTTACCATGGGGAAAGCAGAACTTGCTATGAGGATGCAATCAGGATAATTCACTGCCCTCCCTAATAATGCTCAAAACATGCATGTTATTAGCAAAGGAACTTCACACTAAATTTTATGTTCAACCACAAAAGTGCAAAAGTTGGACATTCCAGTTCTGTTCTTCATATCGTCATTTACAATGTGGCATTAATGCAGCTCTTCTATTCTGCAAGGCTTGAACGAGTTTAGCAGGGGCTGCTGCTGGGGTTGAAGCCACATTTTTAATTTTATTGAATAAATTTTAGTGTGACATTAAGATAAAGCAAAGAGGTTAAGTTTATCTTGATAATTCTTTATGCCATAAAAGAAACAAGCTTGGTATTTGTTTTCATTTAATTAGAGCTAAATGTGATTAGTTAGTCTCTGTTTATAAACTATAAAACTTTTCTCTTTTTTTTGTAAACCAAACACAAATAATTTTTGAGCGAGGCATGTTGTTTCCTCTCTTTATGTGTGTTCATACTAAGTGCTGGTATAATTCCATTATGTTTTGACTTGAACATTAAATATTACCTTGAATATACACTTCCCAGCAGTCGTGTTCTGATAGTGACATATTGTACTGTTTGAAGTGTGTCATATGGTCATCTGTCAGCTGAATGTTGCTCCATGGAAAGATTTTTATTCTTCAGATGTCATCTAAAATGCCTCATGTTAAAAAAAAGAGAGAGAAAGAAATACAACAGCACTCACAAAATCTGGATGTGAGTAAATTAGAGACGGATAGGATTGATCTAAGGTAGGTGGAGAGGGATTAGTCCCTCAGAATACAGTCATTCTGTAACAAAGATAAATAATTGTTATATTTTGAATATTTTTAATTTGATATGATTGTATTTTATGGCAAAAAGCACACTTTTCTTTTTAGAACTTTTAGTAGTTTATTCCTTCTTTCTTTTGCTATGCAGACAAAGATGCAAACAAGAATACTGGTGGTCATAGGGTAGAAAAGCTGCCACCTCCCCATAAAAGTCAGCAATCTGAGAAAAAATAGGAGACTATGGCTTCCTGTATCAGAGGTTAGAGTGATAGAAAAAGAACGTGTTCTTGCTTCAGAATAATTTAGCAGTCAATATTTCTATCAGCAATATTTCTTTCAACAGGAATTAAGATGCTGGCCCTTATCCAAAGACACCTCATCCCCTATTACATTATAGATCTGATCCAGCTGTGTCTGCCTCTGTAGAGAGACGAGGGCAGGTCTAATAGCCAATTTGTAGGGAGTACTGCACCAAGTAGGTAGACGATGTTCCCCTCTGAATGCGTTTTCGTTCTCTTTAATCTTTGCCTGGAATATACCTAGAATTTTGTGGATGTTGTTACATTCGTATCTTTAAAATGTAGGGAAGAGTATGCATCTGTGTTTGTATGTCACATTGCATTTTTAGGATCTAGAAATCTAGAATTTATAGTTACACTAAGAAAAGAAGGGTAACACCTGTTTTGTCTTTTCTTAATTTATCTCTGCGTTTCATTCCTGAACACTGTCAAAACTAAAATAACTGCCCCCCCATCTTTTGTAATTTAATTTAGAACTGTAATTCTGTTTCTTAAATACCATATATCATATACTTTATTTTACAAATATGTACTTTGGAACATTTGTAGATTTTTTTCTTCAGTGTCCCTACCATTTATATTATATACCCTTTGAACTACTTAGTATCCATCAAGGTAACAATAAGAGGAATACTTAGACACAGAAGTCTGAAACATCATATTACCAAAGCAAATTATCAAATATTAAGAGATAAAAGTAGATATTTAAGCAGAGAGAAAACAGAAGTCCATGATCTTTGGCCCATATCTTAATTCACTTCCAGTACTATTAATTTTAATTTTCATTCAGGTTTATTCTATCGCAAAGACTCCTGTAATTTTTTGAGAGAGAAAGAGACAGAGAAGTAGAGAGAGGCAGAAAGAGGGAGTGATATTTTTTTTCAGGGCTAAGAAGACATTGTGTTGAAGTTTTTATGGTCTGATATAGAAAAAGCACAATGGGAGGCCGTGGTAATAACCTTGCAGTTAATCCTACGGGATGCCATGTTATTTTTCTCGGCTCTTCCGGAACTTCAGAGAAATGTTCACCCTTGGGTATATTGATGGCAGGAGAAGGTCTTGGATCAAACTCCCAGATATACATCATCTCAAACATGCCACAATTTAAAATGAGTAATTGAATTTGAAATGAATAAGAGAATAGTTGTATTGACAAAGATGATCCTGTTATTTAATAAAAACATTTTCTAATAAAATCAGCAACTGAAACATTTCTAGAGCTTTATTTTCAGATTATGGTTGACATTTTTAGTTTAAAGAAAACAAGTTAAAATAACTAAAATTCTTATGAGGTCACATATGTATTGAGAAAGTTAGTTTGACTAATGGATTATCTCAATAGTTCAAGGACATGTGGTTTACAATCCATCTTGTCATTGTCTATTTTGCACAGAAATATAAAGCAGCTCATTTTTCCCACTCTTAAAATACCTCTGGATTGTAACATGTGTATATCAAACAAATATAAACTAGAGGAGAAATGAAGGAATTCATACTTACCAAGTGTTTATCCATTGCAATATAACTGAGTTCTTACTGTTCACAACCTGCCAATGAAATAGCTGTTAGCATTCCCATTTTATAGAAAAGAGAAAAAGGCTCAAGACCACTTAGCTAATAAATGATAACGGTGGGATCTGCACCTAGGTCTCTCTGCTGCTGATGACTATACCTTTTTTGATATATAAATTTTAATATTAAAATAATGTTATAATGGCTTAAGTACTGAAGCTCAGAATTGCACTAGGAACTTATCAGCATAAGACCTGTATTACATCATCCTTAAAAACAAAACAAACAAACAAACAAAAAACAGTGAACATTCTTTTGCGTTTTGTTATAACTAATTTTTTATGTTTCCAAAGGGTCTAGAAGCCTGGGAATCCCCTAGAAGCTAATGGATGAAATTGTATTCTAGTGTGTTGTTCACATAGTATCTACTTAACAGACAGATTTTACATTTTACCATTCATGTCATCCCGTTTTCTACCTCACTGCTGGCCTTGTGCCAGTTGAATTTTGCCTTCTTCTATTCCATGTTTTTCCCTCTGCTCTTATTCAAGTATTCTCAATACGTAAAATGTGAACTTGGAAGCTGGAGGTTAACAGCAGAAAATGATCTATTGAACTCATCACCATGGCTGTGGGCTGTGATTTGCTGAGCGTCTATAGGAAATTATCTTTGCTGGGGTAAACTCTTCTCTTAGAGGCAAAGTCTCACCTCTTAAATCCTTCTTTGTGATATTGATGAGAAATTTTCCTTACTCTACAACATATTTTTCAAAGTAAGGATATGTATTGAAAAAAACAATTTTGTATGAAATAATATGGTAGCATTTTGTATGTGTTGAGGTAAATGATGAGCAGGAAAGTAATAGCTAACATCTGTTAATTAGAGCTTGTTAATAAAGTGTGCCTATATCAAGATGTTTTACTTAATATGGGGCATTATTAATTGATGATTTCCTTAATCTGTCAAAATGGTATCTGTTAAACTGGGGCCACCCTATTTACAATTTTTCTTCCTTTAAAAAAGGAAGGTGGGGGAGGAAAGACTACTTATAAAGATAATTGAATAAATAAATAAGGATATGCTACAAAAATAGATGCCACTAATTTGCATTTCTATACATGGCATACATTAGCTAGAGGATAGATGTTATTCACCACTATACATCACATCTTACCAGTTCTGTTTTAGTGCTTGATCCATTTCTCAGAACCAATGCCTTCTGCTTCCAGGTAGCCAGCTGCTCCCAGTTACATGTATTTTAGGGATACACTCTTCCTTCACTGTTCCAAAAAAAGGGGATGGATTGAAAACTTTATTTACTCATGTGACAAACTGAAATAGAGTTAATTTTCAGGGTTGAAGCTGAATTATTAGAGATTACCGTGTTGTAAATGGCAAAAGAAGGGCCCCTTGCCTTTGTGGTAATACTGTCAGGGCCCCTGCGGCTGTTGGCTCAGTTCATGATGTATTATACTGCTAGCAGTTCAGTGCTCTCAGGGGACCTCTGGTCCTACCATAAGGTCAAGAGTTAACTACTTGTATTTTAGCTGTGTGCTGCTATCAATACTGCTTCTATGGAAACCTCACTTGACGTCATTTTTGAATCTTTGCGACTGTAGTCAGGCTTTAGTAAAAGTCAATAAGAACATTAGACTGTTGTCTATATTATTACTTGCCACCTCCTGCCAGCAACCTACCAATTCATTAGCGGAGAGTTTTGGAACTCTTGCTTGATTATTTATGCAGTCAATAGCAAGGCTTGTCTGCATTCATAATTGTTTGATTTTATGGCCTCTTCTTTAAACAAACATTGTCTATGGTAATGTGATGCCCTGATGGATGGGAAAGGTTTTGTCTGTGAATATCATTTAGATAATTAAAAATGACAGATGAAATCGCCCGCTGTCTTGACCTGTACTTTGTTCCCTCAGTGATGCTGAAGAGATGCTGATTGCTGTCAATCAAAACCCATTGGAGGTTTGTAAATTCTGGCTGCTGTGAACTCTGACCCCCACTGTTGATCTGAAATAGATAATAACCTTGAAATTCTATTAGAATTTAAAAACAGTTTTACTAAAGGGGCACAGTATATATTTCTTTTCCTCTAGAACACAGTTACTTAACGTCACTCTGCAATATCCAGAATTAAAAATATAGATATAGTGTTTAGAAAAGCTTAATGTAACAAATCAGAGGAAAGATCTTATTCTATAATCCCAAACTCCTCATTAGAATTTTTATCTTCTGGCTAGGAGAGGACAAAAACATAAGTTTTCACTCCTCCGCTGGGTATTAATGGTTAGACTTTCTGTTTGCTCGTATTTACGAATTCTGTCGTATTTTCATACCAGCATGATTTTTACTTTATTATATTTTTTTGTATTCAACCTATAAATCTTTTAAACTGCTATTTTTCCCAAGCCAAAGGAAAAATATAACTCGAATTTTGAAGAAAGTAGGGAGCCAAAGGTCAAGGTTTATGCCCAAAGTTTTCAACAAACATCATCAAACCTTAGGTCAAAAGATCAGGCTGAAAAATGCATTTGCCTTGCAAATTGTCCTTTATCATTACCCAGGCACTTAAAATATATTCGGAAGCCCTACTGGTATTTAAACTACGCATACAGGTAAATGATGATGGGAATGGAGGAAGAGAAGCTCAGTTTTTCAATATAGAAATCATCAAACTAACCGACAGCAAAAAATCATTAGCAGATTGTACAGGCTTCAAAATTATAACAATTGGACTTTGAGAGTTTTTTCTACACTGGTTGTTGAAAATGTATTTAATAGCAGCAGCAGTACAGTAAGAAAATTGCAAATAGCAGATATGTCTTGAAAGGTAATTGAGGTAGTGTTGGTTTTTCTACTAGAGAAACTTCTTCAGAGTTTAATGAATTTGTGAAGGGTCAAATGAAGAGTTATCAGAATTGTTTTGCAATTTGTAATCAGTAGATACTTTAAAATAATATTAGTTATGCTAGTTCCTCAGTGATAGTGGAAAACAAATATTATCATTTATATTTGGCAGTTAATTAAAATATCAGAAGCATAATTTTTACCTTAATTTTGAGGGCATTTCTCCAGAATCAACCATTAACTATGTAAGGATAATACTATTTTATAATTAAAGTGTTTTTTTTTTTACCTTGGTAAATGAATTCTTTGTAAATATTATCACTTGGGCTAAATTTATTAATGCTTGAAAATATCTAATTATATAGTAAATATAGATGTGAAGATAAATGGTGTGTATGTATCTCAAAAACCTGTTCTAAACACTTAACCCAATTCCACCTTTTTAGTGATAGCTTCCTTGTTCTTTGAAGTCCCTGGGATGGGCTATTTCTCTGACATTGGCATTTATTATATACTGCCTTATTACTACTTTCATGTATTCACTCATTCACTCATCCATTCTTTTTTTTATTCTATAGCAAGTGTTAATTAAAGATCAATTAGGCATTAGACACTTTTCATAGCAGTAATCATTCTATGTGTTCATCTTATCTCCCCAGATAAATTATAAGCAAATGGACTTGAAGACTTTGTGTTGTCTTCATAGACTAGGTGTCTCCTTCTGCATAAGTATCTTTGTCTCTCTTAAGTGGCTTTGCTCTTGCAGGTGTTCAGGAAGCATCTAATTAACCTTTGATGTGGACTTGTTTCACTTGAGTGTTGTGAAAAAAGAATAGTGAAGAACCTATGAACTTCATTGAGACAACTAGCTTGCAAATTGCTTTCAACCCAGATTAGCAGGCTCTGTGGCAGTATCTATAACCGAAAGCCTAAGTCGTGGTTTATTTGGATCATAAACATCACAACTATAGCTGAGTAAAGAAAATGACTGAACGCTCAAGTTTCCTTCTGAAATTCTTCTCCCTTCTTTGTGCCTTTGATACGGTCTCACTTGATTTAGTGATAAAAGTACAGTCTCTTCTTCCCTTGACTCTGAACTGGGCTAAGGATTAAACTTGTGAGATTTCCGTTCAAGAAAAAATATCTCGGTCATCTTATTCCGGCCTTATATATTACAAAATTACCTATTAGCTTCTAGATCAATTAAGTTTTGTACGACAGAACTGTATTACTATGTATTAATTCATACCACTTCTGCTAATATTTTACTGTTTCATCAGGAGAGAAAACCATTTAGCTACTGAAAAATTATCATGCTTCCAGCCATTCTCTTCCTTCTTCTGTTCTCTGTGATATTCCATTCACAAAGCATGAGTAAGTTCCTAAATACTACATTTTTTGAAAAGGGAATCTTGTGCATATTTTATCCAATTTCTTTTTGAACTTTTTATGATGCTTAAGACACAGTTGAAAGAATTTTAGCTAAACTTCATACAGATATTCACTATAGATGGAGTGTGTATATATAGTACATCATTCTATTAAAAAAAATGCCTCTAGGCTAACACAAATGCTTTATTTATGGGAATTTTATAATACAGAAACATGTGCAATCATCAATCATTCCATGGTAACCTTATTTAAATGTTTAAGACGTTATTCTGTCATATGATGTAAACACAACCATCATGGTGGTGTTACGTGAGACTTTCACAATATAAGGGGAGTAGATCAAAGCCGCAGGAATGGTGAGCTTGACACTGCATTAAGAAGAAAGTACGTCCTTGCCCTTTAAAAATAAGTTGGAATATGGACATCCAAGAGGCCAGTTTTTGCCAAATTCATGCGAGTTACAGATCCAAAACTTGCTGCCGATCCAGTTTTCTGTGTCTTATCTCTTGAAAGAGAGGTTTATAAGTGGAGCTCTACGGAAAGATTGAGCTTCTGCTAATATTTGTTAAGCACTTACTAAGCACTAAGCCACAATACTAGGCACTTTTGAAAAGACATTATCTCCTTTATTCTGTATTGTAGACAGTTATTATTCCCATTAGTCATATGAAGAAACTGAAATTCAGAGAACTTGTGTAAGTTGCTCCAAGTTCCACGGATACTAAGAAGCAGAGCTGGGATTCTGTTTTTAATTTTCTGAATCTAAATCCAGGGTTCTTTATGCTATGACACACTACTTCTAGGTGGCTCCATTATATCAGCACTTTATTCTAATTAGTCTCTCGTGTGAGGTTAATGATGATAATAATTTTTATTGTTGAAAATAATTGCCATTGCACTATGTGTGCCAAGTTTTGTACTGTTTTATTTCAGTCAGCTCCCCCAAGAAATGTAGGAGACAAGTATTATCATCTACAATTTTGGGATGAGAAAACTCATGTTTAGAGATTAACTCATCTGAAGTACAAAGTGGTCCAGCCGGAATTCAAATCCAGTTCTACCTCTGTTCAGAGCTTATGTGCTTGACCATGACTGGTAGCATGTACACGGCAGAGCAGGCACTTGATCTGATACCTTTAATACCAGTTCTAAGAGTATCTAGTTCTATACAGATCAAAAATAGATACATGGTCCTCCAGTTATTTAACTGAATGCAGTCCATTTTGGGGGTAATTTTTGTTTGGCTTCATTTTACTAACTCCTCCAGTTATTTAACTGAATGCAGTCCATTTTGGGGGTAATTTTTGTTTGGCTTCATTTTACTAACTTCAGCCAAACTGATTTATATGAAGCCTCCAATTATGCTTTCAGTATGTCTATGACAGAAATTTTGTTAGGAAAGCATTCTTTTCATTTCTCCCTCTCAAGGTGTGATGATTAAGAAAAATCAAGTGCTAGTGGCAGCTGTGTCTCAGAGAGAAGGTTTTTTTCTACCTGATTATCTAGTTGATTTGAGGATGACAGTTCACACTACTCAGAGAAGAATCTAATATCCCAAAGACTGATAATACTAAAGAAAGTTAAATGAAGCAAACGGCATACTACTCTGCGCAGAGCCCCAGTCAGAACCACACTGCCCAATTTCCCTCTGCTATTGGGAAGATAATTACTGAGCCTTTGTTCATGTGAAGTAAGCAAACTGTGAACCCTGAGTGTATTTAATTATCCAAGACTGAGCCTTTGTTATTTTCCTTAAAAAAGAAAAAGAAAAAAGAAAAAGGAAGAAAAGAAAAAATAACAGGTAACTTGCTATGGTATATTCTGAGCAATAATTACTTTTCCAAATCTCAGAACTATTTTAACTTGTTCTTGGTAATATGCTCTAAGTTGTGATTTGGATTGATCGACGAGCTTTTATAGGAGATTTCTCTAAACAAGGATGTTTATTTTGCCAATCTGCTTCTAGTTTATCATTGACTTCTTGTCTCTAAATGTACTCTGGCCTTAAATAAGTACAGATTTTTTAAGATTTGTGACACAGATCTAAAAGAGTAAATCTATAAAATAGCAAAAGTACTTAGCCCATGAACAGGGCCCCTCTATTCTTTGGAAATAGAATTTTTACAGTTTTGGTCACTGTTCTCAGATAGCAAGGAAGTGTTAATCATTTATTAAAAGACTGCAATAGTTTAAAATTACCAAAATTTACTTAAAGCACATAAGCTCTACATTTGAGTTCAAAGTGTTTTGTTTCTTTTTTTTAATTCTAAAAGACTCCCGAGGTTATATTTTGCTACAATATGAAAATGAGTTGTGACAATAGAGACCATGATTACAAGCCTTTCACACTGTACCACTGTGACAATTAGCTCCCAATTGTTACACCATTTATTTATTAGCACATTAAGAGTTGGAATTGTCTTGACTTATAACTTAAAACGGATTATTATTGAGGTTGGTTATGAACCCAAAAGACACACCATTAGGTGTTTTATTGGTTGACAATAACTGTATATTTAGAGATAATACAGTCGGGTCACCTCTGATAGATTTTAAGTGCATTGTGGTAAAAAAAAAAAAATGTCTTAACAGGTGACTTTCCTCAAAACTTAGTAATACACTCGGTTTTCTTTAGTAAGAATGAACTTTTAAAATAAGTGTATTGTTTGTGAAGAGAGCCTGACATACAGGCAGCATGATCAAAGTGATCATTTTTCCTTAGGAACATGGAGTGCTTGCCTCTTCTAGGAGAACAAGGTAAGGCAGACGTCCCTGAAAGTATGCAGCCTGTTTCCTAAAGAGCAACAAGGAGAATGAGGAAAAAGCTTCCATTAAAGATTCAAAGAGACATGTGTTTCAAACAGACTTGTTCAGCACTTACTCCCTCTTCTGGAGTGCAGAAACTCTATAGATGTCTGTGCACCTGTGGCTGGGAAAACCACCACACGCCATGAGGAAGAAGACATCACAAAGATAAGCAGCACTCCAGGTTTATTGTAGATGAAGTTTAGGTGAGTTTTTCTCCACCCTCCCCCTTGTTTCATAGAAGTAAGCCATCTCCTTTCTAAGGGGTTATTTTGATTTATTTAGATTTTTTTTTGAACTCATTTGTCTTAGGTCAAAAATATTTCTTCATATTTATTTTAAATTTATATTCAAAGGCAGTTTAAGGTAGTGGTTAAGGGTATGCAGTCTATACTGAGATTCTTTTTTTTTAAAGTGCCAGGCTCAGCTGTCTATTAGCGGACTGAACTTAAGCAAGTTGCTTCGACTCTCTGCCACAGTTTCTTCAACTGAAAAATCAAAACAGAACTTAAAATCTAAAGGGAGAAAGCATTTAGAATAATAGCAGACACATAATCAGTGTACTATACATGCTAGCTATTATTATAACTTTTTTGTTCCATAAAATAATAAATTTGGTTACTTGAGAATCTTTTTGAGGCTATTCAGCAAGTACATACACACACGCATACTGTTTATGATAATTAAATTTGCTACTTATTATCTTCACCTTTTTTGACATTTTGTGAGAATTTATATAAGATAGCTTTCAAATCCATTACAGACAAAATATCTTTTTGAACTCATCACACACAATTGTCATTAAAAGAGATTTGTAAAATATTCGAACATAAGCACCGAGAGACTCCAGAAATAATATTTGAATTCCAAGAAAACAAAATGTCTTCACGGTCATAATAACGAATGTTCACCTGCAAGTGTGGAAATCTTGCTCACACCTTATCCTTGTGGAAAATCCAAGTCAAGTCCTGACTTGTTGGGGCAGTAGAGAAAAAGAACAAAAAAAATGTTCTGGCACTATATGAGTTTATTTTAAATCTAAATCCTCACAGCATTAAGCAAAGGCTAAGACTAGTATTTGGTTAGAAATGTAAAAGTGTGCTCTTGCTCTGAAATTGTTCTGCTATATAAATGAGTGCACCTAATTAATAAAAATATTAATGGCTTCAGCAAGAACGTAGACGGGAATTTAGAAAAACAATATAACCGGAGACATTCTTAGTTCAATGAGAGGAAAGTTATACTCTGAAGGCGCCCTGCCTCTTCCAGACAATTCACATTCAGTGGCATTTGGAAACCCTTATAATTAGATGAGTGGTAGTGGTGGTGTGTGTGTTTGCCCTAGAAAAAACTTGTCACACCAGGCATTTTATTCAGGATTTCAGTCTCATCAAAGTTGACCTGGGCTGGAAACCAACTTATATACTTTTTCGTCCTTTCTCTTATGCTTTTCTCTTCACTTGAAAAGTGATTCCTAACTTGAAGGAAGTAGCCTTGTCACATTCATACTTATTAGATATTGCAGAATGCAAAGCTATAATGCACGAGTTCGCACACCGAGGCTGTTTTTAAGATGTTAGAAAATTGCCTTTTAGAAATCGTTTACCCACTTCAGGGCTTTATGAAAAACAATCCTGTGATATATCTTGAGGTACTTGTCGACTTAATTGCAGAAATCTGGCAAGTCTAAAAATTGGATTTCCACCTTCGAGCATTGAGAGTCGAAGGCCACTGCTGAGTACAGGATGAGAGTTCACTTTCCCTTCCACAAGTGTTCTGTTACCTGGCCCGAGTCACATCCCAGTCACAGGTTTCCATAACCCCTCATAGCACTTCCGGGAAGCTTTACACATAGCTGCGTTATTTTCAGGAGACTGACTTTTTAGTTTTTGTTACGGTAGTAAATAAAGGGAGTTACTATTCAGTGGGTCCTTTCCTTGAATCTTTTGAGAATGCTTCAGGAAAACATTTAGTCATTTCATACTACTTTCCCATGTGAGATTTGGAGCCAGATTCTATTCTAGCCCCCTCCTCTGCTACATACTTCAAGCACTTTTATTCCTCATTATAAATTGAGTATGTAATAGAGCCTCTTGTAAAAAGAGGGTGGTATTTTGAAGATTAAATGAGATGATATATATGAGCCACTACTAATAACTCAGTCAGTATTGGTTAGTAAAAAGTATCTAGTTATTACCATTACTTATTTTTGCGTAGTAACAATACCACAAAAAAGATACTTTGAGCTACTCCAGCTGGTATTCCCACGCAGTGCTTTGAAGATTATACCACTGCCCAACACCTTGTCCAAAAGCCTGCATTGCTGGAGGTACCAGCAGGTCTTTGGTATAACAGGGAGCCCCAAGGAAGGTGTTGACATGAGAATTAACTCTATTTCAAGTTAAAAGCCATATACATTTTTTTTTAATTGGAGGAAAAAGAAATGTAATCTGTCTTCCTGTGGCCTGGAAGAGACCACCAAAGACCAAGCACATCCCTGTAACAGAGATGGATCTGGAAAAGACATGGCTGGTCTCATATCCACTTTGAGTCATACAGGCCATTGTCCAGTACACATTCCAGACAGAAAGTATTTTTGTGTGCCTAACTTAAGAATCTAAAATAACTGAGTTTATTTCTGCTTTACTGATACTTGAAGTCCTCTTCAAAACCAACATCTACTCAGTTGAGTGGTGTCCTGCATTCCTCAAGTTCTTCACTGGCATTTTTCTTTTTAATCTGAAAAAAATCCCATTTAAACTATTATGGATAAATTTTAACTTTTCTCCAAACTCCTCAGTGTGAAACAGACTTTAAGTAATATGATTGCCGAAAAATGATTTTAAAAAATAATACTCTTTGGACCTAGACAACCTCTTAGTATAATTTCAGAAGTGCTCCTCTAACTAAGATGAGTGGAATGGTGTGAAACACACCCTCTGACCCTCACCTTCCACTGAGCCGGCTCTGGACCTGGCTAGCAGGCCTTCAGAATCACCACTGGTGTCTCCTGTGGGGCTGAGAAAGTCTACCCATCCTCCATGGTCACAATCCTTCCCTGACTTTTGGGTCAAGGAGTAAGAAAGGTTAAGAATCACCTAAATGGCCTCTTCTGTGGCCTTCCCCAACTCCACCACCCTTGGGAGGCACAGCCAGTTCTCTACAACTTGTCATCCTGTTGTTCGTTTATGTATTCATTTATGCATTCTTTCAGTGAGTATCCTGTGCCTTCTGTGTGTCTAAGTGCTGGCTTCAGAGGCCTCAGGCATTGGCCCAGAGCCCCAGGAGTCCATCGCTGCGCACAAGCACTATTTTTGACAAGGGCTACTAAGCGGTTGTTCATGTGTGCTAGTTTGGTGGCTGAACAAGTTCCAGCAGATAATATAAGGGAGAAAGTCTCCAGCTATCGCTGTGTGGAACAGGGCTGGGGAATAGTGTTTCTATGCCTCTGTAGGTGAGCACTTTTATAGTGCATGCTGAGGCCTGGCACTGGCTGGGGCTTAAGAATGTCTAGATCAAAGAGGAACCTCAGAAGAGATCTGTGAACAATAGATAGTCACCAGACAAAACCTTCAATCCCACTTTTCATTTTTATCAGTCATTGCATTTTCCTGCATTTGCAGTACTTTTTTTTTTTAAAGCAATGTTTCCAAAGCCACAAAGCTTTGAAATATTAAAGAAATGAACCAGAAACTTGGAAGTTGGTTTGTTTGCAGAAAAATTGTGGGGTTTTTTTATTTGGAATTAATATTAATGTAAAGGCAGTTCCACAAGTACAGTGGAAAGCTTATTTGTTTTTATAAATAGGCATTTAAAAAAAAAGCATAAGAGATGGGAACCTCACTCTTTGATGCTTAGAGGTTTGTGATTTTTTTTTCCTAACTTAGGCCTAAGAAAAATGCAATACTACAATACATCAGTGATACAACAGTCTGATAGATTTATAAAATGTTTGTGAATGTATTCTGCATAGACCAGCAGGAACACCTGCTTCTATTATTCCATCACTGATAATATGGTAAATAGCTCATGTCAGTCATGCAGCTTGCATAAAGCCACTGGAGTTTACTTGTGGGGTAGGTCATTTGTATGGAATTATATGGGGTCTGTGTTTAATCTCTTCATTAAATGACTCTGTAAAATTATAGGGTCATAAGTGAACAGTGACACCATTTTAATCTTTGTTCATTTTATCTTTTCTATCCACTCCCTACTTCTCTTGATTGCATTTCCTCCAATATAAACTAGAAGATGTACCTTCGGGGATTAACTATTATTGTGGTCCATGGGTAATAGCGGGCATCCTGATGTTCAGTCTGATGTCATTTCTTTTTTTTTTTTCCTTCTCCTTTTTTAAAACAGAGCAGTTTGATTTCTCTCCCGATCAATGAGAACTATAACTTAAAGTCTGGCAGTCTATATCCTCCCACTAACCAATTTAATTAAGCAGTAACCACCTATATTTGAAAAGAAAAAGTGTGACAGTATTCAAATGTCATAAAGGTAGTGCTATAAAATAGCAGTTATCATAATGCCCAATGTCCCTTCACTGACCTGAGAAGTAGGGGCAGGGAACCAAGGGAAATGGGAAGACAACGTTTTCTTTTCCCCTAACTAAAAACACCCTCCTATGCTAGCTGAAAGGATGGACGGTTCCTGCCACCAAGTCAAAGTAGCACCTTGTGATTTATGCACTCTTAGAATGAAGGACTGAAACCAAGTCCTTCATAGAGGTGTGAAGTTCTTGTTGGTACACCATGAGGGGCAGGCATTCTGCACTTAGGAGACTTAGAAGGAAAGATACTTTAATGTTTAGGCATTACTCATTTACTTTCTTGGCTTATGAAAAGGGCGTTGTGTAGCCAAGGTGAAACACAGGGCACTGAATAAACGAGGACTTTTCTGAGGTGCTATGTAACACACCCAGCCAGCAATTACCCTGTTAAGATACAGTGAGTTCTATGATGAGTACGGCTTTTTTTTTTCCTTTTTCTTTCTCTTTAGATCTTACAGCTAATTTCTGTTTTTTTTAGACCAATAATCTCAAATATTATTTACGCATTCTTCACTAATAATAAATCAGTTCATAATATTTTCACATTTACTGAGACACATGCCTTTTTAAATCAATGACTGAATTTTTACACATTTGGCTTTCAGATTCTTGAATTTAGAGGCCACCTAGTCCAGGTAGCTACTTTTATCAGTGCCTGAAAAGGTGAAATTATAAGGACTTTATGAAACTAACATAGGTGTATTTGGAGAACCCTTTGGATTGATAATAAAAATAGTTTACTTGGTTTCACTGGATAAAAATCAGGCATAGAACGTACTCAGTGGGTTCCAATAGCCACTTCCTTCTCTCTGGAAGATAGATAACGTGAATAAGGGAATTTCCCTGCTCTGGCCCAGTCTTTGTCTGTCTCATGTTTCTGTGGTTCTTTCCTGTCTGTGCTATAATGCCTGCATCTATCCTTGGGGACTGTTTACTAAACTCAAAGAATCCATAGTCTGCTTTTGCATCTACACAAGTTCTTGGTCTTGCTCGGCTGCTTTCCACAGAAGACTTTGCTTCTGGTATGCTCTGCAGTGTTGGCTGCCTGCTTTCCTCTTGGGCGGGACTGGCTGAGAAGGGCTGCATGTTGCTGCAGCTCTCTGTCTCAGGCACCTGGGTTATCTGGGCCTGTAGTCTTTGCCAACTGCATCCTTTCTACACTGTCAGCATTTGGCACTACTGTGACTGGGGAGGTGTTTTGAAGCTCTTTAGGCAGAAAGAGGCCATTTTTTAAATTGAGTCACCATAGGGTAAAGCTGCAATGCTATTTATGAAGGAAATTGTCCTCCTTCCTCTCAGCTCAGTAGTAATTAGTAAGTGGGTAATTCAGAAGTGTTTAATGCACCTATGCATTGGCTAATAAATAATTAACAAACGTGAATGAACATGAATGAAACTATGAAGCTGACTCCTTTTTTTGTACATCAGTGGGGTTTGATCAGATCAGGTCCTCCCTGTAGAAGATTTCCACGAGATGACTAAAAAAAAGTCAAATATAAGTGATTGGTAGTCTATTATAATAAATTCTTTACCCAGGTAACATAAGAGATGAAAGAGAATAATGTCTTTTAAAGTGAACTGTCTTAAATTAAAATATATGAAATAAAGTAGATTTCTTCAGTGTCTTGATAAGAATCTACATTCAGAATTAAGCCTCTGTTTTTAGAATATAACTACTGTAGCAGAATCTATTGCTTATCTGTTTGTGGTCAACCTGACACTGGCAGTCTGTCTTAGAATATTGAGCCAAGTCCTGCTCATCTCTTTCCTAAGCAAAATGGTCAATAAATATGAGTATGTGAGTGGAAAGAGAATGAAGTGTAAAAAGGAGGGAGAGAGAGTGAGAGTAAAGAAATAATTAGAAATAAGATAAGTTTTCAAGGGCAAAAGAAATTTTTTTCTGCTTTGCTAGCAACTCTTGAGAGACTCAGCAATCTATTGGTTATAGAAGGTTCTGACCTCAGTGTCTGTGACTCCAGCAGACTTTTCACAAGTCATCTCATGGGCATCTGGCAGAAGAATGCCAAGAACAAATAGAAATGGATAATTCTGGGCTAGCCAGTTTCCTTCAGCTCTTCGTTCATGTGTTGTCCTTTTCCCAAGAGCATAAAACAACATGTGTATTTTCATTTAGTCAGATCTATTAGGTAGAAAAGTAATCTTGCTCGAAACTGCATTTGAAAATACAAAATCAACACCACAGCATAAAGCTCACAGAATGCTTTTCTGATAGTTTTTCCTATGTGCTCATATCTGGGATGGGGAGAACAGAGAGTCTTGGTACAGTGGTTTTAACCAACTACTCCATTTCTCTAACCCAGAATCACAATTTATGAACACCTTTAGAGAGTGCGCTTGAAGGGGCAGACCCTTCTAATGACTTGTTAGCTTAAAAATAAACCACTGAAACTGCTAATTTGCCTGTAAACATGCAATCCCACTGGAATTGCCATACACAGCACAGTTCAAAGGGCCTAATAATTGCCCTGTTCTTTTATACGGAACTGTTTCAACCCCTGCTGAGACCCAGAAGATTAAGAATGTAAAGGGAAGGAAAGCTTCATTCCCTGTAAACTTGGCTCAAGACCTGCAAATTATCTGTGGTCCCTGATTGAACTCTTTATCCTCCCACTGAAGGTCTTCGGTGGATGGTGTATTTACATGATTTCCTTTTCTGCCCTCCCCTAGATAATCTGTCCCCCAGTTTAGAAGCAGTGCCATCCCTTGTAACGCCCCACAGAACTTAAAAGACACTTGCACAGACTTAACGAATATTCATTCTGACTGTAGGACATCTGGAAAGTCATCTTTTCCATTTCCGCTGACCTACGTACTTCTGGTCTCTAGGGTCACTGGTAATACTTAAAAAGCTCCTCAGAGGAAAAGTGTGAAATCACTTCTCCTGAACTGATATGTCATTTCCTTCCAAAATAAATCCTTTGATCTTCAGGTCTAAATTAAAGCAACTCCTCTTTGGTACCTCCAGGTAAATTTTCCTAATTTTTAGTATTATGTCGAATCATGTGATTTATTAGTTTTAGATCAAAAACACCCAAGTATCAGAAATGGCATATAGTTTAATATAAAGAGATGGAGACCGGCAAATCCCCAGTCTAAAAGTCATTCTTTTGTATAAGTACAGACTAATAAACTGCTACTTACTCCCTTCTTAAAATTTCAGTACTTTTCTCTGCTTTCCTTTATTTCCACTTTTCTATATTATTCCTCTCTTCCAGCATCTCTTTGGAACGAATATGAGTACCCAACAGATGTCCCTAGTGGCTGTGGCTTTTCTCTGCTCATCTAACTAGGGGATACATTGATCTAATCCCAGATGAACACTTTACTGCCTTTTTTTTTTTTTTTTTTTGACTTACGGGAGTGGCTAAAATAAAAAAGGAAACCAAAAGTAAAACCGAACACCAAAAAAATTCTGACTTAGCAAAATAAGTGAATTGTAAAACATTGCTTTCTCAAGTTAAGGTCAAATACATAAGCAGGGAGAATATAAGAAATTCCAGTGTGGAAGTTACTGGAATACTACTTCTTATGTCATTCTGAATTAATCCCTATAGAAGCACAATTCTTAATATAGTTTTAAAAAAGAACACTAAGTGAAAGATGTTGTAAATATACATGCCTCCTTTCAAGGAACTGTAGGTATGGGTATTCTTTCCCATATTTTACCCCTGATTTATCAGTACTAGATTGTCCTCATTTATAAAATCTAATTATTAAAACTTGTCTGGTTCCAAGAGTTCTGTCTCCAAGTCTTCATGGCTATTCATTTAACTTCCCTGTAAGAATTGGGTTCTTTACAGTTTGATCTTGGTTAAAGCATGATGGAAACATGCCCAGGTTGAGTATTTCATCACTGGAAAAGTGGTTACAGATCTTCCTTGATTCAACCTTGTCCTAACCCATGTTTCCTTCCATACCATACAAAAGAAAAAGGGAGGAAATAACTCTGCCCTTTTTATCTGTTCTTCCTGGGAAACAGCCAAACATCCTTTCATAATCAAATGCCTGTATATCCAGAGGCCATTGGCCACCATCCAAACATTTATTGGTCATTGAACACCTTGCATTAGGTAATTTTCAATTATCTTATTAAACCGGAACAGGGATCTGGTCATGTTTCCTTCGATTATAAATGTAGCTCATGTTCTTATTACTGTTAATAGCAGTTCTCGTGGGGTGCCAGCAGTTTTCTGGGCACTGTCCCATAGATAATACTGTCCTGTGTCCCTTGTGAAGGATGGGCATCAGGAACAAAGAAGCTGGGGGCGGGCCCACTCGATCTTTGTTTGGTTCCGAGGAGGGTGCCTGGGACAGGGAATTGCATGTGCCCAAATGTGGTGGTGGTGTTTTTATGGCGTGACAAAAGTTTCTGAGATTTGCAGGATGGAGTCCATGGAAGAAGGTGGAGAATATGAAACGTCTTGAGGGAAATGGCTAATTATTATGTGGATCTACAGCTTTATCTTTGGACACAGATGCTTATGCAGTGGAAAAACAGTCAGAAGAAGGGATATTGAGAATACAAAACTTCTCCCCACAGGGAACCTAAGTTCTCCCCACTGATAAGTCATTTAAATATTTCCTGCTTTTGAATTAAATACTTCAATTACTTTATTTGCCGAGTACTTTGAAGAATAGGGTCTATACTAAAAGCTACAGATGATACTGTTTTAAAAAGTAAAAAAAAAAATTGTAAGAACTCATAAGTTTATGGTAAGAGAGGTTGAGGGCCCATTTTTTTAATACTGAGATTGTACAAAGGATAATAGCTGATAAGAGGAACAACAATGTAAGTAGAAAATTTTAGCATCCATAACAGAAATATCACTCAAGAGTGATTGGTTTCTCACTCTAGTGGCCTTTATACTAAAAACAGCAACTACAAAAAACATCTGATTGACTATACATGAAATATAACTGATTATTATGTATGTTAAATACATATTTTAGGTTAAGAGATTCGGGGTTTGTTTCATCTTAATTTATAATTTTAGTTGTCATTATTACATTTTCATTATTTTAAAAGAAGTAATTCACTTCTCTAAAATCTCATTATTTTTAAGTAAAGCACTACTTAATAGAAAAAAAAAGTACATAATTAAATATTTCGCTGATCTATGTCTTTTGTAACTTGAGATAGCAGAGTTTATTCAGATCACCAGCTTAATTTGAACGTGAAAGGTACAGATAGTTCAGTGAGATTCATTCACAAACTATGATTTCAGCAAATTCTGTCCCTGGGCCTTTATGCTTTACCCAATTGACCTCTACAGAATGGGCACATCCAGAGCCTGCTAGAATGGTATTGCGTCATTCTGTAAGCTAAGTGAATTTTTACCAAAAATTCAGCCCAGCAAGCAACTAGAGGAGATCACTCCTAAAACATTGGACACATTATATATTAGCAAGCAGTTAATGTACCAAATGGAAGACTGCATCCATTTTCGAATGACTCAGGTACTTTACAGCCCTCTCTGTAGGTCTAACGTTGGCAGTACCAGATTGAGTTGCTATTTTTTTAAATTGCTGCATAAATAAAGTCAATTTATAAATATTTAGAAGTTTATTTCATTAATCCTTTTCTAGTCAGGTGTCATGAAACTGCTTAAGTCCAAGGAATCAAAAATAATAAAAAAAACTCTTGAAGGAATCTTCCTGTGGTATTAAAATTTATTGAACATGACCAAGCTCATACAACTTTTCTGCTCATAGTTAAATTGCAGTGACAGTTTCCAGAGGCTTAGATGGGATGCAGTACATTTAGCTCATTTAAACTTTTGATGATTCTCTTCAATTTTGACGTCATTCATCTGTCCTTTCCATGTCTGTCACAGCATTTCAGGCTCTTTTGTTTCTCCCCCAGATGATTGCAATTCACTCCAAAATTGTATCCTGTCTTCCTGCCTTCAAGGACTGGTTGATTTAGTCCATCCTATACATAGTCCTTGGATTACTAACTAGAATATACTCATTGTGTGTTTTTTTTTTTTTTTTTTTTTTTTTTTTTTTTTTTTTTTTTTTATCAATCTCCTAATTTAGACAACAGAAAATTTATTATTCCTCATGTTGGTCCAGACTTCTTTTGCAGCTATTCAAGACACCTTTGGTAAGGTCTTTGCTAAAAATGAGTCCAAATCTACTCAGGAGTTAAAAATACTAACTCTGTTCAGTGTCCCCAGGTCTCTTGGGGATTTTAGTGATGTACTTTCTGAGTCTAGATTTGGAATTGATCATTCTTAGTCCAGGTTACTGTTCCGTTAGCTGGAGCTCACGCTTTGGCTGAAACCAAGTTTCAATATAGGCTCTAGCTCAGTGTTTTTCAACCAGGGGTGATTTTGCCTTCCAGGAGGCATTTGGCAATGTCTGGAGGCATTTTTTTGGTCACAACTGGGGAGTTGCTACTGGCTTCTGGCAGGTAGAAGCCTGGGCTGCTGCACATTTGCAATACGTAGAGCAGCTCTCGAAATGAATTTTCCATCTCAAAATGTCAAAGGTACCAATGATGGAGAAACTCTTTAGCCTTGTTGGTCACTATGATTTGTCTAACCCTCAGACCAGCTCTTTTGATACTGTTTACCTGCGACTTCTTGAATATCCATTGCTTCCCCTACCCGCCCCACCCCGCCTCCGCTTTGCCTTTGCTCCTTCTCTTTTCTATTTGAAATGTCTTCGCAACCATACATAAGTGCTCAGTTTAGTTTTAACCTAAGGAAGTTCTGGCTCTTTCCACCTCAGCCAGATGTCATCTACTATTTTAAAAAAAAAATAGTAAAAAATAAAATCTCTCCTTGATCATTTCATTTCACAGAGATGCCCCTCTTCTGAATTCCCACAGTGTTTCATCTTTACCTGTAGTCTTATACTTTTATAGAAAGGTATTTTGTTGAGTAGTTATGTCTATGTCTTATTTACTATTTTAGACATTTCTGGATACTATGCAGCTCAATGTACAATATAAAGCCACAATGTCGCACCCTGACACTTAGACTCTCTTTTTCTAGAGTTTTGCATATTTTTAATCATAGAAGAATCACAACTTTTTTATCCATCTAAAATTACATTTTTTTTCATATTGCTACAAAGTCTCCAAAATTGTTTTTAATAACTATATTGAATTTTAATAACTGCATATTGAATATAGTAATATTCAATCAGGTTGATATGCTCTAATTTACTTAACTAGTCTTTTTAAAGTTAACTGAATTTTATTTTTTTGACAAAATAAATAATAGCAAATTGAATACCTTTGGTATATAGCTTTGTTTCTCCTTTCATCTGCAATATTCTTTTTGAACTGATTCTAAGGAATAGTCCAAATGGAGTAGCATGTTTTTATTGTTAGTGTTATGTATTATTAAGATTATTCCAAAATGATTTACCAGTTTAGATTGCCAATGACAATATTTAAGGAAACTATAAACTTATAAGAGTCAGCATACCTAAAGTTCAAGCGATATTCTGATCTTTACTAATTATATGGTCTTAGGTAAACCACTTAATCTGTTTGATTATATATATTTTTATCTGTGGAATGGGGATAATATACCTGCATCTTAGGGCCACAAACATAAAATCAGATGATGTCTTTGGAAATAAGTTGTAAACCATAAAATTACCCATGCTCATTCAACAAATATTTATTTAAAGACTTCTATATATCAGATTCTGTACCAAAAAAGTAGGGATACGTAGATGAACAGTCTTGACTTCAAGGAATTCTGGTCTAGTGCTGTGTAATTATGAAACTATTCTTTTAGATACAAAATTGAAAAGAAAGTACCTTTTATAAAGTACAAGGGATTGAAAATAAAAACAGTTCATATCACAGGAAACACAAGTATGAAAAGCCCACTAGTTTAATAAGGTCATTCTTACACTGCTTTTGATATCATCTGGTTAGCTTTTCTCTCTAGCCTAATGCAGAACTTCAATTCTTTGCTGGAATAGATTTTTACTTTGGGTTTTGGGGGGTTTTTTCCCCCTCATATGTTACAATAGCACTTTCCTTACTGCTCTTCTCTGATGTGAATTTTGTTCCTCATTGTTTTGCCCTGGGGAAATTCAGAGTGTTTTTTAAAAAGTTCCATTTGCTACCAGTGTCATTTCTTTATCCCTTTCTGAGCCACAGGTGTCTAGAAGCTACATGAGGGCATGGCCCCACTTGTGGCTGTTTTGTGACTCTCCCATCAAGACTGCCTAGCTTCAGAGTAACTGGCAGTATTTAGGAACTCCAGCAGCCTTAGATCTATCTTTTAGAAATAGATATTGATTTTGCTGCCTTTGAATGTAAAGGCCTAGAGTGAGCCCTTTAGCTCCTCATCTCTGAGCTTGCTGGGCATCAGAGGCTGAGGAAGTAACTGCAGTAAAATACCTCAGAACTGGAAGTGTAAAGCTTGCTGGTGTGAGCAGACAGTGTAACAGCAGTCTGGTCTAAGGACTAGAAGCGACAGAAGCAGATGGTTCATGGGAGGAACACCTAATGTGGATAGAGATAAGAAAAAATGTTACCACTTTGCAGTGCCTATGAGAAGAGCTCAGAGTCAGAATGCAGTGTCATTTCTGCCTGATCTGAATTCTGCCCTCAGCCACATTAGTGACCTAATCGAATCTAGAACCTTAAAGATTTTAGAGAAAAAAAAATTTTTTTTTTCTGGATTGAGCTCTGGAGTAAAGCCTATCATATTCTAGCCTCTTCCCCATTATTCTGTTAAATATGCCTATACTTCTTGACTATTCTTTTCATAGTAGGTCATAAGTGAAAATCAGCCTTACTCTTTTGATGAGATTTTCTTTCTTTCATCTTTGTTTTTCTCAGAATCTAATGAAGCAGATCATGTCCTTAGAAGCCCATGCTATGTGGATATTGCAATATTTCAAGGCATTTTACTTATGTGTGCAAATGAAAAGAGACAGAGCAAGCTTAAGGATTGCAGGTAGAGAGTAGAGACATTGGTTTAGATATCACAATTCAGTTCGTTCAAGTAACAAACATGTCTTTTCCCCATTCTGAGTCAGCAAAAAATAAGAGCAAACGAAAGTTAAGTTGGTAGAGAGAAGTAGAAATCTTTGTTCATCTCCTTTCTTTTTTCTTTATTTTAGTATTTCATATATAAAATTAAATCATATGGCATCTCTATGAGATATGAGGAGGGGTACCAATCTTATTTTATAAACCTGAAGTATAAATTAATAGCTTTCTTCAGTTATGTGCTGAGTGGTTCAGTGACATAAGAGATAAAATTCAAGCTCTAATTGAAAATTTTCTTAAATTTCTATACCAAGCATTTCTGCTGCAACACTCCTATCTTTAGCCCAACACTGACAGTTTTTACTTCAAATCTGAGAAGCAACTAAAGCTTTCATATATTCTTTTCCAAACCTGTAATAGCACCTTTATTTACATTTCTTTTTGAGAATTTAATTATTAATTTCAGCAAATGTTAGCTTGAAATAAATGCTATACTGGAAATGCCCCCTTCTTAGACAAGAATATTCAGAGTAGAAGCAGGACAATTTGAGGAAAGTGGGGTTAGATCTCTGTCAGCAGACGGGACCGTTTTGATTCTGACACTGTTTCCTACAGAAACCAATAAACCTTTAAACAATAAAGGCAGTGCAAAATTGCCTTTAGGGCATAAAATTTGTGAATTTCTATGATAAAAAAATTGATAAGAGATTCAAATGGGTAGAATTCCCTTTTCCTCTCTCCCACCCTTCAATTTTTAAAATATGCCAAAAGAAAATCTATTACTTATGAAGTCTGCAGCGTCCTAGTTTTATCTGATGTATGTCAAACCCCCAAATTTCATCAACAGATCTGTTTTGCATCCAAGGCACATATGACTATATTCATGCCTGGACATATGTTGCTTATGCTATAGGTGAACAACCTCCATGCAGAACCTTAGTGTTATATTTAAAGGATCCCAACTTCCCTGTGTATACATTACATGCACATGCATAGATACTGTAGTACATTTGTGGTATAGCATTTCATAGAGTAGCATGTGTGTAAAATGCATCTTGTCCTCACTGTGGTTTTCCCATAGCATAGCTCTCTCATATTTTTCATCCAGGATAATCATGGCTCTACATGTAAAAATTTCTCAGCGCTCTAATTCTGTATTTTTGACTCTGCCTGTTTCATATTCAGGACATTCATTTATCTCTTTCTTGACAGTATATATCTTTTACATCCTATAAAATTATGTTCCCCACTTACCTTTTCTAGAAAGTTTTTCTTGATTAATCCTGTCTCTTTCAAAAAAATGAATTTGATTTCCTTCAATACTTATTGTTGCTATCTATAATATAAGGCTTGCATGGATGGAAGTGTTCTATTTAATTGCCCTTTTGGATTGTGCAATATCCTAGTTTCCTTTACCTCTCAAATTCTGTAAAGCTCCCAGGATGTCTCTGTTCCCAGCTATATGGGAGCACCTCTTCAGCAAGCATTTCTCTTCTTTTTGGATTTATAAATCAGTCTTGCACATATCAAGCATACAGTAAGTGCTTATGAACCAACTTGGTCTTCACAGGTAGCAAGTTACAGAAGATGGCTTAAGCTTCAACATGCACAATTAGGTTGAACATGAGGGATAAATTCTGTGATAATAAATTGATTGAAGGTGAGAGCAAGGTATTGAAGAACAAGGACTCTATTCCCTGGAGATCTCTGAAGGAAAAAACAAATAATTTATCTTGGTTGGAGTCAGGGCACTAGGCTGGAAGATGTACTCAGATTTTATCTGGCTCCAGTATTTTATTAAAATCCTCAATGATAACGCTACTTTCATAACATGTTTCTGGTAAAGGGTTTCTGGTTTTCTGTTTTGGAGTGTGTTAAAAACTAAGTAAAAATAATTTAAGACAGTCTAGATTGCTTTTAGAATTAAACACACTTTGAGTAATTACATGGAGGAACGATATGTTTCTAACATGTATCTGGCCGGCACTATTGAGTACATTTTGTTTGCTTGCTTTCTTCAAAGTCCAAGAGAAAAATATTTTTTAAAAGTTTTCTTTCTTCCTAGAAAATGGCAATATATATTTTTAATAATAGATACCAGTCTTACTGCATCACAAGAATTATATTTTTCATTTTTTTTTAGAAATGAGAGACTAAAAAATGAGTCAATAGTTTCTTTCTAGAACTTAACACTTTCTAGTTACTGATGTTAGTATTTCTGACCACTTGCATATTTCTTCTGAGCTTTCATTTTTTCCCTTCTAATTCATTTATTTCTGGTCGTTTTAATGTGGTTTCCAATTATAGCAATGAGGTTTCTGGGGAGAAAAAAAAATTTTAACTGCCAATGGGATGAGACTCTGCTTTGCTTTTCTGAATAGCTTTTATTTTTATATGATTCTTATTAGGGAAATGGTGCTAAAAGTTGGTACTTCATACTTTTAGGCAAGTGTATGCAAGATGATGTAATTAAGAACCCTATTTAGGTTACTTGACAGATATAGATTTTATAAATAAAAATTTAGAGTGTGAATCTGTTATCCCAAACTATGGTACATTACCCCAGATAGCTAGAAATATTAAATTCGTATTCCTGGAAAATCCTCAAAAATCACTTATTTATGAAATAATAGTTTTGAATCGATAGCCATTAAAACCTTTATTGTGATGGTAATTGTCACCTTACTGGTAATGAGATAATATGGGCTAAATCATGTCCCCTAAAATATAACTTCAATGTGACAACAGCCAGATCTGACATGGACACTTAGGATTTTCCTTAGAATTCCAACTTGATATTACAAGCACAGAATGTGCTTACAGTGAATCTGCTAGTCCAACTTTCTGTGATTACCTTCTAAGTGTGGAAAGGGGCTAAGAGGTCCACAATCAAACACACTTCTGAAAAATTTGAAAGGAGATATGTTTGGATTCATATTGAATCTTTCCAATTGTTCAGAGGAACAAGTGTATGAAGTCTTTTGTTTTGAGCTATTGTTGCTGCATTAAGACATTACCTCCACCCTCTGAAGCCCCATCAGGTCGCTGATGCTATTGTCCTCTAAAATTTCATCTACCTTTTTGAATACAGCTTTTACAAGTTATAAAGCAACCTGATTAATATGAGTGCCTTTCTAAAAATAATAATAATAATGAGATTTGGCTGAAGTAAAGAGGAGCAGGAAAAGAGAAAGAAAGAAATATTATTATATTTGATAACATACTTTTGCAAAAAAACAGAACCATTTAAAAACTTTTATTGACAGATGACTACTATGTGTCTTCCACAGCATAGTTCCTTCTTATTGATGGTTTCAGTTCCCCTGGAATTACACGTAAACACACACACACACACACACACACACACACACACACACACACATGCATGCTTTAAAAAATGTTATGTTTGTAAGGAATAGATTATTAAATATCAAAAGTTAAATCAACCAAAGCAACACATGATGTGTTTTCAGAAATCCATGTCTAGTTAGTCCAAGAGGAACCAAGGGAGCTGATATTTTACCTAAAACTTACAGCTTATGTTCTCCATTAGCATTTCCCCACCTATTGCTCCACCTTATCTTGTTGCTAGAGCTCATATAACCTATAAAGTAATTGACATGTGTTCCCCTTTTGCCCTTCATCTCCAAGGGAAAGGACTGATAAGCAATGAGTAGTTTATAAGCAACCAAGAGGAAGAGAAACCCAAGGCTGAACAGCTTTTCACCCACTCCAGAGAGAATCGGGGTTTGCCATAAAGAATGGTAATCGATGACATGGGAGCCTCTCAAGTTTGTAGGAAGCTGGTAAGGGCAGTATGTGAACACCTAATCCCAGAATTTCCACAGAGACATTTTCTAAGGCACTGAAAATTAACTTTATTTTTTAAGGGACAGTCAAATATTTTTACAAACATTTCCGTGGACTCTTTGCTTTTCCTCCCCTACATACCTTTCTATAAATATATTTGTATTTCTCTGTTGATGACTGTTAAAAGAATATGTTAAGATTTTTCTTTGTATTTAGACTGTCCTCAGTTTCTTATTTTTATATATATTTGGAGAGGGAGGTTGTGGATTGGAGAGAAATGCTTAGGGAAAATCCTTTCGGAATTGCAATACTTTCATTTGAATATTTCCGTGATCATTGATCTTCCATGCAGGGCTCCATTTATCATTTTAGACAGCCTTGCTCTTGCTTCTTTTTCTTAATATGTTACTAGAGACTTGTCCTACCATATGCAAACCAGTTATTTTAACATAAACTCTCCTTTTTCATCTGTTATCAATTATTTTACCACCACCTACCATGGACCATGTACTAAGGATTATAAAGAATCAGATAAAAAGCTTTTGCCCACAAGGCACTTATAGTCTACTTGAAAGGACAAATCATATAAAACAATTAGCAATATAGTGCGATTTTGAGCACTGGCTTAAACTGATATTGTGAGCCAATAATATTTTGCGTTATAGCAAGTTGTGATGGTATTCTAATATCTAATTATTACAATTGGGGAAGAAAGGCTTCAAATAGAAGTCAATGTGACTGCGTCATCAAGGAAAAGTATCTCAGCTGGGCGTAAATGTAGACTAAAGATATTGTGACTAAGGAGAGGCAGTTAGAGATAGCATTAGAGAAGGGACCAAAAAAATAGTAATTTTTTTAAAAAGTTGTCTCAATATTTTAGTGTAAGATCAACCATTTTCTTCATTGGATACCTAAACATTATGTATATTTATACATTTGAATACTTCAAAATCCTAAAAGCTGTGAGTTTTGTGGGTGATGGGTAAAGAAATCGATAGGAGGCATACTTTTTGAAAGAAACTTTGTGAGATGCTGATAGAAAAGGTAAATCTCTATTTACTTGTGATTTCTTTAAAAGCGTTTTTAAAAACTTTTAGTGAAAAATTCTTGTTTAATAACTATGAATGAGAGTAGAAGAGAAAGAAGATAATCTTTTCAGATAGGGAAATAAGAAGATAAATTTATTTTTAGAGGGAAATCTACTTTCTGGGTAATTAAAGTGTTTCTATCTGATAAGGAGCTGAGTGTAACAATTTCCGGGTCTTATGATAATCTAGTTTGTCTTATTTTAATGATGGAAAAAAAAGTAAGATGAACTAGTTCCTGAAATGGTGAGAAGCCAAGTGGAAGAGAATTCGCAAATAATTAGATATAGAGACTACAGGAAGATTCCTACCCAAGTGGCACCTAGTTAGAGTGGGAGAATGTACTAGTGTTTGAAAGTGGTTTGCACAGAATATATACTTTCAAGTTACTTTTTTTGAACACTAAAGCTTAATTTTTAAATGCAAGGTATTTGTCAACATTATCTGAAACACCGGCCTGGAGGCAAATGTTCCAACATATTTGTTTTCTTACAATTAAAGCTAAGCTGACGTGTTGAAAAGATGGTCTTCAAAGATATTCAGAGGCTGCTAAATTTTTGTCAATAATTAGCCTTCACTTTTCTTTTTAGACAAGGAAGTCATATATTTTTCTCCTCAACATTTGCCAAGTAAGGATTTTCACTTTTAAATTTCCTCATCCTGGTGTTTGCATTTAAGCATTTCAAACAGACTCTTCACCCTCAGCCACCATGTGTAGTATTGCATTTATGCATTCAACTTCTTACTCAAGTGATGCTATTTTTTTCTGCCTCAGCCTGACAGCCACTAATAATAACACATGAGGACAGTCAGACAAAATGAAGACAAATGCTGCTTGTCGCAGCAGAATCATAATGTCTCCAGACTCAGTAAAGACAGTCTAACTGTATGTGGATGTTCTTTATAGCTTATTTAGACCTGTGGTTTTTCCCTGTGTGTTTTTTTTTTTTTAAGCACAAACATTGTGCAGAAATACATTAAGGCAACATATGGGCCTGTTAGTTAGCCAAAACAATGTGGAACCATGGAGAATAGAGATTGCAAAGCACAGATGGATACTGTAAAAAATTCATGAGTGGCATAACAGATCTAAAAGGTAAATTTTAGTCAAATTCAAGTGGAAAGCATAGGAAATACTTACGAATTTGGCTTTATGAGGTTTTTCCAAATCACACAAGATGAAACATTGTGAATATTCTGCAGATTTGTTTATGCCATAAAGTGAAAATCAGAGCTCATCATTCAACAATAATTATGTCTATATAGATTCATGCCATCAGAAATAGATTGCTGATAAACAATAGCGTGTTGCTTCTCTTTGACGTAAACGCTGCAGTATTAAATATCCATATTATTTCCAGCTCAATATTAGAAAGTGTCAGTCATTGTGACAAGTCAGACGAGAGAAGCTCATTGAGCCATCCTCTGCGTAGCTGAGTGCTGTCGAATAACCAGGTTTTCATGCTGTATTACTTTGTTGTTAAAATCGAGTTCTAAGCAGTAAACTGGCAAATCATTTTCTCTTCTTTTGTATTTGGTTCTTTTAACCAAAACTGAAGCCTCAAGTGGACACTGGATTCTTTTGTGAACATAATCAAAATGCACCCTAATTTTACAGAACTCTTGTCTTTTGGGGTTGTCATCACTATAGCTCATTATTGTTGTCCCTTCTTGGGAGGAAAAAAAATCTACTCCAAGTCTGTGAGACCAGCCTAATAAAGGTGCACCTTTGATCCTCTCTATAGGCAATCTCATTTATAAAATCCCCTTATAAGCAGTTCCTGAGCAAAAGTATTCTGCCTAGTGAAATAATTAATTTGGCTCCTAAATTTCCAGTGAGGTGGGGGAGGAAGCAGAAAAGTAAGGGGGCTGTTCTGTATATATAGCCACAGAAGCATGTCCCATTTAGAAGCTTTCTGATGTCTAGTTGAAAATGTTGCCATTTGGAATGCAGATATGTTTTGTCATCTTGTTGCTAGAAAGGCAAAGCATAGTAAACTATTCTCTGTATAAAGGTTTAGGTGATATTCAGAGTGATCCACTAGATATATTAAATCTTAAACATTGGGTAGACAAGTTGCACTGGACTAACTTTTTTGTAGTTAATGAGATTGTTAATGAAGAGATTTACTGAGGGCCCCATTATACCTGGAAAAGATACTGGTACATTATTCAAACAACCAGAAATTTGTTTGGTACTAAGAACAAAGATGATTCGATAAAAAGTAGACATTATGGATGGAAAATAAATCAGATTGCTTATTGAACTGGGCTATTTTTTTTTCTGCAGGTAACAAAAAATAGAGCAGGTTTTGTAGCTGCCTCTTCATACTTGGCTCTAATGCCATTGTTGGGACCTTGAGGCAGCAAATTGAACTTTCTTTTAGTTGCCCTAATAGTTCTTTCAGGCAGTTTTTGGTATCCTTAGTGAATCGAAGTTTGCATTAGTGAACCCACTGAGCAGCGGCCAAGACTAATTCTCAGCTCTGTATGACATTTCACACATTGTCAGTTCTTAGTAAGTGTTATACGATAACATTTTGAGATCCTCATCTGAGAGTTGATGGGGAAATATCAAATAGTGTATATAAGGTTTGCCAACTAAGTCGAGCCCAATTCAAAGTATGTTATAAGGACTAGGTAAGATGGCAGTGTTGTGTCTCCTTTAAATAAAAGGTAGATTTACTCCAAAATTTCACAATGAGGTATGAGAAAGACAGCAAGCAAGAAAAAGAAGAGAGAAAGAGAGAAAGTAAAAGGGATAAAGTTGCAGGAATAAGAGACAAAGTAGAACTATCTTTCTTCCTTACTAATTATATTTCCTGACCCTATGGAAATTCTGAGGAGGATATGAAAAATGTCAGATGTATTAGAAATGTGTGTGTGTGTGTGTGTGTGTAGCTGTATCTTTTATTAAAATGCAAGCTTTGTGAGGGCAGGATTGCATTTATTCACTGCTGTATTCCCAGCACCTAGTAGAGTTCCGGATACAGAGTATTGAATTTGTTGAATTTTTTGAACATTTATTGAATGAATAATTTTTTTAAGAGGAAGTTTTCCATATGTTCCAATTGTTATCGAAGGAGTTATAGATTTGCTGATCTCTTTAAAAGTGTTAGTTTGGTTAATACTGAGCAACTAAGATTGATGCAAAGTAACACATTTTAGCTCACAGAGGTGCCATCTAGGGTGGGTAAAGACAAATGGAATAGGGAACTTTTAAAATTCAGATGAATGAATTTTTCTTCTTTCCTCTGACCATCATGGTCAGATCATTTAGTTTGTTCAGCATATAATGCACGCTAGTGTGGAGAACCATCCAGCAAGAAACATTTGGGAGCAGCATACTTAACATTGCTCTAAGATAGCTAAGAATGTCCATGACTCTCCTGTCTTTGTAGTGTATAAAGAGCAGAATTCATTGCTCATTGCGAAGGCAAGTGAGAATTCTGCATGTAGCAGTTGGATGTACAGGTTGGGTCACCTGAAGTAGGAATTATAATTTCAAACCTAGGTACAGAGACCAGGTAGGGCATAAAGAGATTATTGATGGTCAAGACATTTTGAATTGATTTTCCCTGCTGACTATAGTCTTTTTGCCTTTCTATGGGGTTCAAATTATTTAATTTAATTTTGCTTAATTTATGCATTATCACTAGATTCACTCTAGGGAGATGTGAGATGTAATTGGTTGCATTTAACATTGTCTTCTAGCACAACAATTTTGGAAAAAAAAAAAAGAATGAAAAGAAAAAAGAAAAAGGCCTTGCTGAAAGTTACCAAAAGCAGACTCTATATCAGGAAATGCACATTTCTGTTCTGATCCCACCTTGACCAGTGTCAAAGTAGCATGCTTGAGATGTTACTATACATTTTAATACTCACTTTATTCATTGCATTACATATGTGTGTATGTGTATATATATATATATGTATGTATATATGTGTGTATATATATATATATACATATATGTATGTTATACATTATATATGTATATATGGCATTTTAAAGAAATATTGAGAAAAAGCATTCAACAAACATATTTAATATGCTAGGTACTAAGAGATTCAGTGAGAACAAGTAAAGATCCTCATGTACCTTCTGGTCAAAGAAGAAAAACAGATTTTAAACAAATAATGACAGATATGATGGATATTAAGAGAAGGATGCTACAAAAGTTTATGGCAAAGGAATTTAGCTTAGGTCAAAGCAGGTCAAAACAGCTTAACAGTATCAAAGAAGTTATGGTGTAGTAAGAGGGAGTGACCTGAAAAGAAACCAACTTCCTTCCTTCCTTCCCTCCTTCCTTCCTCCTTCCCTTCCTCCTTCCTTCCTTCTTCCTTCCTTCCTTCTTCCTTCTTCCTTCTCCCTCCCTCCCTTTTTTCCTTCCCTCCCTTCATTCCTTCCTTTCTTCTACAATTGAATATTTAACAAGTATTGATTGAACCATGGCTCAAGCAAAATGCTCGGCTCCAGTGAGCAAAAACAAACAATAAGCATGGTTTCCATGAAGGAGACAAAACACTCATTAAACTATCACATATGAAACAAAATTACAATTTTAATAAGTGCCCCAAGGAGAGGCAAATGGTGCCACATAATCATGAGAATCATGAGTGGACTTGATCTGGTTTGGAAGGTCAAGTTTCCGTGAGAAAGTGATCCTTAAGCTAAAATATAAAGGATAAATTGAAGTTAACCAGGAGCCAGGGGAAGGCAGAGCATCTCAGACAAACAAAATAGCATGTGCAAGGGCCCAGTGACAGGAGGAAGCATGACAAATATAAAAGGCTAAAAGGCTAAAGTGGCTAGAACAGAGAGAACAAAAGGGCTAACATGAAAGGCTGACTTGGAACACCTCTGTACACCCTTAAGAGCCAGGTTTGGATTCTAGACTAAGGACGATGATGCCTTTGAAGGGTTTTGAGCAGAGTGTTGTGTTCAAATGTAGCTACTGTATCATCAGAGAAGGAATTGGACAGCAGCAAGTCTGGAGGTCAGGACATTGGTAGTGGGGGCTTGAAGTTCTGTAGAGAATTCATGATACTAGTCTGAGCCTGGAAACTGATAAAACTTGGAACTCAAGAGATTTAAGGAATATAATTGATGACTGGTTGGAAACAAAGGGATAGAGGAGAAGGATCTATGATGCCCACATTTGTCACTTGGGCAGCTAAGTAAAGATGGTAACAGTCCATGTGACAGTGAATATGAGAGGAAGAAGAGGTTTGAGAAGTAGATGCATGTGAATAGTGAATTCAGTTTGTGTCATATTGAGTTTGAGGTGTCTGAGGCATCAAGTGAAGAAGGAAGTACTTGAACATCAGGACCTGGAGTTCACAGGGAAGATTGGTTAACAGATAAAGATATCAGCTGTTATAGATGTAATCAAAGCAACTCAGAGCATGGGTGAGATGAAGGGACTGTATATAAAAAGAGAAAATATGTCATTTTTGAATAATGCTAATACTGAAGGGCCAAGGAGGGAAAGGACTTCAAAGTAATAAAGATGTAGGAAGAAAATCAAGAGAGAATGTCAGTACCATGGAAGCCAAGAGAAAGAGAGTGTTTCAAGAGAGGATAAATGGTGTCAAATGATGTGAGAAATCAAATAGGATTAGGCCTGAAAAGCATCTATTATAATCAGAGGGTTATGGTGAGTTCCTGATGAGAACGTTTTTATTGATGTGAAAATTGTACAAGATATATTGGAATGGGCTGAAGGGCTGATAGATAAGAAAATGGAGGACACTTGCCATTTAAAAAATTTGTATTTAAGTGGAAGAGAAAGATAGGGTTCTACCTCGAGGAGGACATGGAGATAGAAAGGGATATGCTTTATTAAAAGCCTTTATTATTTATCTCATATAATAAAAAGACTGGAGATTGATGGATCCGGGGTTGTTGCAGTAGTTCAAAAAATATACTCAAGTCAGGTTCTCACTGTGTTTCCTTTCTGCCTTTCTCTTGGCTTTTTGTTCTTGTGTGTGACACTGGGCACTAACAGGCTTCTTCAATTCCATATTACATCATTCAAAATTAAAGCAAGAACCATGATCCTTGTTCTCTTTTTATGAAGGAATGAAATTCTTTCCCATATTTTCTTTGCCCCTAATTCATCAGACTTCTAGTTATATCTTTTTGGCTAGAACCGAATTATTTGCCCATTCTAGTGAGCCATTAGCAAAGGAGAATGTAGTTATAAAGCATGATTTTTTAGACCAAGGATGGTGAAAGGATGGTCTATGGACCAGTAGAGCCACCATCTCAAGGGAACTTATTAGATAAATGCACATTCGTGGACTCCATCTCAGTCATTTTGAATGAGAAAACAATGAAGTGGGGCCTAGCAGTCTGCTTCAGATAATCCTAAACAAATGTAACACGTTTTCAAGTTTGAGAACCATTAATTTAGACTAATAAAGTTATCTGCTGGTGCTAGGGAGAGAACTCATGTTCTCTGAGCTTATTCCTTTCTTAGGAAGAATGGAGCATGGCTGTTGGTAGATAATAAAAAGTGTCTACCACCCTTGACTTTCAACATTAAGAGGAATGAGCCAGTAAAGAGAGAAGATGAAATTAAGAGAGGTGAAAATTAAGGAAGAAGGTGTGAGTGGAGGAGATTCAGGAATGCAGGTGGGAGGAGTGGCCTTTCCTCGGGGAATTCCGCCTCCCTTTTAAGAAGACAGCTTGAACAAAAGGGTGGATACAGAAGCAGATGGGCTGGCGGTAGGAAGGCTAGTGGTTGCCTTATCTTGGTGTCTTGGAATAGAGGTAGAATTATCTGCTGAGAGAGAGGGGAGGTAAGACATGACAGAGCAGAGAAGGTTTAAAATACTTGTGGAGCAGGGGAAAGCTTGCTAAGCTGGAACCTGTTGGAATATGTGTAAGGTTACAAACCTGCATGAGGTTGGTAACACTGAGTTCTGGGACAATCTGCCCGGCTGTGTGATATGCAACAGAGGGACATAAGCTTGGAGCTCAAAGGTAATTTGTGTCCCCTAGAGTTGCGGCTTTGCCATAAGAATGTGACAGAAGGTCATGACAAGGATATTGAAAATATTGTTAAGAGAGAGGTTGAAGTGATGAATAAAGTTCATGCTGAAGGGAGGGGAATGAAGATGGGGTACAGGGTAGGATTTATCCATGGACCCGAAGTCACGATGTTGTCTTCCTCTTTTATACATTTAGTAAGGACCATTCTAAAGGATTGGTTGAACTGTTTCCAGAGCCTTAATTAATGAAAGAATAAAGTCCCATTTGAATTATTCCTTCTTTCTTTTTACTATGGGAAGTCCAAGTATTGTTTGAAGGTGTCACATTTACAGTGATTTATAGCAGATTTTTCCTTATCACTCAGTTGTAGGACACTATGCAAGAAAATAAGCCAGAGGCTTTAATTTGGCTTACTTTGACTGCTTTTTGACCTGTTCTATTTTTCTTTATTGATGGATAACACTTTTTACAGGCATGATTTTATAGGCTTGCACAAATCTTAGTAAGTCGTATGTATAATATAAGGTGGAAGGCTGCTTTTTATCCTGCTGGATTTATCATTTCCTTAGCCTAGCAGAGAGATAGTTGTAATTTCCTAATGCATTTGATAACTTGAAAGATATTTAACATTTTATTTTTTTTATGAAAACAATCTCCTAAGAGCTAAGGAAGAGTCATTGTTTGGAAAGATGGTGTTCTTCCTTATCTGTGTACAAAGTAGCTTTGCAACATCCCAGCTACAGCTGCATTGAACCTTGAACCTATTTCTCTCTTCCACTTGATGTGTTCCTTTCGGGGTTGTCCTAAAAGAGTACAAACCAGTTTGCTAATCTGAATTGAAAATAATTGGGCACACATGCTGCAGACATCATAAAGTAAATTCTCCAACTAGGAAGGCGTCACTTCTGTACTGTGCCATGTTTTGGAACATCTGCCATCGACTTTTTTTTTTTGCGTTTCCTGCAGCATCTAGAGCAGGAGCATTGCTCTGTTCATGAATGTGACTAAAGGAAAGTCAGCTGGCGGCATCTAGACATTCACAATGTGAGTAGAGACTGTTCCTGTGGAACTTTGAATCTGCTTCCAAAGGCAATTACAAGAGAAAAGAGCCAAGTACTTTGAAAGTCAACAAAATTGTCAGAATTTAAGTTCCACAAAGACAAGGAATTTGCTGATTTGTCCACTGCTGTATTCCCAGCTCTCAGAACAGGGCTTGGCACATATAGGCACTCAATAAGTATTTGTTGAATAAGTAAGTGACTCTCTGAAGATCAGTATTCTACTGTAGATTCTGATGTCTGTAACAAAATCGGTCCTATTTTCTTGGTATGTTGATGATGGAGACTATCACAGAGAATGGAAAAAATGCACAAGACAGTTACTTATTACATTTCTAGCAACTGTGATTAGTCTAAGTCTTATTAGTTGAACTAATTTTTCACCAATATTTTTTGTGCCTACCTACATTTTGCTGTGAATGATTATACATCCATAGATATTATAACTCATAGTAACAGTATGGGTATTTGATTTTGGTGGGTTTTTTTTTTTTATGTGTTAAGTTTCATAGAGTGATAAGATGGAGAATCTGTGGCTCAACTGCAATGCATAATCACTTAGAATCTACCTCATGCCTTCCAGAGAGGCTATGCATTCCATGAAGAGATGGCCATTGTTATAGGACACTGAGAGGAAATACCACAAGTTGATCAAGTGCATGGATATTGAAGTTGATAAACTTGGGTTCAGTTCTTGCATTCTACCACTTACTAGTTGTGTGACCATGGTCATATTTTTAACTTCTCTAAATTATAGTGTCCATTGGTAAAATGAGGATAATGATGATAATAATAAATCATCTATTTCATAAGATTATTGGTATTGAATGAAATATTACATGCAAAGTACTTAGCACAGTGTGTGGCACATAGTAACTACTTAATAAACATTAGCTTTTATTATCAACTATAATTTGTTCTTAAAATTTGCACATGTATTTCATAAATGTACAGAAATATTTATATAAACACATATAAATATGTTTGCTGGTGCTGAATTCATATAAAGTAATATAAATTACAAGTTTGCTAATGTTGAACTTTAATGTTTATTATAGATTAAAAATGAAAATACCACTTCCTACAGCAACTTGTTTAATCTAGTTGATTAGGAAATGCTCCTCTGTAAGAATGATACATTCACTTCTTAGGTGGATGTTTACAGGTGTTTAGAGTCACGTAGAACACCAGGCTGATCCTTAGACTAATGGTGGACTCCAACTATTTGTAAACATAAACCATGTTTGCAATATGAAGAAATGGCCTTAATCTAAATTCCCCATGCTTTGCAATTGTCATTGTTTCATACGACAGTGTTTTCCAGGCTATGTCATTGTCTTCAGTGTTTTTATTTATTAAGGTCAATCAGCTCTTACATAGAAAATTCTAACTCTACAATATAGTGCAATCATCCTCATAGGTTGTTTTTTCCATATGTTTATAGGGATAATAGCAAACTAGAGACTACTTGGAGAAAGGAAACCAAGATGGAAAGGAGCTTAGAAATCATGTTCTTTGATGAATGTTGGGAAAATTACAAGTGTTTGAGCTAGAGAGGGAAAAAAAAGACTTACTAGAAATATGAAAGTTATTTCCAAGTGTTTTTAAAAGTATTATGGAGAAGAGAACAAGAATTGCATCTTTGTATTCATAGAGGAAAGATGAAAATAGATAGATTTTAAAGGGTGTCACATTTTGGTAAGCATTAGTCAAATGAACCGGCATCTATGAAGTACGTTATGGTGTTCTCAGGCACCAGTTAGCTAACTTTTCTTCCCAAGGTAACGTAGCCTTTTCTGACTTCACATTCAGGATGCTGTTTGACTCTATGCGATCTCTTTGATCTTCATGACATTTGGTTCAGCTGTTTAGGGACTTGTACTGTTGAGACCAAATCCAGGGATCCAATTTTGTATGGGCATTTTAGTTCTGTCTCATTCTGCAACCAAACCTGACACCCTGTCCTTTGCCATCTAGCTTCCAATGGAGTCTTAAGATTTAAACAGGGGACAGAGTGTGTATGTAGCGCTCACCATTAGTGAAAAAGCCATTTAAAGGATATTTCCTTTTGATCGTGGCTCAGTGATCTAATCTTTATATGAGAAGGACAATATACTGATGTGATGATGTAAGCTGTGAAAGTTTTCCCAGTAGCACTGTATTTATGGATGTCCTCTGATCTCCGCACATGAGCATGGGCGAAGAGCAAGCTCAAAAGAATGAACTTATAAACAGAACTAAAAAGAGGCATTTTGAAAGTTCGTTTGAGATGATGATTTGCGCCATCCAGCTATCCCTACTTCAAATAATTTTTTCTTGTAAATTGTTTCTTCCTCCACATTTCTGCACAGAAATTTGCAAAGCTAAAATTATATACCATTGCAGATCATCTTTGGGGCTGAACCAAGAGTCTAGGGGCAGAATGAAGTTCAAGATTCTCTGAAGAGTAGTGGCTTATGATCAACCTTTCATCATTTAGATATGGGGCAGAGCAGGTGTGGGGACATTGCCAATGTCATTTCTGGAGCTGTTGGTTTAGAAAATTGTAGCATAACCTGCGTGGGTATCCTTAAAACCCCACACATAAACTTTTCAAGAAAGTGAGACTTTATTATGATTATAAACTAAGATGTGCTTGTCGTTGTTCTTGCATACTGATGAAGCCGCTTAGGGTCAAAATCCAGTAGACTAAGACAAAACCAGACCCCTGTTCTTGCCTTTGTTTTCTCCCCCTTCCCCTCTCCCTTCTTTCTTTTTTTGAAAGAAAAGAGGAAAATATTTGTGGAGAGTAGAGAATAAGCTGGTAGTTTATACTTGTCTATGATTTGCTGATGATTGCATAGAACACTTCTTGAGTCTCTGGGTCATCGTTCTAGGATTTATTTGGAATTTTTAGAGCACTGGAGGCCTTAGCAGACAGAGCACATATTATGGCACGGTTCCAACAGGATCCTTCCTCCTCCCCTCTCCCAGCCACACTCGCACTTCCAAGGGGTCTGCATTGTGGCAAGACAACTCTTCCTAGCCGAGTGGATTGAAAGCACCGATTGGCTGACACTTTGATATTATTCCAGAGACATGAGTCAGGCAGCAGATTTCCTCAGACTCTGAGGTGAATGCTCAGGGAAGGTTGTAGACTTACATTTGATTTCTACATCCATCTCTCCTTGCAAATTAAATTATTAATTTTCCCACATGCCTTCTTGTTTAATGAGAAGAGTGGTGGCCTTTATCTGTGCATGTGTGCAAACAAAACACAGCAGGGGCTCCTGAACTGCCCAGGCAAGCTGAGGGGTTAAGCAATCAGATGTAACTGTCTTGGTACAGTCTGTGTCATTTGCAAGAGTCTGGCTGGCTGTTGGCATTGTAAACATGGAAGGATGCAGGCTCCACAGCACCTCCCCACACACATATCCAAAGATGAAAGCTTCTTTACAAATACAAAAGAAAGATCAAAAGAGGAAAACATAGCATTTAAAATGTACATGTGAAATACAAAATTATAATATGATTGTTTTCCCAGGTTCCATTAGAGTGGCGCTGTTTTGAAGTGATACAGTATTGGTTGATTTCTTTTCCGTGTTTGAAATAATAAAATCAGCATGGTTTTTGGGTTTGTTACTGTCGATGTTCTCTCACATCTGACTTTTCCAGCTTTTCACCATAACATATAACTGGTTAAATATGGATTAACTTTTTCTGGTCCCTAGGGCTCCTGAGTACCAGTGCCTGGCTCTAATTTGACAAAAGAACACAAACAAAAAACACATATCTACATAGGTTGTTCCTTATAAGAATTATTTAAATATTAAATTTTTCACATATTATGCTTTGTTTAACAACCTTTAAATACATATATATATATATATATTTGTTTTATTTCGTGACTTGGGAATTGCTAAGAACTTTAGAGCGATGTGATTCCTGTATCCTGAATCTAGCATCTAGGGCTGTGTGACATGGAACAAATTCCACTGTAGTGATTAGAAAGGATTTTAGATTGTATTTTAAAGATTTATTATCACTTGACTTTGTTCTATAAATGTCAGTAACCTCTTTGGGGATCTAAACTTCACCTTTTCTCAACAAGTGTCAGTGATATATCCATTTGTTAAAACTAAATGTAAACTATAAGGTCGAGCTGAACGAAGAATCAATTTTAGTGAATCTTTCTGATACCTTAGAAGCTGCTTGTAACTCCTGGATTAAGAACATAATAATTTCTGTGAACCCCTACCCCCAGCCCACACCTAAGAGTTATATTCCTATGAAAAACAACCATTTTTGGAGTCATTACTAGCCTTTCTCTTTTTAAAATTGAAATCACGCCAAGGTTCATGTTATCACTATAGTGATCAGTCTGATCACTGTAGCATTTTTATATCACTTACTCATACATAATATGTATAATGTAGCATATTTTATTTTTTAAAATACATACAATATTTCTTTAAAAATTAAGAGAAATAAGAATCACTATATAAAGAGAAAATTATCTTCTATTTAAATATTTCTAAAAAATAATAGAAAAAATCTGCAGAACTCCCAACTCCCATCACCCTCCCCCCCACATACACACGCACACTCACATTGTAGGAAAAGGGACAGTCTTTCAATGACAACTGTAATTTCTAGAAAAAGGGGACATTTCATACAGTCTCTTTTTAAACAATATACTCCTTTAGGGGGAAAATAGGTTCCCCGATATTAAAATATTTTTGTATGTTTGGTTTGTGTTGCTATCTAAGTGTAATTAAATGTACATATATTTATTTAGTTTGTGGGCACTTAGTTTGTTTTGCTTGCATTTCATTAAAGAATATATGGTCTTAATAACTTTACATTTTTAGTAGGACAGTATCATGAAATATCATAGTCATTCATCACTTATAAATACATGAAATTACAGTCTCTAGGAAAAATGGGTTGTAAACCATTGACTGTGTTTGGCATGAACCTTTGCTAAGCCTTAATATAGTTTATTAAAAGTACAATGTTGGCTCCAGTGTGAATAAGAAGCCTCATTTTTACGTTCTGTTTCAAAGGAGCCCTCTGCTGGACAGCTCTGCATGATATCGCAAGAATACACATATTTATATATGATTTATAGGCTATAGCTAATATAACCTAAAAGCTATTTGTGATTGAAAGAAACTATATCATTACAAATTGAATGCATACTGAACCTGTTTTGTCATCATTTTTTCATATTTAATGAACCTGCAATTGTCTAAAAATAAAATGTTCATCCTTAAAGTTTACTGTAAATTACTGTACATCAGCATATTCCCATACATGAGATAATCGTATGAAATTAACACTCATTACCAATAATTTTAGTAATGAATTATTCAGCTGATATGCAATTATCACACACATTTATTAAAGCAATTACTTTATTACATAGGTACTTCATGTCATTGATTTTACTTGTCTGTATTGCATATGTAAATATAAAGAATATTTATATTTACCACACTTTCAAAAGCAAAGAGTTTTTTAATGTTCGTTCAATGTCGTCAGGTTATGGGGATATATAGTTAGCAATTAACAACATTTTTAAGAAACCTGCATTGTCAGGAAAATTGCTATAATAAAAAAAGCAAAAAACGAAAACAAAGAAAACACTCGGGCCATGAAGTTATAGGAATGGGATGTTTTCTGAGTACTGTATCGATAGATTCATATAATCATCAATTGTATTCTAAATTCTCCTGTTATTCAAGAAACTGATTAAAAAGGACTTTAATTTGCAGTTCCATCTGCATATGACTTTAGAGTCAAAACTGTATTTGGAAACCAAATAGCATCACAAAACAAACATGGTCTTTGAGATTAGAGAGGCTGAGTTCAAATCATGCTTCTGTGACCATGAATTAGTTAACCTCGTCTTCAGACAGGAAATAGTGAATGTCACAATGTTGTAAAGATTAATGATATAATGTATGTAGAGTACCTAGCACAGCATCCAGGTAACTGTGAGACATTCTGCTGTAGACGATTCTGTGCATTTGCAGGCAACTACTCTATTTCTTAGGACAGATTTATGTTACTTTTGCTCAGAAGTAGCAGCTGAGATAGAGCTGCATATTCTTAAACTTTATTTATATGTAGCAAATTAAGTATAGTGAAAAATCATGAATAGTGTGATAGTAGTTTTAAGCACTATCTTCACTTGTAGACCTTAGAGTATGCCCAATTCTAAATCAAAAGCCTAAATCAGCCTTTTCTCTAAAGCAGCCTAACCAACAGAGCCATGAAGGTTTTATTCAATGCAGGCATCTCTTTTAAAAAATAATGTTCAAAATGAATAGAAATGGTTGTTTCAGAACAGTTTAATAAAACTCAGTAATCAAATTTTCATGGTTAAAAATAAAATAGAAATGAGGAATAGCATAAACTGAAAAAGTATTGTTAGGTCACCCCTCACTTATTCTGTCTCTGTTAGATTATTCACTTATTAAAATTCACCTCACACCAAATCGATTCTTTCTTTTGAACACAGTTTAAGAAAATGCTACATATAGCTTTGTAGTAGTTTATATATGTAAGTGTATTTTTTAAAGAAATGTAAACAAGTACCCAGAATATAGTATGAGCTGAATGAATTTTGTTAGAATAAATAAATGAATGAACAAATGGAACATTCATTCTCCTAGCAGCTGACTTCACAATATTCTTTGGTAGATCGTGAACTAAGCCAGACTCTCACTAGAGGAAAACTGTCAATATGAAGCCATTGACTCAAATCATTTTGGTCACTTTTTTGTTTTGAACCTATACATATAGCAACCACCAAATGTTTTCCAAGTCCTCCAAAAATTGGGGGAAATAGACTCACCTACAGATTGCAATGTTTAATTCAGTGATCTAATATCACAGGCTTCTGCAAAAGTTATGAGTCCAATATGAACAGAAACACATTAATTATTAATTTATTCAAAAACATTTATTAAGTATCTGATAATATATCCAGTGCTCTGCTGAATGCTCAAAGAACATAATGAAGTATAAGACCCATTGTTGTTGGCCTTTAAGGAGTTTATGATCCATTTGGGGGAAGTATAAATTATAGTGATTAACAAGTTCCTCACGATGTGGGTTAGGTCATCGCTGGGGTAGTGTCAGCCAGGGAGGCTTCCTGAAAGTTATGCATCTTTAATCAGATCTAGAAGTTTAAGTATTAGGCACTTAGACCAGCACACTATATTTACAAATGGTGATACTTATGAGATCCACAACATACTTGTCCACTGTGAAACCCATCAGTCATAGTCCATTAGCTATCATTCATCAATCACATGGCAGACTGTGAACTCCATCCAGATCAAGGGGAAAAATCTAGTCAAACAAGATTTGATTTTTTTTTTTTTTAAAAAAAGGGCTTAGATTTTATGAGCTTGGTTAGCATTGGATTGTTTGGGGCTAATTTTAGAAACTTTTAAAATTTTAATAAAATATCCTGTAAAAATAAAATAAGGTTGCTATTTAGTTTTCTGTTTCCAAAATGTTTTGTGATCATCTTGTACATAAAAACCTGAGTTAAGATGTTAAGATTTTATGAAGCCCTCTCTTTGGTACTTTTCTTTAAGAAGATGCATTAATTTTTTTTTCATATATTTTAATTCCTGCCTAAATATGTTAAATATTATTATACAATTCTGGATTTATATTGCACAGAATGCTTGAATTATTTCAACAGCCTTGGTGTTAACTGGTTACCAAATATTGGTTAATATAGTATCCATATGCTTCTAACTTCCAGGCAATGGCTTAGGCCCCGGGAGAACATAAATTGGTTTTCCTTAGCCAAGGGTGGAGGTAGGTAAATGAACATGATTTAAAAAGATTGTGATTTGATTTATTACCCAACATGTTAAAACTTATGCCTCAATATGCCGTGCACCTTTCCACGTCTATAATGTCACAATCACTAGTGTGTGAAGTGTTGTATATAGTGCAGCAATCATCTTCAGCATCGTGACCCATTTTCTTTAACAGTTTTCATAGAACCAGCCCTGGTCAACCTCTTCTTTCTACACAAAACAGTGTCCCTGGGACCTCACAGCTATTATAGGATGACCTCAAATGGGACCACTGTTTCTGAGAGAAGCTGTGGTGCCCACTGCAATGATTCCCCAATAGTCCCAACCAGTCTCAGAAGAGGAGGCAGGTACATTTGTCAGAACCAAAAAATGAAAAAAAGTGACTTAGAGAGTTTACTCCCTTGTCACACATGAGTGTACCACGGTGAGATCAAGTCCCATACTGGCAAATAGATGCATGTAACTATTACCTCTGTAAGTAGGACGAACTAAACTTATACATAAGCTTCAATATACTGCTTCAATAGATGCATGGATTTTTAAAAACTCCATAGTAGCTATTAATGGGTTTAAGGGGTAAATGTGGTATATTTCAACATACCTTTATACCTTTTGAAGTTAATATCTTGGACATATATGACATGTTTATTTGAGTGATTGTGGCATATACACAGCAGTGTATTAGATCACAGAAATGTGAACTGAAATGATGAAAAGTTCCTCCTTTAAAATCCTACGCAAATCTATTGTCTTCCATCTTTTGTTGTGTTTAAGATCCTGGAAAAGAAACTGCTGTTTTTGTAAAGCAGCATTTCAAGTGCTGCCTACTATCCTATATCCATGTTCCTAAAAGGTCAGTGCATGTATTTAAACTTCCCCTTAATATCCAAGCATTGCTTCATATCATATTTTTTATCCCATTTACAGCTATTTCATCAATGTAAACAATTAGTTTCCCTGAATAAATATGTGAATTTGGTTCAGATGCCCTTGAGGCTCTTGAAGGCACATTTCGAATGCATACATGGGAACCGTTCTTCTAACTTGCAACTAGTTAGAAATCTGAGAAACAAGACTTTTTTAATTAGGACAAGCAACAACTCTTCCTTATTGAAATTCTAGTGGCTGTTCCCTGATTTTCTATTCTGATGTTTTCATTTTGAGGCTGCCTATGGCCCATGACACCTCTACAGTTTTTGCTTCACAGTGGGCTTCTGAGAGACCTGTTTAAAGTTATCCAATGAAAGGAAAACATTCACTGAGTAACAACTTCTAGTGGTGATCACAGCTTATGAGCCAGGAGGCTGCAGTCTGTCATGAGCACCAAGGAGACCCAGGAGTTAGAACATTGATTGATTGTTTGTTGTTGATTTCATTTATTTCTATAATTCAAAGCTATAAACAGAAGATACGATCTTCTGTTTTGTTTTGTGTTGTCTTCTAATTAGTTGATCTTGTCAGTAATCTAATCAGGGGCTTGGTTTTAAAAATTCACAGGCACAGGGATACCTAAAGCTGGGAAGAACAATTTTTTCCAAGCTTGCCTGCTTGAGGGAGAGGAAAACAGTGCCAAGAAGTTACCTAACATATCTGTGGCCGTAGATAGAGTCAGGTCAAGAAGGACGTGACTTATAATTGAAACCCTGGATCCCTACACTTTGATCCACATAATAGTTTTCTTCCATCTGGATTCTACTGTAGAGTATTCAAGGAATCCAAATGACTTTCCCAAATACAGTGGCATTTAATCTTCTCATACAATTGATAAAGGAGAGGGAGAACCCTTTACTGTACTGGAATATATAGTCCTTCCTTTTGAAAGGGCAACCATTTTGGAATTGAGCTGGGTTGAAGAATGGAAGAGAAAGTGGTATAATTTGATTTCAACCCTAACTATTCAGTGATCCTAATATTTTTTAGACTTACAGTTCCACAGATAATGTCAATTTGGACATTATGCCCTGATATATTCAAATAGAGTTGCAGAAGTAAGGGCCACAGCTAGAGGCTTCTAGCTACAGCCGTAGATAGGGCAAGAAGAGCATGTGTTCATGGACCAGGAGAATTTGCCAGAACCTAGCCAAAATCATCATATGTTTCAATGTAGCCTATTTCTTTCCTCCTATTTCCCAATATATCTCCAATATTGTCTTTTTATGGTTGTTGTTAAAGTGTACCAGAAATTTTATAATGAAGGTATAAAGGGGGAAAATTAAGCTCAAAGGCACTGAAGTGCTGAAAATATACTAACACATTTGGGAAATAATTTATGTATGTCAGTCAAATGAAGATAGAATTGTCTTGATGTTTAAAAAAATGTAACTGATAATATGATTTCATGTGAAATTTCTTGATGATTGCTGAACGTAAAAACATACATGACAATATGAATTCGTATGGAATGCCTCATGGTTGCTGAGCATAAGAAAGGTGACATTTGCTATAGTCAGATAGATCATGCTCTCACCCCATTAGTAAAATAAATCTGTGCATGTAAGCAATTTTTATACAGTTAGGAGAAAGAAGACTCTAAAAGTGGCAGGGAAATATAACTGAAAGTGGAGGATCTACTTCCCAGACATACCTTTTTTGTAGAGTGGGGGAAGCAGAGGAGAAAAAAAATCACCATAGCAAGATTTTCCAGTTTTTAAACGGTAACATGTTGCCACAGAGGTGGAATAGCAACCCTGGAGGAGGGACAAGAGGAGTGGTGGAGGGTTGTAGAAGGCTGCTCAAAAAAGAAAAGAAGCCTTTTGCATTATTACTGGACATTTGCCAGTCCGGATCATTGTATTATTAATGACACAACTGCTGTATTGTATTAGCAATGGCTTCATCTGCTCAGGAACAGGCATCTAGAATCCATACTCAGAATCACTAAGCTATCCTGCCAGTAATTTGTGATAGTAAATACATGTAATCTTTCACCATCAATTTTACCTTTGTATTTTACCTTAAAATACAAAGAAATTAATTCCCATGATGTGTAAAAATTTTCCAGATTGTCTAATAGATGGCAAAGAGAAAATGAATGGCATGGTCACACCTAAAGGGAATGCTTCTAGGTTTGCTTCTGCTGTGGTGCCTCCAACAAGCAGTGAATCTTAGCCTATTGTGAACTGTCAGTAACATACCTACTTGATAAAAATTCTTGATGAATTTCTTTAACACTGTGTAGGTCCATGGTGTTAAGTTTGGAAAAGTGCAATATATATGCTGGAATTAAATGTGTGTGTATATTGTTCAATTTCCAAATTTATCCAAACTAAGAAAGCAATAAGTAACGTCATCTTAGGAAAATAGTGCCTTATCTTTAAAGAAATCAAAGCATTTTACAGACACAGGTTATTCGAATACATTTTTACTCTAGACTTTGTGTAGTAAATAGGACATTTGTATATAGTATTAATTCTATGTGGTTGATAAGAAAGCTAACTATAGAGAGAGACTAAGGCTGTACCTACATAAGCTACAGAAGGAAAGGGAATATTTACCTTTGAGCATATTGAGATTTTATGTACCCCTCTCAGAGGTAAAATATGCAGTTTATCTAGATAAATAGTTTCATGAGTAGTTATACCTCAGAATTCCTTGTAGTGAATACACAAGAAAAAGTCATGACTCTTACTTCTTGGGTTGAGATACCATTCTCTTAACCATGGTGGTAACCTTGGACATGAAGGTGAGGGGCCTCAGAGTTCATTTTCCACTTGGAATTGTGGCCAAATTCATGTCTAATCACTGTATCTTAAAGAGGAAAAGTCACAAAAAAATGAGAATTCTAATAAAAATAATTTTAACATTCCTTCAAATAATAAATTATTTAAAAAAAAAATAAAATCTACAGGATTCCCAAGTGATCAGTGGTAGAAGGCAAGAACTAAGCCATTTTAATGGAAGTTAAATTTGTTAGTTGTTTAAAAGAGGGAGGAAACCAACCCAAGTGAAAAATGTCCTCAATTTGGTCAATAGTTGAGAAAGAAGATAAAAATGGAATGCATAATTTAGTGTTATAATTAAGAATTTCTGTGCTGCAAGAGCTTTTCACAGTTGAACTCCTTACTCGGGCTCATGATGCCAGCCATTGATGGAAGTGTTAAAGGCATCTGACAGCTAGATTTGTGCTCCACATCCCTAGCTAGAGTTGCTTATGACAACCTGTGATACAAAGGAGACTGTTAACACCAGGATGGGAAGGAGAGGTACTGAACGTTAAAGCTAGATGGGGCCTTTGAAGTGACCCGGCACCTTGTGTTAGACATGAGACCACCGAGAAGAGATCTGGCTTTGATTTTTTGTCACTGGACCATGATTACAGAGGATGCTGAGATGGAGGGGTTTCTCTGGGCCAACTCAGGCTGGTCCCCAAGCTCAGCTGGGGGAATGGGTGCAGTGAATGAGAACATGCAATTCACAACATCCCTTCTAAGGGGTGTTGACTGCTTTCAACAGGGTGTCATAGAATAGAAGGTATTGACCAACCATGATTCAGGGTAAGCAAAATGATGTACTTTTACCAATTCTTCTTGTAACTTAATAATTAGCTTTATATATTATTAATTATAGTGCCAACTTTTTATTATAATGGTTTGGAAAACATGCTCTGCCCTCAGGAATAGGAAATATAGATTTCTACCCAAAAAGCACAAAAAGTTGTTCATCTTACTTTTTCTTTTCTTTTTTCTTTTTTTTTTTTTTTTTTTTTATTTTCTTGAGGGTGTTTTCCTAGTGTCCCACAGTAATAACTGACTTACAACTCACATAGCTGCCACAGTCGTTAGGCTTCTCATCAGTAAAGTTTCACCATTGGACCAGAATAGGTGTATCTCAGCTCTGCAATTCTGTAACAGATTTGTGCACCAAAAGATTGTAGGATAATGTTGGGTAGTTGTTCTTTTGCTTAATTTTTATGTTTCACCCCTGGCACTATTAATCCTTTTAGGGAGAATTAGAAAATATATATATAGTTATGTGGATATTTTCTGTAAACTTTGTATTATTCAAATACAAATTAACCTTGTTAAACATATTGCTTTTCCATATATAAAATTTCAAAAATAGTTGCAACGTTCTTTAATAAACCTAACTTTTGGGGCCAATATTTAATGTGCATTCTAGTGTGAAGCAATGGCATAAAAAGACTTAGAATCTTAGAATGCAGAGAACTTCTGAGATTATCTATTCCTTCCAATGCAAGAATCCCTTTCAAAATATTCCTGACAGAAGTCACCTGACCACTGTTTAGCTATTTCCAAGGATCTCAGACTTGCTCCCTTCCAAGCAAGCAGCCCATCTTAGTACTAATTCTCATTTTCAGAAGCATATTCTTATTTTTCACTTTTTGATCCCAGTTTTGCCATTTTAGCCAACATGTTTGTTTTTCCTAAGAGCTCTCTTACACAGTTTCTCTCTTTATTAAATTCCTTTTGTGATTCTTCATATGGCCATTTTTTGCTGATTTCTCAATGTACTACTTCATACTCTGAAAGGACCCAATATTCTAATGTGGTCTCTGTAGGGTAGACTAAATCTCTCAATCTGAAAATTATGCTTTCTACTTATGTGGCTTAAAAATCACAAGAGTGATTTAGCAGCCACATATTATTGACTCTTCTTAAACTGGTGGCCAACTAAAACCTCAGTCATAAGAATCACAGTTAAACCAGATCTCCCCATCTTACGAGTAAGGAAATGAGTTATTAGCCCCAATTTAGGACTTGGCATATTTTCCGTTGATTTGAAGCCTAGTGTTTTCTGAACCTCGTTCTGATTTATTGAGATAAATTCAAATCCTAATGCTTAACCCTATGGAGTTCTCCCTCTGAAATACATTTTATTTGTATATCGGAATATCTTTAAGGAGTTATTGATAAAAATACTGAATGATTCAGGGTAATTCCAGAGAGTGAACGAGTAGAAGAGGGACCTTTACAGGATGATACTCTTGTTAAATAACCCTGGGTTCGGTTGGTTAGCTAGGTATCATTCCATTTAACTATATTTTATCTACCTAGTCTTCCTGAATTTCAAATCCATAAAATATGCTGCTTAAAATAATATTAGAGGAATTGTTTGGCTACAAATCTAGAAACTCTGTGAAGAAAGGAAAAACATGTTAAATCACCAAGACATATTATATACTTACTGGTCCCCAGTGGTCAATGGCTCTTTTTTTTATATAGATGTTCATTAATCACTTTTAATGTTCTTGAGATTACCAACCATAGTACTGGATCATTAGATTATGGTTTGCCTACATAGTGGCACATGAACATATTTGTTCTCTTTGTATTATTGTATTCTTTTCTATTCAAGTATATGTTTATATAGAGTAATATGCATATGTATCTAATATAAATATGTATGCATGCACGTACACACACAAACACATGCTAAGTCCTTCATTCCTGTTCCTTTTTAATGATGCTCTTAATCCTTTACTTTTTTTTTTTTTTTTTTGACAGAGAATTAGGAAAGAAAAAGAAAATAGTAATTTTACCCTTTATCCTATGGTGAATCAGCATCTTATAATCTTGCCAATCAAGTGTCCCTGACCCTTTCTGATTTACTGTCTTATACCAGATACTGGTAGATGTGTGTGGGTATGTACATACATACGTGTGGGCATACGCATTTTGCTATCTCTAGAAGTTTTTATGAGTCTAAGGCCATTCCAGACTCCAGCCTTTCAGACACTTCTGTTTTAGTTCCAGGCCATTTTTTAACCCATTCTACTCCCTGTGTCTCCTACATATCTTTTAATATACACATTCACAGCCTACTTCCAGCTCAGCTATCTTTATTTATTTTTTTGTCCTTCTTTTCTTTACTTCTTCGTGAAGATCATTATAGCAATATCTCTTTGTTTAGGACCTCCCAGCTGCCTTGAGAAATTCTCCATTTTAGAATCTGTAGTCATGGGATTACGCTGATCTATTCATGATGTTTTTTGAATCCGTGCACCTAAAACTCAGGGCATCCTTCCTTTCTTCATAATAATGACCATAGCATAATGTTACAGCTTTTTCTCAAAGTTCTTGCCTACATCGCATCAATATTCCTCTCTCATTTGGTCCCAAAGAAAACACATGGGTGAAAACATGCAAAACAAGTCATGGGAATGACGACAACAAAATGAGGCTTAAGCCTGAGAAAAATAAAGCTTGAGGGAACTTGAAACCATCTTCGAGTTGACTAGAGGAAAAAAAGTTATTTTAATCTGTGTACTCGGAACAGTTAGAAATCAGTTTAGACCAGTAACAGAACTGATTATAATCTCACTATAAAGGCAACTCAGTCTAACTAGCCAAATATGGTATGACTAGCCTCGTGAAAGTCATGTCACTGGAAATGTTCAGTGACCGCCTGGGCACCACATGGCAGGGTCAGTATACATGGGTTCATGTGTTGACCTGGATGACATTTATGGTCCTTCAACTCTGAGATTGCATGATTTTTATGTTCTAATTTATTTGCCTTGCTCAAAAGATATTTAAGGTGTCTAAGAAAATCAAGAGTCCATATCTATACCCAATTTTTTCTTTTCCTTCTGAAAGTTGAAGTCAACTATTAGGCAGGAATTTTTCAGATGTTCTGCTTTCAGCTGAATAATACTCCCAATAGATATGCCAGTACTTGAGTTTCCCTTATCACCGTATTATCATTCTGCTACCCCATTCGATAATCTCCTTCTGGAAATCATCCTCCTTATCTTCCATCAGGCATCTGTAGTCTTCTCCCACAGAAACTTGGATGATTTCTTTCTTAACGCAAATACTCTCCATTGTGTTCGCATCTTCTGGAATTACATGTTTGTGTATTCTAAACAGACTGTGCTACTCCTGCCCAATGTGTTGGCCATGCTTCTTTGGATCGACATGTGCCTCTGTCACCATTCTCTATGCATGAGCCACACCCACTGAGTCTAGGTGTAACCGCTCACCTCTCTGTATTAAAGTTTCAGGTTTATTTTATTGCCTGTACTTTACGCATTAGTATATATGCTCCTATTGCCATAAGTATTGGGTACAAAACTTATGTTATCATTTTATCTTTGCCACATGTATTATCTCTTACAGTGCTCTCCAACTCCTTTGCCTGGGCCTCATCCCAGCTCTGCCATGTGCCTCCAGTTTTCCCTTTAAACTCTCTTGGTCTGCCAAACACACAGTTCCTGTTCTTTATAACAGCTCCACTATCTTAAGCCAGAAAAATGAATTATATAACTCTAATAATAATTTTAAAAATAAATTTATAATTAAAAAAATCTGTTAACACTGTTATTCCAACCAGCTTTCTCATACCATGTCATTAACTCAAAGATAAAGATATTTCATCAGTGCCTTCAATTTCAGGTCCAAAGCTTAAAAACTCATAGAGGCAAATTGAACCACTTTCTATACCTATCATTTATTTTCACTTTAGTCAACAGTGATGGATAGAAGTTTTCAGATCTACTGGTATATCCTTATGAAAAACAATGAACTTCTATATGGGCCACATTGAATCACCAACCCATCACCAGTAAAGTCACCAGTGAGAGCACCCACGGGAATTCTTTCTCTGGGGCTGTACCAGAACCCTTCCTGGGCTGACAGCTGTGCCTCCACTTTGGGCCTGGGTTTCTGCACTTTCTTTAGAATATCTGAACTCCTTGTAGTGGGCTGTGCCATGTATGGATTTTATGGTTTTAGTGGAATCTAGTTTTCTCTTCTTCTTTTCCTTGATGATAGCTTCAATTCTCTAATCTTCTGATCTTCCATTTGATTCAATACCAACCCCACCGAAGTCTTTTCCTTCCAGTTTTTATCTTGGATTACTTTTTCCATCTTCTCTAGGAATGCTTCATCCCTTCTAATAAGCTAAAAGATACATAGATAGTCCTCAGACTCTTTTCACTTTCTTTACTAGAAAGTCCTGTCTTAGAAAAGATGTGGGAACTACTTGTTACCAGTCTCAGCAGAAAAGTCTTGATTTAACTCACCAATTTCCATTAAATAGCCTTTTTTTTTTTTAAACTGAGTAATTCTAGTCAATTGCCTAATTGCTTGTTGGTTTTATTTTCTAAAATATTTATGGTTTTCTGTAAGTTTCAGTTATATTTTCTATGATTTTACTTATTGAGGACAAAAATCTATAAGTTTTTCATCATCTGTGATCTGACCAATGCTAAAAAATGAGAAACTACTACTTTCCATGCTACTTAATGTTTGCTAATATTATGTTTCCTTGAAGTAAAATGCTGTTTTATGTTAATGGTGATCTTATTAATGAATACAGCTACAATTGCATATAGCTCTTAATTGTGTAATGTATCTTACAAATATTTACTAAATAGCAGTGTGTACCAGATGCTGCTCTGAATGGTGAGATAGACTTGTGAACAAGGCAGGTGTCATCATCTAAAAGTTCACAGTATGCAGAAAGAAAAGTAGACTTATAATTGAAACCCAGTATGGTAAGTGCTATCGTGTGGGCATATATATATAGAATAATGGGGCCCAAGGAACCATCTTAACTTGGTGGTAAAGATTTGGAGAATCTTTGTAGAGAAGGGTACTTTTAAGCTAAATTTTGATGGGGATAAGATATTATGTAAACAAAAGAACTGCAAATAGAAGAAATTTTTAAATCTGGGCAAAGGCACAGAAACACAAAAGAGCATGGTATACAACAGGAGCTGTTAAGTTGTACAGCATGGTTTGAATAGAGGGTGGGGACAGTGGGGGATGGAGGGAGAGAACAAGAATGTGTGTGTCTCTTGTCTGTCTTTACTAGATAGGGAGAAAAGTATTGCCATCTCATGAGATGATATTAAACTTCTTATGACAGGCTAAGAAATTTGAACATTTTATTCTAGACAATAATTTTTTCAGTTTAGAGACGTGACTATAATATGAAGGAGGACAGAGAGACCAGAAGCAGGACAGCCGCTTTCAAGGGAAGAGAAAATTGTGAGGACCTGCAACTAAGATAGAGGCAATGAAAACACAGAAAAGGTAGATTAGCATTTAGGAAGTAGAGGAGATTGGAATTGAGACTGAGTAGTTATATAGGTGGTAGAGAGCTCAGGCTGGCTCTGGTGTGTCTGGTCAAAATACTTGGGTAAATCATGGTAAAAATTAATACAGCTGAGTCATATAAGAGATGATGTAATTTGGGAGGGGTGGGAAGATGACTAATTCAGTTGGAAAGATAAAGCTAAGTGCTCATAAGACATACAGGTGGAGATATACTGGATTAAGGTCTGAAACTTTATAGGTTTACAGATATAGATTTGGAGATCATCTGGATATATATAGATTATAGTAAAAGTCTTGGGCTTGGGCAGAATCATCCAAGAATATGTGAAATTTAAAGAGAGAAACAAGGACCCAGAACCTTAGCAAATTTCATAATTTAAGAAGAACCTGCTTTTATCTCTCATGGAGACAGGGAAAGGATGAATAGAGAGCAGTAAATATTTGGAATGCCGATTGGAAAAGAACCTCATGAAGTCTGTGAAAAAGGATTGCTGAGAACAGAAGTGACGCTGAGAGCCCATCGAAGTTCTGCTAGCATACATTTGTCTTGCTTTATGCAACAAGCTATTCTTTTTGATATACAATGCTGCAGTTGTCCTTACTACCAACTTAATTATATTTCTCACTAACATTGTTCCTAGTTGGAAATATTATTTTAAGTTGAGATTATCTTGTGAGGAGGAATTCTGTTTACATTTAAATTTCGGTGATCTGCAATCATAATGAGGATCATCTCTCTGCCATCATCTGGATCCTTGATGAAAATGTCAAAGAGCCCCTGAGAAAAGGATCAAACGCTGCTGAAATCTGCTTTCCCACCTCCAAACCTCTGCACAGATGTGCTTGCAGAGTAGCAGCATCTGAGCATCTGGCCTGGCTTGGTCAGCACAGCCTCAGAGTGAGCAGGCCGAAATCTGTCGGCACCAGATGCCAGCCAAGTCCAAGAGACGACCAGAATGATCTGATTAGAAAGAGGAAACCCTGACTTATTCGTAGCCAAAATAATTATCAGTGGAACTGAAAAGGCACTTGGAGGAGGAGGAGAAGGAAGAGGAGAAAAGAAGAGAAATGAAACCATTTTTAAAAAGAAAGTATCCCTGGTTGCCCAAGGAGAGTTAACTCACCCCAACACTGCCCAGGCCTGAAAGAGTGAGTAGACATGATGCTGTTTGCAGTATGTCCAGAGGAAAGAGCACAGAAGATCTGGACAAGGTGCAGATTCACCCCAATGATGAGGTTGTGTCTTCGGATGACTGAGTATGTTTAAGTCCCATGTGTTCTCCCCAACTCTGTTCCTACACCCTTCACTCGTATCCCTGTTCATTTGGGCAGTTTTCTGGGTAGATGGAATCTGAGTGCAGGAGATATCAAACTACATCACAGAGGCCAAATTCAGCCCTCTGCCTGTTTTAATTTTTTTAATAAATAAAGTTTTATTGAAATACAGACATGCTTAATCATTTATATATTGTCATGGCTGCTTTCACACAAAATGGTGGAATTGAGTAGTTGTAACAGAGAATATATGATCTACAATATTTTATAATGAGTATAAAATATTTATTCTCTGGCCCTTTACAGAAAAAGTTTGCTGACCTCTATCTTAGTATGAAGACATTTTCTCTTGAAAAACAGCTGTGCCTAAATTCATCTTTTATAGTTGAACCACTCTATAGCATAAACACACACATATACACAGGAAACTGAAGATTAAATGGCTAAAAAATGCATTCTAACTCTGAATTATATATTTTTTAAATGTTGCATAGACTTTGTTTGGATTCCCCTCCTTCCCCCCGCCCCAGGCTTCGTCTTAATCTTCCCAAGTGAAATCTGTCCTTTGCTTCATGTTGTCTTGTAACCATATTTCAATAGCACTTAATCAGTGATAAAACTGCTTTGATTTATTCCCAGCTGTGGATATTATTGTTGAGATTTGTGTAAGTGTTCCGACGTGTTATGATTGGAGCAATAGCATTTAAGAGTCCAGAGGCAAGTCAGGAAATTAACAACTGAGTTTTCTGATGCCTAAATTAACTGCACAGACAGCGCTGAGCACAATGAGAAAGTTCTGTAGAAACTTACTCGGCAGTATGTAAAGTGTCGAAATGGCTCACCCATTAGAAGCATTATATCGCAAGGACAAGTTCTTGTTGGATATGCTCTCCAAAGGCAGTGGCAGAATTTCATATAAAGGACAGCTGGCTGGCTGTTTTTTCTTCTGGGACACTTTTCTTCATGCAACGTATAGATTGTTGATGCTGTAGCATCTGATGTGACATTTCAACACTCTGCAGAAAGACTGGGCCCCCAGTATGTGCCTTGTAGTGGGCTCTGTTGATGCATCTGAAGTCACCTTAAAAGAATAAAAGAAAGAGGTCTACATTCAGTGCAGAAAACTTTGACTAAAGAAAATACTAAAAAGAAAAAGAAAAAGAAAAAAACAAAGTGGCCCGTAATCCTAACACCTGGCAATATCAGCCCTTTAAAGTGTAGTACTCTAAACTATTTTTAAAAATTATTGCGATAATTACAAAACAAGATAGAAAAAATATCTAGCTCTAGCTAATATTTAGCATAACTTTGTTCCCAATTTTCTCTTCAATTTCTTCTTCAGTTTCTGGCACCTTATTTCTTCATGTCACCCTTTCTCAGATGCTGTTTTTATTTCACTGGCTTATTGCTGGTAGTTAGAGTTGTACTATAGAATTGGCCATGATATGTCACCTTTTGCTCTTTTTCTAAATCTTAATTTATATAAATTGAAAAGAGAAACTTTTAATTACATATTTTAATTGCCATTAATTGGTTTTACTCAATTTTCTCCATCCGTTGTTTACATATAGCCTCATATGTAGTGAGATACTGTTAGCATTATCGATTACCATGACTGCAAGGTTTTTACTGGACCATCCTATATATAAACTCAGGATATTCTTTTTTCATAAGACAATTATCTTTTGATAGCCTTAGAAGTTTTGTAGCTGTCACATACCTTCTTTATTTGAAATAATGATATTTGATCATTTCCTAACAAGAGCTGAAAATTGTCACGTGGTTAAGTTAGTATTACTCCATTGCTGTGGGTCAAATTGTGTATGTCCCCAAAAAGACTGAGCCCTTGAAGGCCAAGACTCTGTATTTTAACTCTGGATTTCTGGTACTTTATCCAGCATCTGGCATATAAAGAATGCATGCTTCATATATATATTTACAGAATAAAAGGAGAAGTTTCTTGCCCAAGATCATCTATTAAAATAGTAACAGAACCCATGTGTCTTTACTTGTCCCTATGTGGCCTTTTATTTCCCTTTATGTTAATTGATGTAGTATAGTGGTTAAGAAAGTAGGCTCTTGGATTCAAAATCTCTAGGTACAGAGATTTAATGTTGAAATCTGACTTCTTCCACTTCTTAGCCATGTGAACCTTGGCATGTGACTTCAGTCCCATCACTTGTAAAATAGTGACAATAGAACCCACCACATAGGATATTCGAGGATGAAATGAGATCATGCCCTGAAGTGCCCCTCCCATCTAAGTGCTCAGCAAATGTTAGCTTTTATTTTCCCACTCTCTCTTGGTCATTTTATAGATTGGACAAGCTATTTTATACTATGCCCTTTATAAGTTTTAAAAATGTTTTAAATGGATAATGAATAATAAAAATAAGTATCTGCTACAAAAAATGTAATTTATTATTTCTTTTAGGTTCATTTCATTTTTTAAGTGTAGATTTGCAGACACTTGAATAGAATAGTTCAAATTGGCCTTTATTTTTGTGGATTGTACCCATTTCATACAGAGAGAAATTAAGGAATAAGGAAAAAATGGGCGTAAGTCTTCTTGAGGCTACTCAGAAGTATAAACCAAAAGAGACAGAAGTTCTACAAAGTTTCTCTAACTCTTGTGTAAAATCTTTCTTATTAAAACACTGTGCTCAAGTATCCATACAAGTATCATTTACATCTACGGGCAGGTATGACTTTCTATGTCAGTGCTGTATTTTTGCTGGTCTGCTAACGGCCTCTGCATTAAATTCATAATGAGATTAAAATCTACTGTTCTTAGAAAAAGAAGAGTTGAGAATGTGTTGCAAAAGCCCTTTTGTCTCATCATATTAATGTTGATGCCCTCTTATCCCAGAACTTGGCTGAAGCTGGAGCCAAAATCTATATTAGTTTAATTTTAAGTGGCCTTGTGAGCAAGCATGTACAGACAATGAAGGAACCGAAAGGTACTTAGAGCACTTGTGCTCCCGGACATGGACTCTCAGACAGAGCTGGGCGTTCTCACAGCAGGCCGAACCCACATGCTTAATGTTTCTCTGAAGGAGGAGGTGAATTTTTAGGCCTTTACCACTTACTTTTATTGCAATTTCAAGGCAAACTGGATTCATTAATGAGCGCAATAGGATTAGATATAGAAAAAGTCCCAGCTTTTCTAATCTAATTTGAAAGGAGTGCCTCGAAAAGTAGAGATGCTTTTCTTCTATAATCTTTTTGGGAAGAGTATGGAGAGATTGTTTGATAAGATAAAGAAATCAAGTCATAAGGTACAGGCTGATGATGTGCTAGAATAAAGGTAGCAGTTTTTAAAATTGTAGTCCATGTATTCCTATCAAGTTTGAAACTCCTTGTTTCTTAGTATGTTTGGATAAGCATCGTTCCTCATTGTCGAAGGAAAAAGCATGAGCTACTGCAGAATGACTTTCACCAACTAAATGAAATGATCACAGGCAACGGTGGCTGCTGATTCTCTCACAGACATGCTTGTGGACAGTGTTCATTTTGAATGAGTCAGGCAAGCTCCAAGCTCAAGCACAACCTCACTCAGGTGAGCCTGCCTCGCCAGACCCTGCTGCTCAGTGAGGTGAAGAGTGCTTGATCTCTTCTTCCAGGCTTGTGTCAGCCAGGGGTCTATTGTTAAGACCTGCCTGAAAGCTGGCAAAATGACATTCCCTGATGTGATTGAGTTTTAATGTAAGATTACAACCATAGATCAAAGAGAGGAGGACATTTGGGTAGGGGCTCTTAAGAATTTTAGAGCCAGAGCATAAAGAAGATAATTATACTGTGTGATTTAGGGTTGTTTCTGCACATGTCACTCACCAGCAAGGCTTGTCCTCTAGCTTATAAAGGGCTTTAGTTCCCCTGCCAAGATTTCCTATTATTTAGTATCTAGAAGACCTTTTGAGGGCTGTGATTAAAGAAACCAGAACTGTTCTAATTTATCAGGCTTTTCCTGATAATGAAGATCAGACTTTTATTCAGAAAGCATAATCTGGATTGTTATCCATGAATTCTGGAACAAAAGAAAAGAGAGAGAGAACAAATTGGGGCCCGCAATCTGGCAGAGTCAACGTATTTTTGTTCTGACTTCACCAATTCAGATTTTATGATAATTCAATCCCAACTGGACTTAAGTTTGCCCTTGCTTTGTTGACCTATTTTTTAAAAGTGTTAGAATAACAGAATCATGTTTCTTACCTGGAGACCTATATGGAAATTCCTCTTCAACTTCAGAGTTTCAGACACGTCAACCCTCCCGATGATCTGCTCTGCTTCTTTTTCTAACTAAAGGTTGGAGGTTTCTCCTCTTGCCATGGCTACTGGAGACCTAGTTCCATGCTCAGTTACAATCGCTTCCTTTCGTCTAAGTGTTTGGAAAATGCACCCTTTTTGTAACTGGCTGGCTTTTTACCCACATAGTAACAGATTCATAATTCTATGTTTTCTATTTCTACTGTGCCAATGAATGTATGTTAATATGAAATCTTCTTTATGAAAGAATTTGTGTTTAAACTTTGAACATTTTTTGTCACACAAATACATGATATTTTTTAATATTAGAAAATGTAGAAAGCAAAAGGAATAATAAAAATTACACCAAACCAGGGAATAATTTGCCTTTAACATTGTAGTGACTTAATCTTCTGTGGCTCACCCATAAAATGGGGATAATAAAGAGGTTCAGCCTCCTTGGGCTTCCGTGATTATAATATATGTTTATCTGTGAGCCATGCTTAGAACAGCATCAGAGTAGAAATAAGTATTGATAGGGCTTTGCAGTTATTGTCATTATTATTAGGTATTTTATTCAAGATCTTTTTTCTTAGGCGTATGTCAGACCATTTTTGGAAGTATGGACATAAATTCAGTGGAATCATGATTTTAGAGAGACATAAGGGTTCTGAGATTATCTAATCTCGTTTCTCTGCAGGGGATGCAGGAAATCAGGTAGGAGTTCTTTTCAACTATCCTATTCCAAGATCCCACCCCAGGACCTACTGAGTCAGAAACTCTAAGAAGATATATACACACACACGCACGCATGCACACACACACACACACACACACACACACATACACACACACACATCAGGTGGAAGGGGAGGATTAAATGATTCCAATGGGTGTGCCTCGTGATGCGACCCACCGATCAGTAGCCAAATCTCCTTTACCAGGTGTAGAAAGGAAGCCGCTTGGAGGCTGAGTGAGCCACCTCAAGATCCCACAAGTGTTCAGTTGGAGCCGGAGTCTCTCAACCGCTCCCAGGGCTGCTCCCACCAAGCAGAGGACCATCAGCCATGTTCAAAGAGATAAGCATTTTGTGTGAATTTAAAAGCACAGTAATCTGTTATATCCAGACAGTTGCTGCAAGTAATATTACAGTTTAAGGTATACCATAATGTTTTCGAGCAGTCACTTCAGTTTGCCAAATATGCAGTTGTCGAAAGTAAAAACAGAACAAAGAACAAAGCACTTGTTTACATTCATTTATTTATGCATTAGTGAAGCGTGAAAGCATTCATGGTTCATTAATTCAGTCTGACCTTTATTCGTCAGTCTTACTGAAATTTTCCTGCATTTTAGCACCTAAGTTCAGATCATTTGGGGAGAGGGTAGAAGAGAAAGTTAATTATGAATTTAAAACTTTTCGGTGATGCCTCCCAGTGAAACCCTCTGGTCTCTGTTAAACAAGGTGTTTATGTGGCAGAGCATCCACTCCCAGAATAGGCAGCAGAACATTGGGTTTCCTATCATTCCAGGAAGTTCCGTTATCCTGGAAAAATATAAAAAGCCAGTGTCGTTAAGTTGAGCTGTGCTTCAGAAACTACTAGGAGAAAAAGCCAAGCGCTTGGAGGCTGCATGTGCCAAGGCTGTGATGGGGGTGACTTGTGATGTTTCTGAATATTACAGGTACAGCTACAGTCTTGTATGACACTGCCCTCACCAATGCACATGACTGATTCTGTAAGGATCTACATGTAGGTGTTTAGATGTTTCACGGCGCCTGCCTGACATAAACTAATGATGTAGACTGCTAAACATGGTGACATGATTAAACAGGATGTTAATTAGTGGGTTCTCTAAGAGTCTTGATCCTTCCTTTTAGCAGCTTTTGTTATGCATATAGGAAAGTGAAAGAGGCAGAAATGGCTGTTCCCGGTATAGCATCTGTTAATGGCAATGGGGATCCAAGTAAAAATGCATTTAAACTACCCAGTAAGACATACCAGGTCCATCTTTTTGTCCTGGGGGTTGTCTAAAACCATGTCTTTTTTGAGAGGAATATGGCAATTTTCCTGCAAGCAGTAATCATTTGTACTATTACTTAGTTGTCATGTATTGATGGTCCCATTTCAATCAAACATATCTCATTCGAAGAGCTTCTGATGGGAGGAATTTTTGGAAGGGTTTAGGAAGGTTAAATCTGTGAGACATGGCTTCCATCTGGAATGCATTAGCTACAAAGATTTATTAGTCAGAGTGCCTCTGCATAATGTTCCATGGAAAGCAGGCCCTGCATCTAATTTCCAGCGTGATGTCTATATGAGGAGTGATCTTTGAAATATCATAGGTGACAATCAAGTTTGTTATAAAAATAGTAAATGCCCAGGATTTTCATGGCGGCTATTTTAAATCCCTCATGAGGGCTACTAAGCAGGTAGTTGATTTGTTGACAAATGATAAAACTCGAGGAAGAGCAACATGCATGAAATTTTAAAGTGGGATGTCCCTTTTAAGCAGAAAAAGACTGTTAGGAAAATTATGAACATTTAGTGTTTTCATTTACCTTCTCTCTGGGAAAGAAAGCCTTAGAAAATAATAAGATCAGTCCTCAGCTACTTAAAGAAGTGAATTGCTCTCCTGATTAAAATCATTTTTAGTGTTGTTGATCAATAGTGAGGCAGGGAAAGCTTTATAACGTCCTATACATTAGACAGCCTGAGACTACACTGTTCTGAGCTGTAATGTGATTGGTATAAATTAGAGATTATGGAGGTGCTAGAATTTCCTACTCCATTGATCACAGTGTGGAAGAAAGGCAGAGCTGGTAGATAGCTCAGGCTTACCTATGCTATGGTACTTTTTTAAAAGACAAAACGTAAAAGCAAAACTGGGAGTAAAGTTCGTGTTTGGGCTGCAGAAATTAGTATCAGATGGAGGCCAGAAGCTTCCTCGGCACTTTACTGAAAAGACAGCTCAAACCCTGAGGAAGGGTTGTCTCCTCCTCACCTGCCTTGTTCTCACTTGCCAACAATAAGGTGACATCATGAGAGCAGATCCAGTGCCGCGAAAGCTTTCTGTACCATCGGAGGCAATAATGGCTTAAGGTGCCTTCCCTGGCTATATCGTATCTTCTGCTGAAAATGAAGGACAATGCAATGGATTAATGCCAGGTGAAGGGCGAGTTGCCATCCAAATATTTATCTGTGAATTTAGGTCACAAGACAATGCCCAGTTGTGTCATTCCCTCTCAGTGTAGGAAAAAGTGTTTGGTATCTTGGATACAAGTTCAGTACTAAATTGTTCTCCAAGGATTACAAGGGAAATGTTGGAGCTCAGCAATTTTCTTTTACCCTCACGTTGGGCTTCTATGCCGCTGGGAGGTTTTGTGCCAGACAGCAGAACTGAGAGTGAAGTCGCGCCAGCCACAAAACGCATATTAGAGACCGAAAAGAGGTTTTGCTGCAAAACCTCAAAGAGCAGTGCTTGGCTTTCCCACCTCCTAGGTGAATGTTTACAGGGTCTTCAGCTTGAGAAGTTTATTTCTCCTCCACATGCGCTGTGTGTGCAGGGAAGGCCACAGCTGGAGTATGCTTCCCACCACCAACCAAGGAAGACGCACTCCCAGGGACCCACTTCCAGTCAGAATCTTTGTTAGGTGGGATGCATTAGAGAACATTAATTTCTTATTTTCTTCCTATTAGATCTTAGTGGGGAATACCATTCCTTCTTTCCTTTCAGGCAAAGCGAGGCAGGGTCTCCACAACACCCATGCCTTAGACGCACTCCCAGTGGCAGGGTCCTCTGAAATCCCTCAGTGCGAACTGTCATCTCACAAGTTCCTCTTGCTTTCTGGACTTGGCTTAGTAAGACCTGGAGAGGGTGGGGCGCTATGCCACATCCCCTCCCCAGCAGGTGCCTCCTCTCATCAAGGCCAAACAGCACCCAGGCCAGTCTCCCACACTTAGCCCTTATTTGCAGGAACCTTGTGTTAATCAAGTTCTCACCATATCTTGGTGCCTTTGTGTATGATTTAATGTGAACTAAATAAAACCATAATGGAGACCAGCACAGGTTATTCTCAAAGACACATCTTTGAGCTCTGTCTCATCTCTACCTTTGGCATATGATTGGAAATTCTTTCAATGACACAGTCATTGTGGATTTACACATGCAGGAAGTGTAAATGTTATAGTGAGACCATCTTGGCCTTCCAAGTTATCCAAATTACTTCACTACTCTTTGATATTTGTGCAAATTCCACTCTCCAACATCTATTTCCCCCAAAGTTATAATTTGTTTTCATTCATTATTCATTTATTTTTAGGCAAATAAAGTCCTGGACAATTTTTACATTTGCTGAAGAAAAATTCCTCCTTTTGATTCAAGTAGCATTTCACTTTTTAAAAAACTTCTGTGGCTTAGAATCAAATTAATTGCTTAATTTAGACTTGAATACATGGAAATATCCTGAAGGAAATCCGAAAAACATTTTAAGAAGAAATAATCAGTATTTCTTTCATGTCACAATCTAAGCTGCTTTTGATATTTTGAATCACTTTAAATTTTCTCAATTTTGATAGTAATTAGTAAAGTTAACACAGATTTATTTTTTTCCATATATGTCTAGATTAGGAACTTCTTTTTTTCCCTTCACACGAAGGGAAAAAAAAATATCATAAACTTCTGTGAGTAAAGTTCTCTGAATAAAGGTTAATTTCACTAAATCTAGCAAAAATTATTTTCATTACAGTTAAATTCCTTAAAATGGAAACATAACATTAACATGTCAATTGTCATATCTTAAACATAAATTTTGCAACTTTAGCATGAGCTTTGATTTTAAAAAGCAGTTATAGTCATCCTCTTACCCCTTTCTCAGGGTAAAATTTTAATTGAATTCTCTGTGATGTATGAAAGAAATCTATTCATTTCAGTCAATTCAATAATAGTAATTAAGTGTCAAAAAAAAGTTAACCTTGCTGTTTGATTAAACTGACTAGGTATATGATAGTTACATGTGTAGGCATGGGATAAGAAAACTAAAATAGTATACAAATATACAGTGTTAATAATGGTTCATATAACCTATGAGAAATTTTACAAATTTAGTTGATTATCGTAATCCTGGAGACATCCAGTGGAGACCATCAACAGCATAACTACATGGGAACTTAAAAGCACTGTCACCTCGAATTCAAGACCTGATTGGAATCAAAGATTTATCTGGTGAGCAATTTCAGGTAAATCAGTTAATCTCCGCTTCACCTATAGAATGGGAATAATAATTTTATCTCATGGTGTTACTAGGATATTAAAGGTCTATTTTGTAAAGGCAGCATTCAAAAGTTAATTATTTCTATTTCATAAATTCAATCCACTCCTATTATAGCAGCATATCTGTGAGGAAAACATCTTATAGCCCTCACTTTAAATACCATTTATTCCATAACACACACACACACACACACACACACACACACACACACAACACAGCCTGCTCTCACCAGCTGGGTCAGCTTCTTCCCTTTTTTGTGAACCCTTCTTCCTCCACATATAATCCTTCATTATAATAATTCATTCACTCACTGTCACACTTGTTAGACAGTAGACTCTAGGGTTAGAGATTATTTCTGCCTAGTGATCAGCATAGTGCCCAGTAACACAGTCATCATTGAATAATTATATGCTGAATGAGTGAATGAATGCATGAAAAACTATACATAAGGTGACTGCTAGATCCTTATTGTAGGGATTTCATAGAAGCACCAAAGATGTGGCCTTCCAGACAATGACTAAAAGGCCTGTTATAGGTTTATTTGTATGTATTCAGCTCTGTTATGAGCATACTATTTTGTACTTTCTTATCAGTGATGTTGGCAATGGAAATAAAGGTGGTTTTATAATTACTCTCAGGACTCTAAGTCTAAATGGCCCCTTTGTACTGTAGTGCTGGAGTACAACTTAGAGATCTCTGGATTTTAAGCCTCACTCCCCTTTGGACAGAGTTAAGTTTTGTACCGCAAAGCCCAACAAAGCAAACTTTATTTGACAGTTCAAGGTAAGCTAGCTTTAAATTATAAAGGGTAAAAAAAAAAAAAAAGTTGACAGATAAAAATAAAATTAGCATGACACTAAAATAAGTAATATACCATAAGTTTCTCTATGTTTTGCACTATTTTTTAAATATGGTAGCTAGGCAACTCTGTTATAAAAGTGAATGTTTGATTTCTGTACCTGTAGTTTGCAATTATTTCCCAAAAACTATTGTTCTTCCCCCAAAATGTATATTGCTAAACTTTCTTGGAATTCTCAATTTCCAACAACATCCTAAATTTTTATAAGTTCTTTATCAAGTTGTCTTCTTATCTTTCCCCCAACCTTTAGGAGTTTCAGTGTTGAGCTAGCCAAAAGAGAGGTGTTCGTCTGATTTTGAATGCTGTTCAGGGTCTGGGCAATTCAGCTGAGAAGCCTATTTAGGTATTGTAAATGATGATTTCTGTCAAAGTCATTTCTATAACTCTTCTTCCTATTTCAATAAAATAGTTTTTTGTTTGTCGCATTCTACAGGATTGTTACTGTCAAATAACTAACACCTATATACTCAATGTAGGCCAGCCATCTTAAAATCTGAGTTCTGAGGGGAAAATCCCACCCTGGCAGGCATTAGTGAAGTTTTCGTGGAGGAGGTGACATTTGCTTAGGGTGTGTATTCCCTATGTGACTTTTAAGCAGAACCGATGCTATGTTTATGCTAACCGATGAACAGTTTCCAGTTTGAAATCTGAGCTTGCACTTAGTATCCAGTGATGAGCTTTTAGACATGGGAAACTGCTTCTTAAGCAACCTCTATGAAGAAGCGCAACTTAACGTATGCTTAGACTGGAGCTCCTGATTGTTATCTTGCCCTCCATTTCCTCTTGGGGCAGACAAATTGACCACTCTAACCTTCAGTTTCATTATCTGTAAAATGGGACACTAATAGTTTCAAGTTCATGGGGTAGTTGAGACAATTAGCGATTTCAGTGGAACCCAACAGTTGTAAATGTGTCCTAATACTTTCTAAGGGAAAGGCTACTTATGAAGAAACTGCCTACCCTTTAGTCCCAAATAGTACTAACTCTTACTCAGTTTATGTTTAGCTCTGTTCTTCACATGGTCCAGCATGAGGCAAACTGAGAACAATATAGGAATTAGTTCACAAGGGGCTATGTTGGAAAAGTTTAGTGAACTGGAGAAACCTGAGCTCTTGTCCCTCTTCTGTCTTCAGTTAGTTCCACTGGGCAGCCTTAGGCAAGTCACAGACCCTTTCTAGCCACTTTCCTTACCTGTACCCTAAAGTTTGACTAGAAACCCGCCACAGTGCTGCAGTAGTCATGAGTGCAGCTTGCAGAACTCTGGTGGTCCTCTGCTTTTGGGCATGAGAAGAACTGAATACCCCATGGGTGGGTGGGACCACATAACTAGGTGCAGCCAAGGAGCTGCGAGTAGAAGTGACTTGTTTTACTCAGTCCGACTCATCAAATCACAAAACTCTCTGAAGTTCTTCCCTCTTCTATTACACATCAGGAGCTGCTCTGCAGTTAGGACCTAGAGGAAGAAAAGCATGGAGCAGGGCCCCCAGTGACCCATGCTAGACGTGAACATGAGCGAGACATAAGTTAGCGCTTTTTAAACCACTCAAAGTGAGGTTGACTGTTACTGCAGCATAGCCCATCCATCCTGAATTGTTACAGGGACCTCTTAGCACAGGGCGTGAGGGAAGACTTTAGCAGGAACTACTGTTTGAAATCGTAATGGTGCAGAGTGTATGCTGTGGATTGGAATCCTAGTTCCGCACACTACCAGCAGGGTAAGCTTATGCTAGTCTTTAGTCTCTCTGACGTTTCGTCTTTCTTGTGGGTAAAATGGAGATAATTCTATTATATATCTTCTTGAGCTGGATTAACTGAGATGTTGTGGAAAAAGCCTAGCAGAGAGTAGGGTGTTTCATCATCTTTCTGTATTTCCTATTGTGTCAATTGAGGCAGACTGAGGAAAATTATAAGAAAGATAGCAAAGAACAGTGGCTTCGAAAGAAAGTAAAGGGGGAATTACCTTAGCCTTTTACAGGTCAGGAGTGCTAATGGGAATTGGAGGTATCCCTGTCAGGTGAGGTCATTATGTCTTGGCCAGCTCGTCTTCAAAAATAGGAGTCAAAGCTAAATAAATCTGAAATAATCCTCTCTAAGCAGCCATCACCTAACCAGTGACATTTTCTTACAAAAATGTCTTTGGGAAAAGAAATTATGTATTTCTTACCTTGGATCTTGCAAATTTATGTCACACTTTGTGTCTTTAAAGCTTTCCAACAAACACTAAATTGATTATACAATAAAGGCAGTAGCTCATTTGGAATATTTAGAAGAAAACCCCCATAGAATGAGCATAATGAATAAAATAATGAAGCAGTAATTATAATTCTCAAGGCTAATAATTTTAATAATAATTTATACTTAAACAGCTCTATACATAAGGAGATTTCAAAGATTTGTAAATATTAAGTAAGCTCTGTATATCCTACAGTTCCAAAAACAATGCCTGCCCTTAACACTTTTGAAACATTCAGATATCATCAGTTTTATTAATCTTACCTTACAAATGGATAAACTGAGGCCAAGAAAATATGCCTGGAGTCACGTAATCCTTTGCAATAGATTCTTGTCTCAAGCACCTGTAACCAGAATCAACCCATTAGAACTTCACAGGGGAATAATTTATGTTTCAGTCTATCAAGGAGTTCAATTATGTTACAGTAACCACTATAACTGGTTTATGTGATATGACCTATGGATTTTATTTAGAGTCATGGTATCTGTATGAAAACAATTACAGTTGAGATGATAGGTTCCTGCAGCATATGGCCTGTCCTCGGGTGAAGAGCAAGGGAAGTTTCACATTGAATTCTTGGCATTACATATCCAAAATGCATGCCTAGCCAGAAGGTCACTGCCACACATGCCCTCTTCCTTCTCAAGAGGTGAGCCAGAGCCCATAAAAAGCTGCAGTGTCTGCTCACAGTTTGTATAAGCCTTTTTCCCCCTGTTCCATTGTGCTCATTCACACATGATATCCCAAAACAGTTAAGTAAAATGAGGGATATTATATCTGTCACACATGAGAAAACGGCAGTTATAGATTCACTTAATGCATTCATTGCTTTTTGGACTCTGGAGTCCCCTGGGCAGTGCCACAAATCTCCAGGTGGCCCCCAGTTCCTTATTCTATGTGAGACTCTCTAGTGAGGCCAGCATGTGTATAAAAGGTTCATTATTATTGTTGTTAATTTTTTTATTTTTATAGCTCAAATGACTCGGCCTTAACTCATGCTAACAGTAAGGGCTGCACCGGCCAAGTACATTACAGTAATCTATTGTTGAAATAGCTCACTTCCAGAGATACAGTGAGTGTCAGAGGCCCTGCCTTCTGAATTAATGCCAATGCACGGGTGTTATAGACGGCACATAGCAGAGAGCCTAAAGCCCTTCTGCTTCTCTGTGAAGTTTCTTGAGAGCTCAACTCATCCTAATTTTTCAAAATTCAGTTTAAGATAGATCCTGCTGATTCCTGTGAGCTTGCAGCTTTGCATAATGATTCAAATGAAGCTAGTAGTCATTGTTCCTGTAAATATTTACTGTCCATGGATGCAGCTATGACACACGGTATGCAGACCATGGTGTCCATTCTCACTGGCCTTGCATGTGGATTGTTCTTTGGTTTATGTTCTTTGGGCTCTGTTTAGAGAGGAGCTAGGAGCCATTTGCAACTTCCTATGCAACATAATGCCAAGTGCAAAGCTTTTGTTCAAAGTACTGCTTAGTCCTGAATGTCTAGGGTGGGACTTGCCTGGAAGCTCCTGGAATTTCCTGGACCCACACATCTCTGACCAGAGGAGCCTGTCACAAAATACGTGCTCAACTAATGTTAATTGTTATTATTGAATAGCATGAATATTATTATCCATGCTATTGTTATTATTGTCCTTCTGTTCACTATAGAAATAGTAAACAGGAACCCTACTTTGATATGCTTAATATGTGTGTACTGCCTTTAATCATGCACTGTTAAATTCTCCAAAGGTTCTTTTCATTTGAATGATCAATAATCAAACATTTTATGTATTTATAGTATCCATTTGCACTTTTATTTTTGAATCAGTAGTTGCAGGGACTATTTTGTTTTTCTGAGGCAAAGCTTTCCTGCTTTGCACATAGTATATGCTCAATAAGTATTATTATAAGTAAACAAAACCTTTAATTCTATCAACCCAATAAATTATTTTAACCATGTTTAAGAAATTAAGTGCCACTATGCTCATTAGAGTGCAAAAATTTTAAATATGAACACTGTCTTTAAGAAGTTTACAGTAGGTAAGGAAGTCAATCACATGCATATAGGTAACTAAAAATAAGAGTTGTATATTCAGTTATGATGTCGATTGTTATTAGCTTTTGTTTGGCACATACTGTGTGCCAGAAACTCTTTAAAGAACTCTACTTTTATTATCTTGTTAAATTCTCACCAAAAAAATCTATTGTTATCATCCCCATTTTACAAATAAAGGAACTGAAGCTTAGGGACGTTACATTAGTTGCCCAAGGTCATATAGCCAAGACCAGTAGCACTGTAGGAAATGATATGCCTAGCCTCTCTACATGAAATTAAAGAATGACCATTATTCTCTTCTATTTATGAACATATCTTTGAAAATTATATTTTCCCTTGTTTTAATTCCATATAATATAGATGTTAATTCTATCATTGTCCAATGTCTATTTCTTTGTTTATCCTCAAGTGATTGCTGGAATCATGCAGGATTAAATAGACACATTGCAAATAATAAAATGCTCAATTGTGTGTTGTCTACTATAAGTAAAATAACAGTTTTGAAAAAGGAGTGTCTGAGCAGTTGACACATGAGTTTTTCTAGAAGGATGGGTCAAATCAAAATGGTTAGCAAGTGAGGAGTGGGTGGAGCACGAACAAAAAACATAGAAGCAGAATTAGCATGCTCTCGGGGCTTTCAGGGGAGAGAAAGAAACTGACTACCCTGAAATGTGTGAGAGAAGATGGAGCTGTTTGGAGAAGCAAGAGATGGACCTTGGGCCCAACTATAAGGGTTTGAAACAGGATTGAGGCAGGATTAGAAACCAGGTCCATGTGAGTACCAAAGCCAGGATTATTCCCAGAGACCCCTGCCTTTCCTAATGAGAGCCTCAAATTCTAGATTTTTATAATGGAAAAGCACAAACACCAGATAAACCAGATGATGAGCAACAGGGTTTTTTTTAACTTCTTAAAATACTATAAAATAAAAATTATCAAATAAATAGTGTTCATCCAGCAACTGTATGCCTTTAGGGGAGGGAGAGGAAAGCCGAAGAGCTTATCTTTCTTGAGGGCATTGATGAAAGTTAGACTGAAAGTTTTATGTCTGTAATATATTTGCTAATTGAAGTTCTTATCCATTCCCTTACAAAATCTGTACGTGAGTTGAAATAATCCCAATGCCCTTAGAATTAATTGCTGTCTGGCTCAGAATTGACCCTCAAAACCACAACCACTTTAGTTAGTGTAAGCTCGGCTGCCCCTGGGCACATATGTGCCCATGTGTGTGCACACACTCAGTCACCAAAATCCTGAAATGGGATTTAAGTGAAAAAAATGACATAGATTTTGAAGCTCAGATTCTTCTGCATTTGGACTTAACATGTATACTATGTCAAATATGTCTTTTATACATATATGCAGAAGATGTTACAAGAGTATATAAATTGACAAAAGAGCTAACTTTCATTCTTCAGGTGAAAGTAGATGGAAAATAATCTAGTTTTAATTGGAAGTGATATCCTGATGGTACTCACCTAAAGGTTAAACTACCCCACACTGGAGGAGAAAGTCATGGGATTCTCTTTTTCATTCCAGCTATTGTAGTACTCACATTGGACATTAAGTTCTAGCTACTCGGCTTGGAGCAACTAAAAGAAAATTAAAAAGCACATAAAAGCTGTTTTTCCAGTATGTAGTTGCTTTGTACCTAGGTGAGCAAAATACCTAGAAATGTAACTGAAATTTTTATTCCTCCAGCTATTTTGGCATTGTCTAGGCAGAGCCCCCAATGCCTTTTGTATGCAGTGTCAGTGACTTAGTTAATATAAGCCGTGTGGAGCATGTGTGGTGTGGCTTTGAAGACTCAGAATCAAGAAGGATCCTTTAGATTTAAAACTAATGATGTTCTGTGTTCAGCAAAAGTCAAAATCTCGCAAAGTTGCCATTGTTGGCTATGATTTTTCCCCAGAGAATAAGAGAAGCTGTGATAAATCATTGTGCTTGCAACGCAAATAAAATGCACATCAGAAGAGACTTGAACTAGACTAGAGATGGATAATGTGAGTCTTAAACATCTTAATTATTTCTGTCTTGAGCAAAACCCGTAAACCAGCACTGCGGTAACAGTGACTGTAACAGCAGTGGACAAACTGTCTGACAGGCCATCCCTCCCCCAAGAGTGCAAGTGTGACCTGTCCACGAAGCATCTGTCATAATTTCTTTTCAGAAGCATTTTAAGCAGTTTTGGTGACGTCAGGTGCTTTTGAATGTATCTATAAACTGTGGTTGAATGTACATAAAATTTCCCCAGACTCTGATTTAAAGCCCAAGAGAAGGCCACCAGGCTGGTATGGAAATTAGCTAAGCATAATTTATTCATGAAAGGCAGAAAAGCTGAATTAATAAATACATGAGTATGTAAACTTATAACTGCATAAAGATCTGTAAAAAATATGAAAGCTAAGCTCCATGTGTGAACAGAACCCTTAAGGTGTAGCCACTTGGTCCTTTCTTGAAAACAGTTCTGTCTCCTGTTTTGAAAGCCAAAGTGGAAATGAGTATTAAACAGGTACATTTATTTTTTGGAAGATCTTTTTTTCCCCTAAAAATATGGACCTGCTTTGTGGATGCTGCTCCGTTTGCATTAGTCTGAGAATTATTTTTTTAAATATTAATGAAAGCACTAATTCCAGAGGTTCAGAAAACTACTCAGCAGGTTTAACTCATACTCTTCTCTGTCTGGATCCAATTATGGAGCATTTTCAGAAAGTATTGTCTGTCATAAGACAAGATCTTGCCTTATTACAAAAGTGGTCATCATTTTTTTTCCTCTTTGTTATCCTTCCCATGAAACCATAATCTGTATTAACATCATCAGCCCATCAAGCTTTGATTCGGCAGTGCTGTGTTAATGCAGCAGGAATTGGAGCAAAGTCTTGCCTTGTATTCAATGCATTCTGGTGAAACTTTTCATTCGGGTTGAATTCTGAGTCTCCTGGCCACAATTCACACCCAGTCGGACTCTGGAGACCTGAATCTATACAGGATTATCTAGGATTTGATAATCGAGCAATGAAATTATTATTTCCTACAAGTCTTGCAAGTTTGTCAGAACATTCCAAGGAAAGCATAGTATTTCCATACATCTTCATTACCAATGATTTCCTAACTAAAAAACATTTCCTGAAAGTCTGTTTTGGAAAACATCAATGCATTTCAAACTTTGTTCCTGGTCAAGGGGTGAGGACAGAACAAATAAATATATAACTTTGTAAAATGTGTCTTAATTGAGAATTATAATGGATATAGAATAAAAGTAAACCATCGAATACTTTATATCTGCAGCCATGATCAATAGAAAGGAAGTTTAAAGAAAAAGAAAGGAATACTTTGTAAATATTAACTATTTAAATTCTTGTGGCAACTCTATGAGGTAAGTACAATTACATCCGTTTCACAGGTAGAGAAAGTGAGGCACAAAGGGGTATGTAATTTACTCAAATCTCACAACCGGTATGAAAATACTAGAAATCAGTCCTCATGATATGGATAGTTATTTAAAGCAAATATGAAGTCTACATGACTTTCTGACCTCAATGCCTTAAAAATATTAACAGGATCTAGTTTTTATAGAATGAAGCTTTAAAAACTAGTTAGTTTCATAGCGTGAATCCTTATAATTACCTGGACTGAGAATTTTTAAGAGAGTTCTTGAGTACAGAGTTTCTATTCTTGCTCTTAAACACTGTGCTATCATCAATTTGACCATTGTGTATCTAGTAGGCAGGCTTTAGACTTCTAACCGATAAACGGAAATGCCTATGTAGAAAGAGGAAGATATGTGCTCTGAGTATCACTGCAATAAAAACACCCCAAAACTTAGTAGTTGAAACAATGGCACCGTTTATTTTGCTCATGAATCTGCAATTTAGGTAATGTTTGGAGGAGATTGCTTTTCTTTGTGTCACTTGGTGTCAGTTGGGCTGCTCAAAGGCTTGAGGCTGGAATCATCATCTGCAGGCACACTCCCGAACATAGTTCATTTGGTTGATACTGCCTATCAGCCAAGATCTCATCTAGAACTTTAATGGAATGTCTGCCCGTGGTCTTTCTTTGTGACTACCTGGCTTCCTTACAGCATAGAGGCTAAGTTTCAAGGGTCAGGATTCCAAGAAAAAAGTGCCAGGAGGAGTAACTAATTTCAGAAGTCATGTGGTGTCACATCCATCATATTCTTTTGTTCGTGGTTTTATCAAAGTTCTGCCCAGGTTCAAGGAGAGGGAACATAGACCTTGCCTCCTGATGAAGAAGTGTCACCATCATTTTGTAAGAGCATGCGGAATGAATATATTTGTATAGCCATCTTTGGAAAACACAGTCCTTCACAATTTATGTTTTACTAAACATTTAGGACTGTCAATATGAAATAAATGTTTATGGAAGAAATTCCATTGCTGTAAGAATAGGAACCTATTGAACCATAGGCTTAACAGAAATAACTGTTCAAAAGATCAAGTTTTGCCAAGAAATCAATTGTTCATATCAGATAGAGACACCCAAGAAAGGAAAGTAAAAGCCTTCTAAAGTTAATTCTAGCCTTGTGCCTAATTCATAGTAAAAATCTGTAGAGGTAGGAATTCCCCAAACATATGTAAGGTGATTCATTTAGGCTGATCACATCTTTAGCAGTTGCTGAAGGATCTCATACCAGATGTTAACATTCTAGTTTCTATCAAAGAGCTATGTTGCATATTTTTTTTATCATTTAATATAAGAACAATGGAAATGAACTTTTGTAAAGTTTCTTCCCTGTTGCCTCTAAGTAAAGTTAACCAGACACACTTAAACCCATTTCCCATTTTCCCCAAAATACTCGCTAGTGACACTTGCAGCTGCAGTGTTTACCCCAAGATAACTCTCAGATTACAGTCCTAACCTTACCCCCAAAGTTTGCCATGAAATATCTCGCTTTTATTATTATTTTTGTAGTGCTCTAGTATATTGATAGTCTTTGGGAATCAATGATAACACTCTATTCATAGCATTCTGTTCTTAGCAGTGGTATTTCCATTTATAAAAGATAGTAATTCTCAATGTCTGAAAATTTCGAATCCTAGAAAATGTAGCATCGCTACATGTGATGTTAGCATCATTCTCGAACAGTTGTTGGCGAAGATTCATTTGATGAATCTGATTTATGTATACATTTCTGTTACATTAGGATTAGAGACAAGTTCTGTTTAGAAATAAATCCAAGAACATTTTTTATATTTTATTTTCACATTGAAAACCAGTCAAATTACTTCAGCCTCAAAGAGAGTGTTTATGTAAAATTAAATCAACGCTGGAAGCGAGCTGCACTTGTTTTCCTAAATAGGAAATGGGTGAAGAAAGATGACAACATTTTAAAGAAATTCTAATTACTGAGTATCCAGTCTAAATACAAGTTGGACTCCAACCTTTTGCAACTGAATAGCTAATGCAGGATTTGTGAAACATAACTTAAAAAAAAAAGAGAATATTGCTCTCTTTATGTAAGGGGATGCTGATAAAATACCACGTGACTTTGAGCAACTTCTTCAGTTACCTGACAAATTGACACATAGTCAATTATACCCTGTCCTCTACAGTCTTTTTCACAACAAAAGCACTATGCATATTAGACAGTAGTTCAGGGTTAACAACAAACTTATGCTAGCACAGTGCTTTATGAATTCCAAAATTATTTCATGTTCATTATCACATTTCATGTGCACAGAAAATCTGTAAGCTAGATAGAATCGTTGTTATCCACTTTCTTCATTTGGGGGACCTGAGAGCCAAGTCCTGGGGGACCTGAGGCATTAATCCCAACACCATACTTCTTGTCTACCTTTCTTTTTATCAAACTTGTGATTTTAAGTATTATACAAAAGTGTATGACCAGTGAATAGAGAGAAAGCAAGGTCTTCCTTGTTTTAGGCCACAGGAAACAGAAAGCACATAGCTGTGTTCATGATGAGGATGTAGTAGATGGCTCAGTGGTGTGCAGAGAACCAAGCATTGCAATGGGACTTGGGATTTCGATGACTCTTTCTTGTCTGGTTCTGCTGCTCTTTGTCACCCCTTGATGTGTAACATAAAAAAGACAGACTAGATGAATTTCTAAGATACTTTCAATTCTAAATGTCTATGCTAGCATGTCATATAAATGAAAATAAAGAGAGTAACTGATACCAACATCCTTAAAAGAAATCAAGTAGGTAGGAATGAAGTCAAAAGATTTTTTTTTTCTAATGACATTAAAAGGGGTGATTACCAATAGGAAGTTTGGTTGTAAGAGCAAGGTTATAAGACTGAGAAATTAAAACAGGAAACTTAAGGTGTTATTTATTCATTCAACAGATATTTATTGAGTACCTCCTGTGTCCCAGTCACTTACCTTACAGAAAGGCATAAAAAAAATTCTCTGTCCTCATGGAGATTATATTCCAGTGGGAGGGGAGAACAAACAAAATACGTGTATGTCAAATAATTAAAAGTGCTATGGAGGAAAATGTGGATAGAAAGTACTGGGGCTGGAGGTTGTTACAATAATAAATTGTTGACGAGGGTAGGTCTCACTGTGAAGGTAACATTTGAGCAAGGACCTGAGGAAGACAGGGAGCCATTCCTGCTGATATCTGGGAGAAGAGCTGTCCAGACAAAGGAGTGTGGCTGGGGAGGCGTAAGCCAGAGGAGATGAAGGGATCAGGTCAGAGAGATAAGAGGGTTTTGCAGAATGTTAGCAGCTTTGAAGGCTTGTGCAAGAAGTTCTTTTTTATTTTGAGAGAGTTGGGAAACCATGATAAGTGGCATGATTTGACTTGTTTTAAAATAATACCTCTAAGGTGAATTTTATCTCAATAAAGCTATTATTTTAAAAAGTACCTTTAGCTGTTGTTTTGTTAATAGACTGTTGAGAATACGGTAGAAGTAGGAAGACAGGAAGCTAATGTAATCTTTTAGGCTGGAGATGGTGGTTACCTAAACCAGGTGGTAGCAGTGGAGGTGGTGAGAAATGATCAGATTCTATACAAGTGAAAGTCAAGCCCACTGATAAGGGCAAGGATGACTGAGGTTTTTGTACTGAGCAACTGTATGGATGGAGTTGCCTGTTACTCAGAGAAAACTGAGAAAGCAGGTTTGGCTATGTGTGTGAATGGGGTCTGCTGCTCAGTGGATTACAAGTCAGAGGATATGTGCAAAGGCAACCAAAAGATGAAGGTATGTATTATTAATATGATTATAGTGTTTTATTTTCCAAGAGGATTTGAAAAAGCTTAGAATAAAATGTACAGATAGGATCTTAAAAGATGAAAGCCATTTAAAAATTGTAAAAGGCTAAATAACCCCAATCAAAGAGTGGTAGCCTAAACCAAAGTTCCTACACAGAACAGTAAGTGTGTTTGCTTGACCTTGCAGAGTATTTGTGGTCAAAAATAAGAATATGGTGGATGAGATGGAAGTAAAGAGTATTCCAATGCTCTCGGAGGGATTGTGCAGAGACCTATAAGTTTCAGATAGGCTTGTGGGTTATTTTTTTCCCCTGTGAGGGGTGAAAAGTGCAGGAATGGGGATGCCGAATACTGGGAATGCCAATTGGATGCTTAGAAAACCCAGGTACACGGAGGGCCGACCTTGGCATGTAATACTGGTAAGGCACTTGGAGAGATTGATTGATTGAAAATGGGAAATTGAAGGAAAAAATGATGGCTATCTATCAGTATCATGTCTGGACGTGTTTCAGAAGCACCTGATGGGTGTGGAAAACATAGATGCAGGCCTCACCTAGACTTTCTCAACCCTAATCTCTATGACAAGTTCCGGTACTGTCAGTGGCTTTTTATTTTATTTTACTTTATATTTTATTTTTGAATTAAATCTATTAGGGTAACATTGGTTAATAACATGGTTTAAAAGTCTTCCATCAGATGATTCTGATGCAACTCCTGATTAAGAAATTCTGGAGGAAAGAAGTTGATGAACCTAATTAGCTTTTATATTGTGTGAATCACCTAATTGGAATGTTTTCTGGAGAGAGAGAAGTAATCATTAAAAAATAATTTTGGAGACATGTATTTATTTCTTTTAATGAATATTTGTTGAATGCTTTATTAAGTGTTATATATACAAGTGCTAGAGGTAAAGATGGGGGAAACAAGTTCCTGTCCTCAAGTAGCTATTAGTCTATTGAGAGAAATAAACACACACTTTGGTAGTTTTATAGGGTGATGTGTTCATGCATTGAGCGTTATGGGACCAGGAGTGGAAATTGAAGTATTAGGTAAGGTTTTGGAAGGGTGTCATCTGAGCCAAAAACTTGTCTAGAACTAGGGGTATCAAATCTATCTGCTGCCTGTTTTTGTAAATAAAGTTTTATTGGAACCATAGCTAGGTTTATTCATTCTCATATTATCTATGGCTGCTTTAGCACTACAATTGCAGAGTTAAGTATTCGTGACAAGGACCATAAGACCCACAAAGCCTCAAATATTTACTAGCTGTTTTATTACAAAAAAAATCTGGTAACCACTTTTCTAAAACAAAGGAGATAGGAGAAGCCATTTTAGAAAGAGGAGACAATATGATATATGGTACAATTCAGGGACCTACAAACAAAAGGTTAAGGCAGAGAAGGGAAGTGGTATGAAGTTGGAGTAAGTAGGCAGGGACAAAATCATTGAAGAGTCTGAACCGCATCGCCGGGAACTTGAACTTTCTCTAGTCCAATGGGTTTCAATGAAGGATTTTAAGCAGTAACACTAAAGTCAAACTTGAATTTTAGACAGAGTTTTCTGTTTGCTCCACAGAATATAGGTTTTAGGGGGAAAGACTATATAGGAAAGGAAACTGTTAAGAGATTTATAGGAGTAATTTTTGCAAGAATTAATGAACTGATTACAAGTTTGACCTTAACTTATAAATGATATTACTTTTGATAATGAGGTATATCTAAATTATACTGATAAGAAAATATAACTACAATATGTTCAGTAAAAATAATCAAGGAAACTGCATACGCAAACATAGAAAATGTGTTTGTATGAATAGAACAAATGGAGAGAATATGCAAAAAACTATTAACTTTTTTTCTTGGGGAAGTAGATTTACAAGAGACAAACACCTTAAATGCTCCACATGTTTGTAGTCTTTGATTTTTTTTTTTTTTGCAATGAAAATGTATTGCGTTTGAATCAGACCAAAAAAATTTAACTTTTAGAGCGATTTGTAAAGAGAGAGCAGATGAGCGCTCACAGCATGACTCAGGGCAAGACAGGAAGGATGGAGAGGATGTAAACTGGAGAATGGTTGAGAAAGGTAAACTGGAAAACCTTGATAATGTGGCAGGCGATGAAGATAAATGAAAATAGATTATGCCCAAGGTTTTTGGTGAAGGTAACTATGGTGAGTTGACATATCAATAATTTAATAAAAATAAGAAAACTTTTATTTATTAATCATTTATGATGTGCAGTGCCTTGTGCTAACTGTACTTAACATATTTTTAGTACATTTAAACTTATCAACAGATAAAGGAGGAATTTTTATTGTTCTCATTTTATAGACAAGGATTTGGAGAGATGAAATAGTTTTACCCAACATAGCATAACCTGTGAGTGGAATAGGTGATCTTTGAACGAGGGTCTGATTGATTCCAAAGCTGATATGCATTCTCACTCCAACAGTAAATGAATATTTTTAAGAGCAGTGTAGATGAAAAGATAAAATCTGTTTAGGACATATGGAGTCATCAGCAGAAGTTTTGGTCAAACACGATAAGCTCTCAATAAATAAAATGAAGAAAAGAGATATTCTCAGGTTGAATTTTGGATCTTAATAATCACTAAAGTTTTAAGAATAATAAATTAAATATATGAAACTTTCTCCCTTGTTTCAATACTTGATATAGTTATTGATGCAGTAACTCGTGCACATTAAAAAGAATTAGAATAAAACAAATTTGATGCATTTTTGGCATTAAAAATCATAGGCCTGATTTTATCAGTTTACTTCAACAGTGAATATCTGTTGAGTGTTACTATGTGCAAAGCATGTTAATGCTACATTTTTGCCTACTTTAACTTGTTAATGTGTCTAAAATTTCAGTAGGACTAGGAAGAACTAAGACATAAAATAGAGCTTGGTTTTCTAAACAGATCTTTGAGTTGTTATTAGTTTAGGAAATATCCAGAATCATTTATGTTCCTCTGCTTTTCATCAGATCATTACTGTTGAGCAATTCTTTCTTTAAAGAACGTATGTATCCCCAGTTGTCATTAGAGTGTTTGGGGTAGAGGTAAACTGAACTGCCAGAAGAAATGCAGTGGGCCTTTGTGAGGGGGAAGAGAAAATGACATGCCTCCCACTAAGATGGAAGCAATTTCTCATTGTCACTTCACCCTGGCATTCAGCCACAAGAGGGGGCATGGACCAGAGCGAAATAAATTCTGCCAGCTGCCTATTTGCTCTTCTCTGCCCTTCAAAGAAACACCATAGCCATCCTTACTTTAAGATAGTAATAGAGCTTCATTTCCCACTTGATGAGCAACTAAATGATTTACTAGTAACCATGGTTATACTTTCCCCAGCGAAAACTAAGACATGCCTTAAAGATTCTAAAACGTGTAGAAAAATGTACTACTAATATTTTTCTGAAAATGTAATGACGGTTTTCCGTCATAGGGGTAACGTCCCATATACACTTTACTTCCTTTTCAATGTTATTAATTTTTTATCCAAATATAGATATGGGCTTTCAAAAGTGAAATCACGTTGTCAGGATTGACCATTCAACATAAAGTTTGTACGTTGTATAAAAATGTGTTTTGCCACAGTAACTTTCCCTTCATGCTCATTGTAATTTACATTATAGCAACTTGCTTAATAGCATAACATATATCATTTATACTGCTATCCTTCATGCTTTTAAACTGTAATATCCTTTCCTCAATGACTACTTGTCAATTTCACTGATCTAGATTTGATTTCATAAATTAACTAGGCCAATTAAGTAGAGAGTTATCATTAGAATAAGAAGTAGAAGCAAATAAATATTAATCTTTCATCTCTGAATGTCAGCATTCAACACACTATGATCATACACGAATACTACTTAATGGAAAAAAATGGACCCCTTTGTTGTAAACTTAGTACTACCCAAATTAAACATTTATGAGTACTTTCCATTCATTTTCTCATCCTGTATCCATCTTTCTTTTGGGAAGTTATATTTCTATTTCATCAATATAAATGTGGGAAACGAGCAGGTACTAGAACTTCATTATGTAAAAATTCTGATCTTGTTTATTTGCTTGACTTTTCCTCTTGGTGACTTTGCCTGGGGGACATTTATTTCTGAGACATGGGAGCCACATCGTATATGTAGTACACCAGTTACCTCCCATGCAGTTCTCTGTATTGCTGCGGTCATTTTGTCCCCCTCACAGACTTTTGAAAGCCACTCAGAGATGGCAAATGTGTGACAGAGAAGAACGTTTTAAAGTGCAGCCTGTTTCAAAGACTGTTTCTTTTTTAAAAACATAGAGTTAGGGATTTCTTCTTCTCTTATTTAAATGATTCTTCTGACATTATTAGCATGAATCTTGCTTTGTCTTCCTTAGAGGTAGAAAAGAGTTTATTCTTACCCTTTTTATAAAAATATTTCGCATACATTGTGCAATTATAAAATCGCCCTTTAGCCTTTGTTTCCCTCTGCATTTATTAACGTTAACTACTTTTCCCCTTTTTTGAGATCCTATTCACAACCTTTCATCTTTTTTGTGGGAGTGGGAGAGTTTGCTCCTCTTGGAAGCTTTTCAGTCTCTCCCTCCTTAATTATAGAACCATTAGATTGCTGTGGTTAAGGCACATCTTCCCAGACTGTGTCTGAAAATCTAAGAGGATATAATACAGGAATCAATGGGAAAAATCACCTTGGAATTTCTATGTTTCAATGTTAACTCTGCTCTCACTTCCCATCCACATCTTTGAATAGGGGTAACTTGATCAAGTGCCACATGCGCGCGCACACACACACACACACACACACACACACACACACACGCACACGGAGTCACATAAATAGCTCATGGAACATTTGGGACCCATAAGGGAGGGTAACGCTGGATTTACATTTCCCCCACTTGTTCTGATTAAACACTTTGCATCTAAAAGCTGGCAAATCAGAGATTCTTGCTCTCTCCAAGTTCACTTACCCCTTGCAGCCCTTCAAGCCTCAGTAGTTTCACCATAGTAATAATTTTTCACTAAGAATTTTAAACAAGACTTGGCCATTGGACATCCTTTGAAATAGTTAGCTTTGCTTCACTATTTTTTGTAACTTGCCAAAATCACAAATAAAAGGGTCTGTGTCCTCTAATGCTTCTTCTCTGGTCATTATCTTGAAAAATATGCAGAGTCTGGTCCAAGTAGAGTGCTCCCCAAACCTTGCTGTTACTTTGAGAATAGTTTTAATGAGGCTTGCAGCTGAGCCAAGCTCTCCTGTTGGGTTATTATTTGGGCATGTGGAAGCCCTAGTGATTGATCTGTGTGGGGGAACTGGCAACGCTCGTATGCCCTCTGGGTAGAGGCAGAGCCTCCAGCAGGAAAAATTAGAGTAAGAGAAAAAAGGAGAGGAAATGTTTATCACCCATCTCCTAGCATTTTATGGCGGTGTTATGGTGAACTGGGAGATGGATTTGTATATTCATGGATTTTGCACCACTTTAAGCACTAATAACATTAAATCAACCTTAATACTTCATGCCAAATGTGCTCTAAAAGAGGGAATAATGGGAATTTTTGTTGACTTTAGTAAAGCATCAAAAGTTACACTAGAAACACATAAAATGCTACAATGCAGAGGTCACAATTATGCTAATATCATGATAATATAAAATATTAAGTCACCAAAATGACAGGATTTACAACCAGCTATCCTCAGTCCCCAGAAATCTTAGCGATAAGCTCATGGTAAACACAACAGCCTGTCCTCCCAAGGAGTCTGATTACAAATTTAAATATGTATATGATTAGAACTCTGCCAGTCTCCCAGCCCTAGAGACAGATGAAGTAAAATTTGATTTATATCATACCTGAAATCTGTTGTGTTGCGTTCACTCTGTTTTGCAGAACAGCTACCAGGTCTGATGGATTTTGTGTGTTTAGCAAGTTGCTTGTGGGAAAAACAGGGACTACTATTAATGATCATCAATAGCCCTGTACTATGATGGACTAAAACTAAAACACATACGGAACAGTCAAATATTTGGAAACAGAATAGTAGCAAATGGAAAATGCAATACTTGTGCTATTGTCTTTTTAAATATCCTGGGTTTTGTGCTAAGGTCCAGATTAAAAAGCCTTTACCCTGAGCCTTAACCTCATGGCCTTCAATTTTGTGGTCCCGATCACGTTAAAGTCTCTTCTTTCTAGGAGTTCTTTGGATGTAGTCACTATCTGTGGTCATCGTTATCAAGTAGGGTAGAGCCATCTTGGCTGTGCAGCTTTCCTAATTATACTCAATTCTGGCCAAATAATACTGACTTCTATTTGAATTGACTAATATCATCATAGCAGTAGAAAACAAAGGAAAGGAAACATTCAATGAAAGTACACTGTTATCATTAAAGAATGCTCTTTGTGCTGAGGCCCCTGTTTCAGCTAATTTTGTTATGCCCGCTGAGGTCAGCAAATGCATGTTCACAAGGTTGTGCTTTTCCTTTTCAATATTAAATGCATGCATGTTGCCTGAACTAATGCTTGTAGCTCGCTCTGGCAAGGGTAATGAATATATGTGCTTAATCATTGTGTATATGTCTATTATTATTAAATATATATATGTCACATATATAAATAATGCATTATTGGTACTATCATTATAAATTGGTCTCTAACAGCAGAATGTGGACGAGCCTCATCCCCACACTGTGAGGCTACAAGCTGAGAGAAAAGGCCTTGTTCACCTAGATGCTTGTTTAAGCCACCCCTTTACCCACCTGTCACTCTGTCACGTCATTAATGCTAATGTTATCGATGACAATAAAATAAAACAAGTTCCCCCCAGAGGAATTCCGTTTCCTGTGCTGTTAAGAAGAGCTGTAAGGCCATGTTTTTAAAGTGCAGCTTGCAATCTCTGGAGGTTATGGCAAAGTTCTTATAGGAGTTGACAGCGTCAAAAGAACCCTGAAACTCTACGGGCACTTTTCCTCGGTCAATCCCTCCATCTTAGCAAGAGCCAATCAATATTTCTTGATCTCCAATTTTGTGCAAAACTCTGCTTGTGCTTAACCCTTCTGGCAATCCCCTTCTTTACCAGTTCCCTCTTTCTGGGACAAAGGAATGTGTTCTTTCTTTTAACAAGATAGAACTTTTTGAACACACTTATTTTCTTCAGTTCCTGAAGACTTGGTTGGGGTTTGAGGGCTTCTATCATATATGTGTACATGTAGTGCAGGAAAGACATTTCCAACATTATCAAAATTATATTTGTTTCTAAATAAATGGAATTGTTTTCCCCCTTTCCTCAGGAGGCCTGAGTTGGCTCTCTTCCCAAAAACAACTTTTGGATAATAAATTCTTTTCGAAAAGAAGCACAGAACCCTTTTGATGTTATAAATAGTATATGTAGTAGACGAGAAAGATCAGGTAATTGCAACACAAAGCCCAAGAGAGGTCTGTAGGATAAAGTAGATCTTATTCTTTACTCAATGGTTAGCAATACATCATAAGTTTATATTAGAAGATATATTTTTAGGAAGCATTGTCAGTTCTTCTGCCTTTCTCTTTGCCCCTAATACAGCCTAATTCGATTCATTGACATTCTGATATCTGCAAGTACAGCCCAACAAGAAATTTCGTGAGATTTCAGTGATCTACTGCTATCTTGGCCTATAAGCAATCCAGTCTTCTATAAAGCAACCTCTAGTCTTAGATTAGTTCTGAAAAGGCAAAAGGATTCCCCACTCCATGGAATTCCTTAAGAACTGCCCTGGCAGTTAATTCATTCTCATATTTCTCTCTTCTCTCTCTCTCTCTCTCTCTCTCTCTCTCTCTCTCTCTCTCTCTCTCTCCCCTCCTTCCCTCCCTCCCTCCTCCCTTCCTTCCTTCCTTCCTCATTCTCTCTCATTCTCTCTCTTTTCTCCTCTCATGTTTTCTCCCTCCCTCTTATCTGTCCCTTTGCACATCCTTAAAAAATTAACTTCTCAGAATGGCCTATTACCTTCCCCACTGTTAGCCTCTTTTTCCCCCAGTCCCATGCTCTATTTTTTTGGCAGGCATTTTAAAACTCTAAAAGACATAAACCTCACTATGTCAATGTGGCAGTGAGGCCTAACACATCAGTAAATGTCACAGAGGTGTCAGCCCTTTACATCATAACTGCAGTTCATTTCTCTGCATTGACAGTGATGCTTATACCGAGCAAGGATTAGAATGGGCATATTTCCAGATCTTAATTACATCAGGCATAAAGATGAGCAACAGCATTTTTCTTGGGGGGAGAGGAGAGGAGGAGGGCGAAAGAGAAGGGAGAATAATGCTGAATTTGGCCATCTAGAGCCTCATGTGTCCCCGTTTATCAAGAGATAATAGGATTAAGCTAAGCTATGGGACTTCTCTGGCTAATGCTGCCTTCAGCAGGGGTCTAATAAGGATAGATATAATTGGGTAAATGGCGAATAAGAATGAAGAAGTACAGAGTATAAGCACAATGCTTAGGAATAAATAATGACAAATTGGATTTTGTCCAACCTCTGCAGACTTGGTTAGAATCTGGCATCCAACACTGAATTACAAGCGGTAACATCTATCTTTCTTCTTGGCCTAACTTGTCTCCGTTCATTGCAAATATCAGAACGTATCCTCTCAAGTTTAACTGGAATCTATCAGTACTGCTCATTTGAAATCAAGTAGGAACTCTTAAGGAACATTCAAATAAGGTTAAAGAAACAGAGTAAATTAAGTGCCTAAAAACAAATGTGACACAAATTAGAGTTTGTTTCTTTGACCCTTATCCATTTACAGAATTTACCCCATTAACAGCTGGAAATTTATTTTCACTTTCTTCACCTCTCTAAGAGGAAAGCAAACATATAACTTAGCCCCAAAGGAGTAATTAATTAGATCATTTACTGACATGGATTTGAATAGTTTATTTAAATACAATTCTGTTATTTATTTATTTTACAACATTATGCAGGAGGTTGAAACTCCTGTTCTAATTTGCACTTAGCAAGGATCTCTGAAAAAATATCACAGTGAAGGAAATAAACAAAGAAACAGTGATCAAAGGGCCACATTCAGAAACACATGAAAGAATTTCACCAGGATGAGTGTTTCAATGATTAAAAAAAAGGAATTGGTTGAGTTAGGAGGCAAAAGGGAGGATAACAAGGCCGTTTGTTTTGTATTCCCATAGGCATATTTTAACAAATATAATAAGTTCATTGATAAGCTGCTATATAAGTAGGGAAAGGAATTTTAAAAATAAAGGATGCCAATATAAGTAAAAAAGGTATAATGAATATGCAGATTATCGCAACAAAATGAAAACTGCTTTTGAAATTAGGCAGTCGAAAACTTATGAACTCAGAAGCAAGTTAAAAAAAAAATAACTATGCAACCATACAAATAACAGTTGTAAATTTTTCTCAGAAAAGTGGAATGTTCTTGAAGTATATTTTCAAGAGCTGAAAGTGAAAGTAGGAAATAAGCTCACCAACGATGAATATTGACTCTAGTCTAAACGAAGTGAGGGTTTTCTTAAAAAAAAAAAAAAAAAAAAAAAAAAAGGAGATTTTAGAATAGATGTTCATATTCAAAACTTTTGGATAAGTGAATGGCCTTATAAATGATTGTTTAAATCATTTAAATGTTTTCATTTAATGGGATTTTTTGGAAAATCCCTGATAATACCACTATATATATTCCTTTATTCCTCCAGCCTATAGGGTTATGACACTCTGGTCACTGTAAGTATAGAACTCAAAAATTTCTCTCCAGTGCTGTTATCCCATAGAGAGTTTAAAGATTAGAACAGTTGAAGAGCTGTGATGGTACTGAGATGGTGTTTCAAAAAGAGAGTAGATAATAGATATACTGTAAAGTTCATAATTTTAAGAGATCTGAAGAGCAGAGAACACTCTACCTAACCCTCACCTCAAAGCCTCTTTTCTCTCTCTTTTCTCTGTCCTACCACGTGTTTTATTTCCTTCATTCACGTCTCTCTCTCAGCCCCTCATCTCCCCTCCCTCATATAACTGCTCGTCACTCATTGTCTCTCACTGACAGAAATAAATGCCAGTATGCTGCTTCTGCCTTTCACATTTCCTCCTTTCTGCTTTCCTCCTTTTCTGTTTCTCTTTCTTGAACTCGGTTGGAACTAAGGAGTTGTTCTGATATCAATTAACATTTTTAAAATATGACAATTCTCTAACTAAATTAAAACATTTTCATGAAGATACAAATCATTTTCAAAGAAGATGGTCAGGTGTCCCTTATTTTTATTTTTTGAAGAAAAATACAATGCTAGATGAAAATACTTGTTTTGTGATCTAGTTGTGGAAAGCCAAGGAAGACCTGAGGCAGAGACATTTGCCTAAAGGTGACTGCGTAGTCTTGATTTCATATTTGTGCACTGCTTGAAGATGGCGATATGTTCTGGGAAATACACCATTAGGTGATTTGATCATTATGTAGACATCATACAGTACACTTACACAAACCTAGATGGTACAGTATACTACACATCTAGGCTAGATGGTATAGCCTGTTGCTTCTAAACTACAAACTAGTACAGTATGTTAGTGTACTGAATACTGTAGGTAGTTGTAATGTGTTGTGATATAACGTTACAAGGGTTATGACATTGCTAGGCGATGGGAGTTTTTCAGCTCCAGTATAGTTTTATGGGACCACCACCATACATGCAGTTCATCGTTGACCAAAATGTTGTTAGGCAGTACAAGACTGTTCATTTTAACAACAAAAAGTTGTGGGTAAGTGACCAATTTAGGCTAAAATAGGATATTAAAGTATGCAAATTATTGAAGCTTTGGAATAATTTAGAAAAAAGTGGACAGAAAAATGACTCCATCGCTGAGTGTCTCAACTAAGTGTTGTGGTCGTTGCTCCTGTGAGATAGTTTGGGCTGGTTGGAACTTAAATCATTGTTAGTGTGCTCATCTTCATCTGTGGGTTTTGTTTTCTTCCATTGTTGTTGTTATTGTTTTGTTTTGTTTAAACAGAAGACCAGGGATACTATTTTACTAGGACTACACAGTTACAGAGTTATGACCTTTTTTATCTTGAGCAGAACCACCACCAAATACAGCTGACCTCTGCAAAAATATATGGAGAAACTAGTGAATGAACTAGGACCTGAGTTTTCATTAAGCTCGAAAAGCTATGTCAGTGTGATTCATGCACAGCACACAAAATGCCGTCAACACAGAAGATACTTAACGGTAAATGATGAGAGATCATGGTATTAGGTCAATAGTCATGTCATAAGGGCTTAAGTAGCTTCACCATGAGAAAGATAACTATAAGATTATGAAACTACCTATGGGAATTGGTTGTCACCTCATGCATGCTTCCCTGTCACCAGGCCACTGCATAAACCAAGTACCTTTCTTAAACAGCTTCCCCCCTTCATCAAAATATGCCCCTCTTCATCAAACATCAGCTATGACTGATAATCCTTGATGGTTATGGCTTTCCAAATTATTCTCGCCAGAAATGCCCCTCCCACCAATAGTTAGCCCCTTTAAAAGGGTTTCATGTTTATTTAGCTCTATATAGTTTTCCAAGTTACATTAGGTAATTCCATGGTAAATGTCCATTCGGCAAATATTTACTGACTACCTTCTGTATTCCAGGCACTATTTCTAGGCACTGGGAATACAACAGTGAACACCACAGACAAAAAGTTCTACCTTCGTAGAACTTACATTTCAATGAGGAATGGTCGACGGTAAATAAAATAAATAAGGGGATCATATGGTGCGTTGAATGGTAGTAAATACTATGAGAAAAAGCAAGGAGAGGATGTGCAAATTGTCATGGATGGCATGGTTATAGTTGTGACTAGCGAGTGGGGAAGGAGAACTGAGGAAGTGGTTAGTAAACACTGTGGCAAAGGAGGCTCATCCATCTGTTCCCCAAGACTAGATTCGTGTCTGGCCCATAGTCATCCACTGCTAAATATTTGGTGAACAAATGGTAATCTGTATTTTTCTGATCTTTTCCTTTTCCTTCTGAACGTTAGGGAGGGGGTACTGATTCTGTTCTTTGCATAGTGAGTTTCACAGAATTTGATGGACAGGAAGCACTGGGTAATGGCTAAATGCCTGACTTAAAGATAAAAAGAACCAGTGAAGATTGGTAGAATAGTAGCACAGGCATAGTGGCTCCTCACTCAAATGCATTCATAAAAATTAATTCCGTACATTTGTGAATATGTGTGGGGAGATGAATAATGCTTAGAGGGGTATGAATTTCAAAGTAATCACCCAGATCACTTTCAAATTTCGCCTGTGTTCAATACCTGGTCAGTAAGCCATCATTAGTAGTAGGGTGCATCGTTAGTAAAATAGTTTAGACTGGTAAAGAGATCCTCATTCCAGAGGTCTTTACTGAACTGTCAACTAGGTATGTTTCTATAACTGAGAGAAATAAGTGTTTTCCAGGGCCTGTTAAATTGTAAAGCAGGACACAAATCAAGGCAATAGGGATTATAACAACACTGGGCCCTTCACGGGCTTCATTTCGTTGTGGCTCTGATGGAATACAGAGTCAAGAAACCCAGTTCATCTGGAGTTTGAGTCATTGTAATTAAAAACAAATAACTATTTAATATAAGGATGCAAACTCCTGCTTTGGTAAATAAAACTGATTCATTGACAGGGTTAGTAAACAGTACCATTGGCAAGGTAAATAGGGATAAATGTACAATCAGAAAGGAAAACTCAAAGACTTGTCCAGTTCTCCCACATAAAGACAGCTTTTCTTCACTGGGTTGGTGAGAACAATCTCTTACGATTCCTCACATGCTCAGCTTCATCTTTGTGTAAAATTCTTCAGCATTCCAAATTATCACCGAGAATTCATCTTCCTGAAGATGAGACACCAGGAGCAACGGAGATTGGTTAAACAGGAGATGTTTTGAATGAAATGCATAGTTTAATCACATTCTACTTTCAGAAAACTACTTCATTTAAGTCGATGTTTGCCTGGGGTAATAATTTATGCTCCACACTTGAGTAATCACCAGGAAGATTGCTCAGAACCCATCCCATCACAAACATAGCCACCAATATTCATGGCCTGAAGGAAACTTCTGAAAACTTTGGATCTGCATAATCTCAGCAAAATTCAGGCCTCTGGATTCATTGGTTCCCCTCCTTAGGATAGGATAATTTTGTTTCTCATGCTTTGTATTAATATTTAAGAGTGATGTTTTTGTCTTCTTTCCTCCTAATCAACAAATTTTAAGGGTAGTATTTTGACCGTTAAAAATGCTCGATTTTCTAAGTATATTTTATCTCACAAAAATTGAAACCTACAAAAGGTCACAAAGGTCATTTATTTTTAAATTTGAATTCGTTCGGAGAATCTCCTTGGCTCTTTCTTTGTTAGAACACATCCAAATCTGTAAAGTACACTTGTAATTGCGTTTGTTCTCAATTCTATTTTATCTACCCCGAGGAGGATTGCCACACATGGGCATTCAGCTTCTGCACTGAACAAGAGTGTCATGTCTGTGGAGTCATCGTGTATGAGTAATAAGTAGCAGCCTGTGTGCCCCATGTTCTAATCGTGTAGATAAGCAAGGGAGAGTACAGGGCAGGTGTGCTGGAAGCCAGGACAGATACCTCATTTGGTCTCTGGGAAGCAGTTGCAGCAGAACAAGCCAGCCTCACTGTGTGTTGTCCAAACTGTGCAATATGATAATATGAACATCTTTTCCTTGAGGAAGGAATATATTTTTCTCATTCTTACAAAATCGTATATGGACTGGCTGCTGCTGTGGTGTAGATGCAAGTCATGGAGGGAAATAGAAAGTTTAATCACCGCCCATTATGAGGAGCAGTTCCCATTGTCCCCAAATTCCTGCTTTTAAAATTGTCCCATTCTCAGCATCCTCAGCTTTCTCTTGATTTTTTTTCCTCAGCTAATCTCACCCAAAGCATGTCTTCCTTTCTTAGCTATTACTAAGACTTGTAGAACGGACTGTGTTACTAAATCACCACAGAAGCTGACAGTGTTTAGTCAAACAATTAGTCAAATCACTTATTTAAGCAGAGGCAGCTCTGGACTAACAGAAAGGAGACTGAATTTGGTTGTGACACTAGGCTGTTAATTCAGTGAACCTCGCTGAGCTACAATGCCCGTTCTGTAGAAGGAAGGGAAAATAATTGTCTCCCAACTTTGCAGTTCTGAAACTCTCAAGATGTCTTGCTTGATTAGATGTTTAAGTTGACTTGTCTACTTGGTCAGAGTACATTCTAGCAACCCAAACGCCAGTGTCCCAGCATGCTCAGGAGCCCAGCAGATTTTTGACAGACATGGCCCCTCCTCAGATGAGCCCTAGATTCCCACTTTTACAGTATAATTTTTCTTCACCTAACCTGTAAACTTTCACGGTATTAGTTACCTCATCAATCTCGACCAAACTCAGTAGACATTTCACTAAAAAGAATAGAGACAAAGAATATCACTTTCCTGATACTGTTCAGCAATTTTCAGGCCGCTCTGGCCTCCTATTGGGAGACTTCATGCTTGGTTTGTTTATGCTCTCAGATGAATCCTCAGTGTGTTTTGAGGTGTTTATTCCAGTGGTTAAATTTGAAGAGGTGAAGAAAAGTCAAACTCTCCCCAATATTGCCTAGGAGGAGTCTAAAATAATTGGTACACATTGAAAAATGTCTTACATCTGAGGAAGGAAGAGAAAGTTCCGTTGTACATAACTGCAGATTTTTCTAGAATTCTAAGCCAGAAAAACTAAATAAATTTGCCTTTTTTCTCCAAATGTAAGGGTGCTGATTTTTTTCTTAGCATGCATAGCATATGTTATTTTTTAATATAATTGCCCGCTTAAATTTTTGTTTCGTATTTCTTCATTCCCTTAACCAACTTCCAGACATAATAGTTAAAATTAGTGGATCATATTTCTGAAATGATACATTTTAATTATAATTATTTGATAAGCATTTCAGACATACTCACTCATATATCACATAAAATCAGAAATAAGTGTGTATATCAATAGCAGTTTAATCCTAAATGGAGGCTTTATTTAAACTATCGAGGACTTGATTACAGGAGCTTTGAGATTAGAAATGAGATTTACAAGTGGCTAGAGGGAAATATTTAAATATCTTTGCTAGAGCAAATTATAGTCATTTTTAAAAGGGCTTAAAATATGAGTGAACTGAGAGTTTCATCTAAGATATCCTATTACTGAATTATGCTTTTTTTGTAGTCACCTCTTCAGCTATTTAGAAAACAGCTTGATCAGAGGCAAGGAACATCTATTTTGCGTTTATAGCTATCAAAGTAAGCCTTCTGTGGAGAACAGGAGTGCTAAGTAATGTCTTCTTTCAAATTCCATGTTAAACAGCGGCCGGACTTGTAATAATGTACTAAAAGAACCAAGTAAGTCTAGTCTCTAAATATATTTGGTTCCAAAACAGTGCTCATGGAGTATTGAATAGTACCCCTGCTAGAGTTGTACTTGTCTTTCAAATTTAAGGGTCTACCTGACCTGGTTCCCACTCCCACTTGCTGGCATTTCTCAAAACTCAGGGCTGTGTCCTCAAACTGCCCAGCAAGCATGTGACACAGGATTTTTGTTCTTATCGTTTCTACTTCCTGGAATTCCCACTTCTGGAAAGCTGAATTTATGGCCCCTTGCTTTGTACAAGTTTCTGTTCAAACGTCATGTCATCAAAGTTCTTTCCAAATCACCCTAAAACAGAGGAGCACCCCCTAGTCCTGGCATTTCTCATCTTCTTTTATCTACTTCTTTTTCCATAGCATTCATTGGTATATGGTATATTCTATCATTACTTGGCTTTTGATGTCATTTACTCCATCTCTCCCCTTCAGCTAGAGCTGAGACTTACCTGTTCTTTTGTATTGCTATATCTCCTATGCCTGCAAGTATGTATCTATTGAACGAATGGATTTAATTCAACAGATATTTATTAAGCATTCACTATATATAAAGCACTATTAGTTGATACAACGGTTACAAAGCTGAGTTTCAGGTTGCCTAGGAGAAAGAACCATAATTCAAACACAAACGAACATAAGGAAAACACCATGAGAAGTGTGTAATTAAAGCACCATGTATGTCACAGAAGAGAAAGCTAGAATCTAGTTGAGGTGACCGAAAAGGCTAATGGACAGTGGTAGCATTTCCAAAGGGACCATGAAAACTACACAGGGAGAGCTTAGGCTGGCTGAGATTACAAAAGACGGTATTTCAGGATGAACAAATTTGAGCCCAAACAGATATAGAGTAGTGTTGTTTGTGCTGGCAAGTAATGTTTGCATGGGGCCTAGGCTTATATGTGAAGGAGGAGATTAGAAGGTGATGAAGGAGAGATTGGGAATCCATTGTTTAGTAGCCTATGCAAATTGGAAAATGTAAAATTATTTAGCAGTGAGGAGGAGGCATGAACATTTCTCAGGAGTGACATGATGAAGACTGGGCTTGAGGAAAGTTAACCAGGTGGTGGTGTGTGCAGAGTATCAGAGGAGAAACAAGCCCAGTTCAGTCCTTAGAGCAGAAGGGCTGTGGCCTGGAGAGCAAGAGGTGAAAATAATCACAAGGACTTGGCCATAGAAAGTAAGGGGTAAGGAGGGATTTAAGAAGAAATCGATGGCTTCAAGCTGACGTCATTGGGGCAGTTGTCGCCATTATTACTTCCCTATAAGGAAAGTAAGGAGGAGGACCTGATTTTGAGGGTGAGATGGTAAGCTTCTGTAGGGACGCTTAGATTAAGATGTCACCAGGATATCTAAGTAGGTGAGGTCTATCAAGGCATTTTGGAAAGATTCTGAAGAGAGAGGTGGGGCTAGAGATAGGGACCCAGATGTCATGCACATGGAAGAGACTGGAGAGGTAGTCAGTGGACTTTCACAGCTGAAAACAGAGAAGCAAGAGAAGGAGCCAAGTAGAGGAGGAGCCCTGCAGGGAGGAATGTGTGGGGGAAGGAAGAGAAGCAGTCCAGAGAGTGAGACAGAGTGGGGGCCTGGACAGCAGAATCCCAGCAAGATGGATATAGAGGAAGTGTGGATGGGCAAGAGAGTCAACACTGCCCAAACAATGAAAAGTCTAAAAAGCAAAAAAAAGTATTCCCGGTATTATAAGTTTAATTGTACTGGTGACCAGTTGCACAACAACATATCTAGAATGGTGGGAGTAAACTCAAACATATAAGCAACTAAGGAGAAAATGCATTAAAGCAGTGAAATTACAAAATAGGGTTATTGTGTCAAGAAATTTTCCCAAAAGAAAGAGAGAAATAAGTTAGCACCAGAATGGTAGAAAGATGTTTTTTGAATGGAGGAGAGAAGCATAGCTGTCATTAGATGCAAAACAATCTTTAATCTGTTACAAAAGCCCTTCCATTTTATTGTGTGAATAACCCTGGAAAAACAGTAGCATTGGGATTGTATCTGCCTCTGATAGATGAGAACAAGGATTCAAAGCCAGGTGAAATGCACATGCAAGGTCACTCATTCATTCATTCAGCATCTCATGCCCAGTGTCTACTGTGTTATGGGCACCATGTTAGAGGCTGAGGATTTAGTGATAAATAAGGTACAGTTGCTACCCTGACTGGGCTTCATTCTGGGAGAGACAGACCCACACACACAGAAACACACACACACACACCAAAACTGATCAATTGTGTCAATGCTTTGAAGGTAATAAGGTGCTGAGATAGGAGCTCAAAAGGGAAAACTTCTTTAGATAAGGTGATCTCTGAAGATCTGTGAAGGACAGAAGTGTAAGATGCACAGGGGTAGGAAAAGTGAATTGCAAGAGAGAAAAACAGCAAAAAGATAGCCTAAAGATGAAGAGAGATGTGAAGTTTCAAAAAACTGAAGGGAAATAAGCATGACCATAGTTTAATAACGAGCAGGAAGGAAGCACAAGATATGTTTGGAGAAAGAGTGGGGTTGAGAAGGGCCTTACTGGGCAGGTCGGGCTGTAGGTTTTATGTTAACTATAATGAAAAGCCATGAAAGTGTTTTTAAGTCGGGTAGTGATGTCTGCTTTATGTTTTAAGACGGCCATTCCTTTGTCTACAATTAGAACAAGTTGTAAAGGGGAAAGGAGAGAAGGGAGTGTAAAGAGAGCAGACAGGAGGTGGTGGTGGTGGTGGTGGTACACATCCCCAACAGAGGGAACCATGAGCTGAGCAAGGGCGGAGCAGGGGAAATAGTGATAAGTGAGATGTTCCAAGATATACTTAGCAAGTAGAATTAAAACAAGTTATTGGACACTTGTCTATTGGGGAAGGTATGGGAAGAGAGTTGAAGCTGACTCCTAAGCTCGAGTTATTAGGTAAATGGAGGGTCCCTTCACTATGTGGGAGAGGAGAGGAAGGAGAGCAGCTTTGCCAAGTTAAAAGGCCATTTGGCAACCCCTTTGGAAGACAGCTGGCAGTTCTTTCAAAACTAAACTTTCTCTGACCAAACAATCCAGACCTCACATTCCATGGTATTTATGCAAATGAGTTGAAAACTTCTGTCCACACAAAAACCTGCACAGGGGTGCTCATTCATAATTGCCAAAACGTGGAAGCAACTAAGAACCTACTGTCCTTCAGTATGTGAATGGATGAATAAACTGTGATACATCCAGACAATGGAATTATTCAGCACTAAAAAGAAATGAACTGTCAAACCTTGAAAAGACGTGGAATGCATATTACTAAGAAGCCAATCTGAAAAGGCTTCACACATAGCATATGATTCCAAGTTTACAACATCCTAGAAAAGGCCAAACCATGGAGATAATAAAAAAATCAGTGGTTATCAGGGGTCGAGGCAATTGGGGGAGAGATGAATAGGCAGAACACAGAGGATTTTTAGCACATATAGTATCATATTCTGTATGATACTATACGGTGGATAAATTTCATTATACATTTGTCCAAACCAATGGAATGTATAACACCAAGAGTGAACCCCAAGGTAAGCTATGGACTCTGGGTGATGATGATGTGTCAATGTAGATTTATTGATTATAACAATTGTACCACTCTGGTGATGGATATTGATAATGGGGGAGGCTATAGATGCATGGGAGTGGGAGGTATATGGGAAGTCTCTATGCCTTTCTCTCAATTTTGCTGTGAATGTAAAATTGTTCTACAAATAAAATCTATTTAAAAAAACACAAAAAAAAGCCATTTGGGATCTATTAAGTTTGTAAAGACTTGAGATATTGTGGAGATGTCAGCAAAGCAGTGAGATATTTGAGTCTGGAGATCAGGGGAATAGTCTGGTCCGGGAGATACACTTAAGAGAGACTAATATAAAGAGGATATTTAAAACCATGAGAATGAATAGAACACTCAGTAAATACAGAAAGCAGAGGGCAGGGGACAGGGTCTTGGTGTACTCCAGTACTAGAGGCTACAGAGAGAGGAGTCTGGACAGGACCTAAGAGGGAACCAGATTAGGAGGAAAACCAGCACAAGAATGATTCTGATGATCTCTTGACTCCACCTTTAGGATTCCTTATTCTAAATCCTACCCATCACTTGCTTCATTACACAAACTTACTTAGGAACCAAACTGTGTGACTAAATCTTGAACCATGCTCAGAATTCTTCCTGCTAACGCTGACTTCATATTGTAGATTGGCAGCACCCATTGTGTGGTTTGGAATATTATTGGGTCATAACTTGTTGGAAAACTTCAGTGGAGTGACCAATGTACAGGTCGTTCTTCCTTTAGCTTGTACCATACCCTCTCCTCCCCCACTCCCTCATACACAGTCTCAAAGCCTCTATTTCCATGCATGCTATAGACCTGCCGTGAAGACACTACACTAGCACCTTCATATTAGTGTCAGAGGAAGGCTGTTGGTTCCCAGGAAGTTCCCCAAAATCGAGCTTCAAGGGCCTAGGCAACTCAAAATGAACATATACTAGAGGTTAGGGTTATCACTTCTGTCAGAATACATTAAAAGGCATAATATCATTTTCCTGAGTGGTTCATCATATCCCTAGAACAAATTCAGACATTTTGGGGTTTTACTAAATAGGGCTACTCATCCTACAGGTGAGAATACGTGTTCCATTTTATGCCTGTAAATTGGATGTCACCCTGAACTGGAAAGCCAAGTGCAGAGCATCCCTGCCATGTCACTGGCACAGTTGTAGGTGTGCACGGAGCTGGCAGAGCTGGAGGAATGTGCCTTAGTTTTAATTTATAATCTCACCCATTGATACTATATGTGTTGAAGAAGCGCTTTCCATATTGAGGCACCGTATGAAAGTGTAAAACAACAGCATGTACAGGAAGTGTGAATATGGACAGTGATTTTGCCGTTCTTTTTAAAGATGCTCATATTATAAAGCAAACAAGCTAGAAATTGTGCCCATTCTGTCTGATTGCTGTAGCACTAAGCTTTGAAGGTGACAGTAAAACTTCTAAATGTAACTTTGAATACCTGGTGATATTTATTGTCAAAGAGGGTTTTGTTTCCTTTTTCTCACATAGGTATTCGATGTGTGTTAAAGAAGTGGACTAGGATTCAATTTTATTTATTTAATTTTTAGTGGAATTGAGTTTAAATAAATTGATGGACTGAATACAAATAATCTGCATGCAATTTCTACTCTCTGGAATAGACTGTTTTATAGGACTTTTGTTTCCTTGAATTCAGGCTTCATACTAACACACAGCAGACAGTGACTACAGTACTCAATATAGGAATATCCTGTATCAGAAAGAATTTTGATAGAATCTTGTGGTTTAGATTGCTTTCATTGAAAGCAGAGACTTTGTCAATACAGAAAATGTTACAAATTTTTTTCTAAAAAAAACAAAAAGTTATTCAATAAAAACCATATATTCCAATAATGGAAAAAAGAAAACACATCAGCAAAACCATTCTAATAAAACATAGCATCTGCTCTCTACTTTAAAAGAATGCACACTTGTACTTTAATACTTAACAAATATAATTCATGATTACTCATATTGGTTGTGCTTTAATAGAACCTTTTATAACTCTTTATTAATTTTTTCATTGAAACAGGGTATTTTTTGCTACATTTTGGCAGATATGAATGCTACTGTTTCAAGTGCAAGAAGAGTAACCTCCAGAACATATTATAAATTGGCTGGCCTCAGAATAGGGGAGATGATTAGATTGTCGAGTTTCCTGCTGAGTGGTACATGCTTGTTTTGTAATACTGTTTTATGAGTCAGAGATTCAAACAGAACATGTAGGTCCCATTCAGTACCTCAGCATTGTTGATCTGCTTTTTATTGATTTTTCATCTGCTCAAATCGAGAGTTCTCGGTAGGTTTCAGGAATGCTGAAGCCAAAGGTTGCATTGAAGGGGTTTTAATTAGAAATGCATGGTTTTTGACTGAAATATTATGAGCTGTTTTGTTGCTTTGGGGCCTGGTTTTACCATATTGACAAAGCAGGATCTTTTCCATTAACGAAAAAAAAAAAGTTCTCTTCATGTGATGCAAAGTCAGACTAAGAAGGGCTTATAGATTTTGTGTCTGAGCATCACTGAAGACACTGACTTACCCCGTATATATTTGTTTCATGGACAGGTAAACAATCTCATATTAAATATGGAGACATGTTGCCTATAAATTTTGAACGCATTATTTGCCTGATCAATTTTTCATAGCTTTTCAGTTTTATATTACTAAATAATTACCTTATGACATTGGAGAGAAAATTGCTAAACGTTTTTATGCCTTTTGAAATTACCATCTAAAATCAGTTGCATTTCCTTTTTTCTTCCTTATCATTGCCTCTGTTAATTTTTCTTCGGGATCCATTGAACAGTGTACAGTGACATTGTAAGTGGGTTGTACTTCCTCACATCAGTGCTTTGTTAATGCCCTTCATTAATCTAGAACCTTGAGCTTGTTCAGAGATGGTTAGATATTCCATATTTCCATGGAGTTTGGGGAAAGGGTGACAGCTTACTTACAGCTTCTGCAACCAGCCCTCGTTGGTTGTCATGTCATTTTTAATGCTGATAAAATGGAAGGGCATACACATGAACTTGGAGCCTTTGAAGGCAGGAAGAGAGGCAAGGTGGCACACATGCAACGTACACAGTCATTCCATCACCCTGCACTGTGCTGGAACAAATCGAGTCTTTTTGTATTTGTTTACCTCCTTGTTTGCTTTCTGTACCTGGCAGAGAATGAATTCATGTTCAGGAGCAAGCTCCCCCTTCTAGAGAGCCTCAGATGCTGCTGCCAGTAGCACCACCAGGCCCGGCAACCCTAAAGCATATTTATTCTGGGAGACCAGTTAGAGCTGACCGGAGTGCTGAACATTAGTCCAGAGAGTGTAAATCCAGTTCTTCACTGTAACCACTCAGCAGCAGCAGCAGCTCCCTGTCTGTTTTACTTTGTACCTTTTAACCTCAGCACAGATTCCTCAATCCTACCATGTTTTCAAGTATAAGACACAAGCAACTTCAGGGGCAATGTATTTCAGGACCTGGTGAAATATTATTACAAACAAATTCTCCAAAATTCAAATAAAAATTGATACAAATGGAAAAACCACTTTTAAAAATTGATACAAATTTTTTAAACCAGCTTTTTGCTACATTTACTGTAAGAGATCAGTATTTTCCCATTACCTAGTGAGGGATGTAGAAAAGAGACTGACTCGGCATTGTATTGAGGCTAAGCATAGAACCAAGGTGTCCAGAACTACGACTAGGCCATATGAGGTCTCTAGACAGTGTTGTCCAGTGGAATCTTCTGAATGATGGAAACATTCTATTTTGCACTAGCCATATGCAGATGCTGAGCACTAGGAATGTGGCTAGTGTAACTGAGGAACTGAATTTTAAGTTTTCTTCCATTTTAATTAATTTAACTAGCCAAATCTGGCCACAGGCTTACCCTGTTAGGGCAGCTCTAACATACTTGTAAAACTTTTTAGAACTTCTTTAAATAAATACTCTGAGTTATTCTGGTTCACCTTCAGAGGATAAGCATGACAAACATATTTTTATTACTAAGATACTTTACTGCAATACTTTATTCTTCTTAGCCCCTAAGCATTGGTTATGGGAGTAAATGGCTAAGCATAATAATTTATAAGACAAAAGCACTGTCAGTATTTACACATTACTATCTCTGGCTGAAAATGTTAGTGAGTGTGTGTGTGTGTGTGTGTGTTAATTACCTCTGCTGAGATATACACATACCCAAATGTATTTCTAAACCAAACATCCAAGTTGTTGACCAAATTTTTTTCCACCCGGATTTATTTTAATTATATAAGTCATTTACTGTATGTTGCCAAAACTACTGGAGATGGGTCAACTAGCTGAAATTTGAGTTTTTCTTGGGGTTATGTCAAGAAAGTCTTATAATCAAAGTACTGTGCAAACATTCTCAGGCAGGGTGATAATCGCACTTACTTAGAGATCTATGCTGCCTTCAATACAGACATGTAACCCCATTAACATTAATAGGACTTACGTTCACATATTGATGGAGAGTAAATCCCTAATTAGTAGTGAAAACTGTTATCGCCCCCGCTGTGATAATACCTCCAAAAGATTTTAATGTTGCTGTGACAATAGGTACATCTTTAAATTTTTTTTTTTAAATGCAAAAGTTGTCACACAGTCGAGCCTGAGATTTAAATACTTCTAACTGCCACAGCTAAAATGTTTTTACTAATGGGGTTTGGCCCTGAATCTGATACGAGCAAGTAGAGGAAGAGTTTATTTTTTTTTATTTACTTAGGGGAATGAATGTTTCTCCTGTGCAAAGAGGAGAGTTGCTGGTGCTTTTCTCTACCCAGGATGGTACGTTTTCCACAAAGGTTTGTAGAGGATTGCGGTGAAGGGCTAATATTTAAAGCATTGGCCTTTCATCACTTTTAGCATGTGGTATGTAAATAGGATATTCATTGGACATGGTTTGACTCCTCTGGTAATGGAAGGGACACAGATTGAAGCAGGGAGCTTCCTGTCCACAGCAACGTGTTATTGATGAGCTGGCATTTGCCCTGTGGCCCTCCCAGAGGATTGCTTACATCTATTACTCACACACATCGATTGGTTAATTTGATAATTCTATCACCAATCGGCTTGTGTCTGACCTTTCACCATGGCAATGATGGCAGGCTCTTCATTTTTACATTGCAGACCAGTTAGATTGACCTTTTTGAGGAGAATGTCAAGGTATCCCTTGATCTTAAACTGTCACTATATTTGTTAGATCCACACTGTCCCCTAACCTTGATTTATGGTATTCCAGCACTCAGGATATACATTTTGTTTGTTTTAAAAATTCCTCCTCAGATATGTTGATCTGGGGAGGAGAGTTTTAGAGTTAAAGTTGTATTCTTACCACATGAGCGTCATGCTCAGAAACCATCAACTACTCTGTTTTTCTTTCATTTGACAAGTTAGTTTACACATCCCAGAAGCTTCTGGTCATTTTGGTGGCAAATTGAAATGTAAGCTCTGTTTCTGTAGCATTTACTGAACTTGCTTTCTTCTAGTCCCTCACAAATTAGTGATACTAGTAAAACCTTTTCAAATGCCTTCTGAAAAGCAAGGGAAGGTATTATGGTAAAGTTCTGTTTGCACTCAAGTTTTTCATTCTGTTTTTCACCCTGCTAACTTATACTCTTGCCAGAAGGAAGAAATTGTCTTGTCTCTGAGCTGCTCCTTGGGGAGCAATATGAGGGCATCACTTTGTGCCTCTGAAACTGTAATTTGCTCTTCAGTTCAACTTGAGGCAGAATCAAAGGGAACTTTTCCCATCACTCCTTCCACGTGTGTTTGTGCACCCACGTGTTGTGTGTATGCAGACACATGTATGCTTATTCAGCCATGCTCCATATTACCTCAGCCTGCTGTGAGAAGCAAGCAGAGATGGTATATAATTAAGGCTCTGTCATTATCTAGCTCAAACTAGAGGGAGGAGCTAGCCCCTTTGCTTCCCTGTGACTAAAGACCAGCCAAACTAATTTCACTAAAATTTAGGAAAATAAAAACTGTGCTCCCAGGATGAGAAGTTGCATGCCAAATTTCAGCCTGAAGCGAATTTAAATGGCTGAGTTATAAACCTTTCATAAAGGATGTTTTGTCAGTCACTAAAGATAAAAAGACTCCTTTTTTGAAAAGGAAATTATCTAGGCACATAGTCTTTAGCAGGGATTGTTGCCATTTATTTAAAGAAAACACAATTTTAAATGACTGGGTTTTTGAGGACTGAAAGCGGCAACTGTGTCTGAGCAGTAATTATGTTTCATAATTTTGTTTAGCAAGTATTACATATTATATGAATAGCATCATCGTAAAAATGATTAGCATTCATACTATGCAAAATTCTGCATATTAAGAGCTTCACAGTAGTATCCTACATACAATACATTGTAATGTTTCCAAATTATATTGTGTCAGTGAGAGCTCTCTGTTCCAGTGACCCACCCTGGAGCCTAGCTTAGTGCCAGAGCTGAGACCAGGCCTCCACTTCACGTCAAGCACCAGGGGAATGGGCACTTGCAAAACAGCCTTAGAGAAACACTCGAAGTTGAAGCAACAGTTTCATCAGTGATGTTTGTAATTTTTATGTATCCTGCCAGCCTAGAAAAATACCTGCTAGTCCTGCTATGTCTGCTCATCAATGTGCATGTGGTCTTCGGGTGCGAAACTAAAGGCATAATCTGTGCATTCTGCAAATGATCCCTTGAGAATGATGGAGTTTGTTGACTATGGCATTTCTGCCTTAGGCCTTGTGTTTGGAGACTCATCGTCTCAAAATAGTTTCCCAACTTGGAGATCAGGCTGTGAAGCTAGACTAGTGATGTTTCAGCTTGGAAGACCCACAGAAGTTGGGAATGATGGGACTGGACTCAGACCTGCACCTGCAGGAACCCAGCCTCTGAAGGAGACGTAGTCTTAGAGATGCAGAGTTTTAGGGGTGACAAGCATGCTCTGGCAATAAAGGCTATCGTTATTGCTACTACTATTGTGTAAAAATATGACTATGCCCTTCTGTTTTTGTAATTTGTTTTTTCACAGTGAACAACATTTCTTATAAATCAAAAACTCATATAATATATGTGTGTAGATATATAGATAAATAGAATTATAGATGAATGAGAACAGCTAGTTGTAATGGGTAAAAGAAGTTGCATAATCACACGGGGAAAAATTCCTTGAAGAACATTATCCCTGTAGCAAAAGTCCTGAAACAAGTGATGGTTTGCCTAGTTAAATGTTACCTAGACATTTAAGTCTTCCCCCACCCTGAAAATATTACTTAGAAGAGCACTGTGTCCAGGCTTAATTCATTTCTGGAATCAGACCTCAAACTTTTAAGTCTCTTTTGCTTTGATTCTATAAATGGGTCCCCAGAAAAAAAATAGAAACCAATATTTGAAAGCTGGTAGTACACTAACTTCTTTTGTAAATACCCTCCAAATCTGAAAGATGAATTTAAGTTTTAACCATTTTTTAAAACTCAGAAGTCATAAAACAAGTTTAAACCCCTATTTTCCTACAGCACTTAAAGGTGTAGCTTCAGCATCCCCCCTAACCAACTGGAGAGAGATAGCAGAATAGTCTGAGATCACTTATAAGTGACAGCACAGTTTATGGTCTGGTTAATCCTTACTAACCCTGTGCCTGGCTGCCACACGAAGCTATGTCAGCATGTTTTTGATCTGATTGTGCTTCCTAATTAGCATAAATTTGGCATTTACCCATGGGGCAGAAGTCTTAACCAATTAAAATGGTGACTTTTTATTGATAAAGCACATCTATTCAATATTAATGAAAATATTTGGAGGCTGAACATTGTCCCACACTTTCAAACATGCCAATTCCTCTGCTGTCTAGATGTTTTATTTCTCATTTTTCTTCATTCCCCACTACTTTCAACAGTTTATCTGGCAGCCTTCTCGCAGGAAGGCATGTAAAGAATGCCTGTCCTGCATTTCTTTTTCTTCTTTGCCCATCGCCAGTCTCTATTCTGCTTCTGTCTTATGGAGTCTGAACAGAAGAAAATAAAGGAATCAAAGGTCCATTGCATTTCCCTGACATGCTCCCCATGGTTACTGCCCTCGTCACTGATTTCTTATGAAACTCTAGCTTCAGAGTCATAGTATCACATACTAGACAAAAACAAAAAAGGTCCTGTGTCTTCATGGTTATTCTGCAAAGGAAGAGAGTTTGAGGAAGATGCCTAACAATCTGCCTAGCAATCAGTGAGCCAGATATAACCAATCAAATCCATAGAGTCTGAATTGGGATTTTTCTTTAAGAAATGCAATACCACATAAGGGAGATTTATTTTTAAAATCTAGAAAGTGGGTGGAAGAAGGGCTTTTAAGAATCCCAAGTAATGGCATTTTTAGTTTGAAGCTGGAGTATCTCTGCACGTAAAGATATGTGAATTTCCCTCCTGGGGTGTCTTTCAAAGTAGGTTTCTGTGCTCTGAGAACAGCCTGCAGGGGTTAGGGGAGACCCCCAGACTGGTTTTCCACTTCTTATTGGTGCAGCCGAAGAATTCAGAGGCTGATACCAGTGGCCAGGTACACTTTCACTTAGCATAAAGATGACCTAAATGATCAGAGCTAGTGGAAGCTTTTACATCTTAGGGGGCACATTTCCTGAGACCAAGTTGTTGTTTTTATTTCCATCAAGAAAAGACTGGCCAGAAGAGAATCCGGCCTGAGACAGAAACATTATGCGAACTTCCTTAGATTTGATTCTAGCCTGACCTGGCTGTTTGTTACATCAGCTTTTTTAAAACGCTAGTTGTGAGCTGTAACTTTTTCTGACGAAACTGTGTGGGACAGCATAATCACCAGCAGAATTTGCTGGTTTTTAAAACAAAATATGATCCCTGAGCACATTTAAATGTAATCTAAACTAGATTTAAATGTAAGCCATGAAAAGGGAAAGGTTAGCAGGCCAGTGTGAGAGCTAGTGGGCTATCACGGGCCACTCAGCCCAAAGAATATTAAACACACAAATGAAAATGGCTTGAATTATTTCACAGGATTAGAATAAACTTCCCTACTAATAGGAAAATTTATGAAATAAATATTTTAGATATTTTTTTAATGTTGATACTTAAACTTTCTCTTTGATTCATGTCAAATTTCTAATATTTAATGTTAGCTACTAAAAGACATATCGCTATTTAATTTTATGTCTCCTTCAAAATAGATTCATACAGAAATGACGTAAATTAAAGGAGATGTGTTCAACATACCCCCATATGGCCATTCTCTCTATTAGGGTCTATTTTAATGAAGCTTTTCTTTGCCCGGAAAAACAGAAAGTAGAACAGGGTGAATTGGAGACTAAAAGTAACAGTAAAAGGAACAACATAACCTGTTTATGGTGGCAGCCTGAAAGGTCAGCAGCTCTGTAATATGTATTTTACATAATATGTAAATAACTTGATTTATTGTCTATGACAGGCAGTAGTAGTAAAGGTGAATTTTAAATCGAAGGCTGGCATTCTCCTCAAAATGTAGCATTTTCTTAAAAGGTAATACTATGTCCTGCTAAATATTGAGCACTCTCCTTTACAACAAAAGAACACGCTGCAACCTTCCTATCTTACTCTCTCCTTTTCCTCTCACCAGATTTTTTGAATATGATCTTTCAGATTCCTATCCCTTGCTTCATATTGGTTTCCCCACTGGAATGCACATTTCTTTAGCTTCGGAAAACAGCTTCTGTGTCTGGATTCCGGGTTCATGACCAGGGTATTAACACTCCTGAGCCATTTCTGAACCTCAGGCACACACGTAGCCCACAGCAGCCCGGTGAGGAAAGGCATGCTCTTTTAAGACCTTCTTTAAGGGATCTGGGTGTTGATTTCTGATTTCTGTGTTGGAGTCGTCTGTGCTAATTGTCACAGTCTCTAGAATTGCATGTCACATAACAAGGAGACAGCTATTGGGAACTTTCTCTGGAGCACATTTGTATATTAAATAATAAGTGAGTCATTATTCAGGGAAAGGACCAAGTGAGTGAACCCTCTAATGAGCTGTAGTATCATCATTTCATCTAATTCATCTAGTTGCTCCCCATCTCTAAATGAATATCCAGTGATAGTGGTAATATAAGAAAATATTATTTGTAGGTTTCCAAATTAGTAATAGCATTAAAAATCATCTTTGTACTTATTCTAACACCACAAGTAGAATAGACTAAAAAAATCTATCCAATAAAAGGAATTGGCAGCTGGGGGTAGTGGGAATACTATGGTGAGACTTCCCAAAAGCACCTCTTTTTTTTTTTTTTTTTTTTTTTTGCTTTCTCTCTTTCTCTAATTTTAAAGTGAATTTTTGGAGGGTGGGTGTGTGTGTGTGTGTGTGTGTGTGTGTGTGTGTAACATTTTGTCTTTCTCCTCCCCATATCTTCCTTATCTTTCCAAATGGAGAAGGTCTTTATCTTCTGTTAGGCCCCTGGCATTCAAACCTAGGTTTCTCATTGTCAGCTTAATTGCTGTCAGCCAAACTGAGTTCCTGTCCCACCTCCATCACAGAGAGCTGGCTGCATCACAGAGTTCTGACCTGGCGTCTGCCCCTCCCCCCCTCAAAGTAGCTCTATTCACTTCAGAAATAGTCTTATTTTATTTTTGATTTTGAATGTTTTTTTTCCTCTGCCCAAAAATACAATGATTAGAAAGCCAAATTCTATCCTCAATTCCAGAGAACTCCCTCACAATAGACTCCTTCCTCTCTTACACTTCTTCCTATCCCTGTTACCAAATAAATACTTTTTTGCACTTTCTCAACATTGTCTTCTGCAATTCTTCTCTCTACTGGCTATACCATCTCCAAGCCTCTTTCCTTAAATCTTCAGAATGTTATATGGTAAAACCTATTTCTCTGTTTTCTTTTTTTTTTTTTCCTTTCAGTTCAATCCTAATAACTTACTGTGAGCTGCCCCCGAACCCCAAATAAAAGCTTCCTCTGCTTCTTACAAATATGACTTATGTACTACAGTCAAGCAACCAGTTTGAGTCTTGATTGAAGTCAGAACATCTCGTCCAGGAATTATGGAAACTTACAGGGAAATGGGAGTATCTAATACGCTCCAAACTCAGTTACTCACAAGGCAGCTACACTTGTTATATTCTCTTTATCACTGTGTTCTTCATGAGCTATAATCCAAGCAATTATTCAGCAAGCAGTATACATTAAGCTCTCTCAAGATTTATTCTTTGTAAACTTTCCACAGTTATCAGAATATAACTGTGAATACTTATAAAATCATGGCAGAAAAGAATGTTATACAAAAAGCAAAAGGAGTTTCCTTTGTTCTTTTAAAGAGATAAGTAAGGCATTGACTGGGCTATATAAAAGTATCAACAATTACAATAATACCTGCTAATGCACACTGTGTAATGCTATAGTAATAGCCACAGGTATTGTGAATGGCTTGAGTTTCCATGCCAGTCGAGCCACTTACTAACACAGAAACAAGATTCTTACTTTTACAATGATAATAAAGCCCATACCACAGAATTTTAAGGAATTAGAGATAATATATGAAAAGCATACAGGGCATGTGGTAGTAGTTCAATGTATGACGGAAAAAAAGAGAGTAACGTGACCCTAATCGGTTAAGATAGAATGGTACCTTAGGAGTCCACGGTTCTAGTGTGTTTAATGTAACCCACTGACAGAATTTCTACAGACCATGTTATGCTATTTCTTGCTTCTTTGTAAAAGAGGACATGACAATGAGACAGAGCCTTATGTCCTTATATATAGTTATTGAATCTAATGTGATTCTTGAATAAAATGCATGTTCTATAGGGACCAATGGGAAATATGACTTGTCATCTGGGAAAAGTGTGATCCCTGCCAGAAAAGTTGAAGGGAAAGCTGAAAGAGGGAATTACTACTAACTGAATCTGTTTCCCATTCTGCTTTATCTATTCTTTCTCTTTACCTTTCATTTTTTTCCCATTAAAAGGAGAACTTATGTTGATGTACAAGGAAACATTCATAACTCAATGAGAAAGCTCTGATTGCTCTGCTATACGCTGGTTGGTGAAAAGGATAGCTAAATAAACATTGTGCATAGGATCCCATGCACAGCAATCTTGATTTCTTACCTAGATATTGTTCCAAGATTGCAAAAAATGAAATCTAATACAATACTATAATTGCTGTTACCTACATCAATAGGATGTTGACCATTGCTTCTAAAAATTTCCATGCAGAAAGTATGAAAAGCTTAGTAATACTAACACCTTATGTTTAATCTTTTTGAGTGAGAGATCCATTAGTTAGTTGATCATGAGTTTTGTGTCCGATCGTAAATGAAAGCCCAATTTATATACAGCATGGATTGAGCAGGCTGCCATCTTGAATTCCTCTGCGAACTGATTTATATTGCCAGCCCTCTTATGTTGTGTGTTATTGTGCTTGGCAGAAGATTTTTATATTGCATATGCTTTGAAGACTTCACAAATACCAACAATAAAAGCTGGCCTGAGCTTTAACGAATGTGATTCCCAAGACTTTTATATGTCTAATCCTATGCAGAACAAACTGGTTTACTTAGCTTCCTTGGCATATGGGATGGAAATTCCCTAACAGTCTCTATGAACCATTTTAAACTGGCTGTCCATTTTAAAGGAAAATAGCCCTTTTGCCATAGAATTAAACAAATTAAATCGTTAGACTTGAGGATTCTGCGAATTTATGTTTTTATGCAGAGTTGTATCCTTAAATGCTGATTTAAGCAAATTTTTTTCAGCTCCTACTATGTTGGCAATTTTTCTGGTCATCAGGGAAACAATGGTGAGCAAAATAAACACAGCCCCTGCAATAGTGATGCTTATAGCCTTTGGGGAATTGCAGACAAGTAAATAGGCAATTAGTGTTACAATAGCAGAAGACCAGTATGCATCTTATTGGAAGAACACTCAATAACCCAGATTTGAAGCAAGCTGACAACTACAGAGAGAGTTTGGAATTAGGCAGAAGAAGTGTTGAGAGAAAATGTTATTTATGAAGCAGAGAACATATGGAAAAACAAGCCAATAATTTGTTTCTCTCCAAAATTAGTAAGTATTTTAGACAAATATTTGCCTTTGATGCTTTCAGTATAAATTTTGGAAGTTTGGCAAGACTACCAAATTAATGTACACAAGCAGTTATTAAGGTATATTCAGAGCATTCCCAGTACTTTTGATAAGTTTGTTAATAACAGAAATACATATCAGCCAGTAAAATATTGACTCTAGAGAATTAATATATTTTAACATAATAATTTAAAATTAAAATGGGTAGCTCCATATCAATATTGGTATTGGACAACACCAATAGTATGTCCTCAATTGAATATTGGTTAAATATTTAATGGGGAAAAGTGGAGGAAAAAAATGTACACTGTTTAGGAAAAAAGAAGTTTCTTCATTCTGATTTTAGCAATTTCTGTTTTGATACCTGACAGGCATGCTCTTTAGTCATTAGAAATTTTTGAAGAAAGCCTGTTTACTAGAAATTCACATGAGGTAAAATAACATGAGTTTTTAAAAGGTCTTTCAGCAGAACTGGGATTAATTTCCATATCCCTCAGGAGCCCATCTGTACTCCCTTATCACACAAATGGAGTTTTGGTGAGTGGGGTAAAAATCTAGTGACCAAAACTAAAATTAAAAATAACTGAGCCATACTCGAAAATGCCAGATTCGTCTGGTTTGTTTTGTTTGTTTATTCAAAATAGGAAAAAGAAATAGGTTTTCCAAACTAGAAAATTTTATCTCCTACTGTTAGAGATATACAGTTGAACATAAATACAATAGTAGCATTCAAATAACCTGATGTCCAGTGACCTCCAAGATTCTTCATGGTCAGCCTCTCCCACCCCCAAACCAGGTCACCTCTCCAAGTTCGTGTCCCACTTCTTTCTCCCTCTTTGGCCATCTCTGGCTCACCGACCTCCTTGCTGTTGAACATGCTTAGCTCACTTTTCTTCAGGGCTTTCACATTACCTTTCTCTCTGCCAGAGTACTTCCTCCACCCCCACATCCATGTGCCCTTTCTTCTTGGAACCCCTTATCAAATGGCATCTTATTAAAAGCCTTCCCTGGTCATTCATTAAAAAGACCAATACTCCCTGCCTTTACACTGCTGCCCTGACCCTGCCACCTGCTATCTTCCTCTTCACCCAGCTTTGTTTTTCACCATCACCCTATTGTCACCTGAAATACTATACACGTGTTTACTGTAAGCTTTGAAAGGGCAGAAATTTTGCCTGTATTGTTTATTGCTCTGTCCCCCAGTCTTAAAACAGGGCCTCACACATTGTAGGTATTCAGTAAATATTTGCTGAATGAATGAATGCTAATTGCAGAAGCAGGAAATGCCTTTCCAACAGACTTTCTGCAATCTGTGATACTATAGTTAAGTGAAAAGATAGTGTCTAAGTGATTAAATGGAACAATTAAAAGGGAGACCCTTGCCTTATATTTGAGATTTAAATGTATAATTGGTTCTTTTGAATTTGTTTTTGTGGTACCACTCTCCACTAAATATTAACAAAGAGCACGCTGACTATGACATCATCGTCTGACATTTTTCCATACCACAGGCTATGATCCAGTTAATGCTTTATCTTATAATCACAATAATCATCAAATATTTTTCTGCTATCCTGTTACAAGAGGGAAAAAACCTCAGATACAGGTAGATTCCTGTGTAGGAAGATCATTTCTACCCTATTCCAGTGCCCGAAGCAGAAACTGCATGTTCTCCATTTTCGTTCTCTTCGTACTCCCAGGAGTTCACATTTCCCACATGGTTGACTTTGAAATGTTCCTCCCATTCAGCTGTGAACTTTCTCAAGATCATCGTACAGAATTGTGCACTCAGTTCTTAGCTTTTAAAATCTAATCAGGCCAAAGGATATCAACAATAAACTCAAACTTGTAAAACCTTATTTTGTTCTGTAAGAAGTTATGTAGAAGAGCCGTCTCCACCTCAGCATATGAGCTGTTGTGGGTCTCATGCCCACTAGGGACTAAGAATGTCCATTCTATGGAACACAAACAATTGTATTGGATTGTTCACCTCTTCTAAAAGATGGATGAATATTTCTGGTATGTTTGGGGTTAGACCAATGGGAGAAAATAAGGATAGACTGCAATTCTTTGATTACGGGAAAGAAGTTAATAGAAGAAAAATATCTTATCACAGAATTTGCTACTTTTTTAGAAAATCTTTGTAGCAATATCTGTGACCAGATAGAAATATCTTCGACATCCATCTTGTGCGGGCATTAAATGAAGAAGGCATTGAGTTAAGTGTAAATAGACCTTGAGAATATCAAGTCTCTTCACTCCCGGCCAGTGTTTGACATTTGCAGTCTTTTAGATCCTGAAGATGGCAACTCCCTCCTCTTATTCTGTTCCCTGAGTTGCTCGCAGTGTGGCTTCTTCCTAAGCATAGTAGTAGTTTTCTTTTTATTATCTAATCAAGAGTAAGAAGCTTTGTAAATTCTCATCTTCAAATGGAATTTCAAATCAGTTTTAGCCTGTTCTCCCTCATTCTGGAGTATACCCCAACCACAGAACATGGAATTTCTTTCTAGTTTTACAGGATTCCAGTAATCCAGTTTTGTTCTGCAAAATTGGCTAACTTTCTTCGTCTAGTAAATATCCAGATTTACTTCAAGACAGGTAATTTTTCTGTGACTATGCTGTTCTCTTTTGCTTTTGTTTTCAAGTCTTCCCCCGCCCCCCCCCGCCCCCGCCATGTGCTTTCTCTTGTTCCTGGTACACATACATGCACTCTTCTGGTTGTGAGGTATAATTAGTTTTCGTCTTTGGATGTGTATATATACACACGTATGTGTGTTCAGATCTCCGTCATTTTTAAGACTAAGCCTCTCCTGGCCTCATCTCTGACCCCCATCAGGATTCTAAAAGGCTGATATTGCCACCAAGGGGAACTTCCATGAGAGTGCACGGCTTGCCATGGAAAAGTTTGCTAAGGTTTCATTCAACCTCTTAGTCTCCATAGCATATAATATTGTCATTGTTCCTACAGGAAAGAGAGCCTGCATTCAGGTTTCCAGGTTTCCCGTGCTATGTCAAAACCCAGCAGAGAAACCTTTGCAGCTAAAGGAGCAGAGTAAAATTTGCAAGCAGTTTGCTTGGGCAAAGGAGACAGCTGCACACAAAGTGTTTGCTATTAAATTCAGAACAAAAGCATAGCTGTCCTTATAATTACGTGATGAATCATCATTTCTGGGTACATTATCAAGTGTCTGAAGAATTGAGGCCTGGATTACCCCCAGAGCTAGAAACAAAGTGGTGCCTAAAAAGGGTTATACTGAGTAAGAAGAGGTAAGTTTGAATAAGGATAGCCAGCTACAGCCAAGTTTACTCAGTGTGCTGTTGTTTTACACCACGTAAATCCAAAAGCCTCCAGAAAGTATCCTTCCTTTTTACTGAAAAGTGCAAATAACTCTGGGCTGACTTCACTGTCCAGGCAACCGGCATGTGCACAAACCACAGAGTGCACTGGTTGGCTTCGGTCCTCCATTATCCTCAGAAGTACCCGATAAATGGAGAGGCTGCTTAAAGCCGTGAAGGGGAGAGCTATGTATCACTCTTACTTCCCAAGTGAGAGTGGATATGATCTTTTTAAAGGTGTATTTGATTGTTTTCATGACCCACACACTTTCCTAGGCTTTCCTTAACTGTAGTGCAGCTGAGAGAAAAAAAAAGTTTCTCATCTAAATGGGGTCAGAGGACTTGGTGAGCGGGGGAATCTAAAACTGCAGGCGTTTTTCTGATGAGGCTAACATCGCTCTTATCCCTGGGCACCCATCCCAGGGCAGCCCCACGGGAGACTTGTGATCTCTGTCTCACTGACCTCTGTTTGTGGGAAGGTGGCATCCTGCTCATGCTGTAAGAGTGAAATTACTGATTGAGAGGCTGGCAGCCTATTTATCCTCCTCAGGAAAATTGTGATTTAACTCAATTGAACCTTAAATGGGTTTTTGACCTTATTTATTAACTGAGACTGTGTCCTACGTATAAGTAGGAGTCAGAAATCTTAAGGGTGTAATATTATTTGTATTGTTATTATGATTCTTGATCATATATTGCTTGTGTTATCTCTTGGCAAATCACCTTACGTTAGTGAGTCCTTTGTTTTTATTTAACTTGTTACATTTTAGTATCTGATTTCCCCATACAGAGTATAAACGCCTCAAAAGCAAGAATAGGAGAGAATCTAAAAACTATAAGGGATTTGAGCAAATATTTGGCTTATTCTCTTCCTTCCTTACCCGTTCCATTTTGCAAATGAAAAACTGAGTACCCAGAGATGTTAAATGACCTGCCCTGATCCAGCAACTAGTTGGAGGCAGACAGAAAGAACTAAGGCCTGGATCTTAATTTTAATCTCATTGTCCTCTGCAACAGTCTCCTAGTTCCCTCATGTATAAAATGACTGTATAATTCCATGATTAATTGTGCAGGATTTGTAGTCTGGAGAGTTAGACTAGAATGACTGTTGGTGAAATTACTCTCAGAGAGACCTGGGGAGGAGGTGGGTGGGGCTTCATCTGAGCTTTACCTAATTTAATAGGTACTTGTAAGGAAGGAGTGACAGTTCACTGGTACACTAGCAAGATTACTGAGCAAATGCCAGGAGACCTTCCTTAACTGTGCAGTGAGAGCAGGACATCCCTCAGATCCCCGAGACTGCCTGAGTCCATGAGATAGAGTTTAGAAGACCCTATCTGTCTATGGTTATGAAGGTCTTTGGAGTCTCTTTTGTGCCAAATTCAACTTAAAGAAAGAGTTATTGTGATTCCTGAGTTGGTCCTATACATTTATTTTGAAATAGGAAACATGGCATCAAATCGAAGCTTTGCTCTCCCAAGAAAGCTTTTATATCCTGAACCTATGTGTGCACACACTTTTCCTTCCCCTCCCCCAGCACGCCCCAGGATAATAAAAATCAGGAAGGTCTGACAAAGAGAGAGAGAGCTCTCAGGACATGCTCCTCCATAAGAGTTTTGCAATTTCCAGCGCAAGCTGGAGCAGTGCGATGTGGTGTGCAGTTGGAAAAGCAGTTTGTTCTCCGCTAATGATGGCTGTGGATTCTGAAATGAAGCACAGCAGGTGGGACAGTGGTACTCAATTTTCAAAATCTGTGCCCTAAAACGTGTTTGCTTAAAACTTGTCTCCACCACCCTTTAGGGGCCTCCACATCCATCAAAACCAGACCCCAGGAAAGAAATTCAAGGCTTCTATTTCTTACTGACGCTTTCACAATTGCCACTGTGATTCAGAGGTTGTCTGGAAAGTTCAGTAGCCAAAAGTTCCCTCCTTCTCTCCAGAGTGATAAATTAAATCACTTCTGTACCCAGGAGGGTGAAAACTGGCTTTGCCCAGGTATCAACAATACCTCTGAAAAGGACATGCAATTCCTCACCGTCATGACTAACGGCATTATGTCATAAGGAATTCATTTTCTTGAAGTAATACATGGCTAAGGTGTTAATAATGTCATTGTCTGTTTCTGAAAGCCGCGAGTGAGGTGAGAAGAGTTTGCATCTCTGTGCATTGGAAGATTTTAAGCTTTTTTGGGTTTCGTGTATAACAAATTCTTAGATGGACTCTGCGTAGCCTGGGCTTACCGGGTAATTACCACCTACCTCCTCTAAGGTGAACATGAATGCATGCTGTAGGTTTGTTAGAGTACTAATAAGGTATTTAGAAAATAATAAGGCAAAAGATGGCCCCTCAAGCAAATCAATTGATGGTTTGCATGTTCTTCTTTACCAATGTGTAAAATATCCTTTTTTCCCCTATTATGTTTGTCAGTGGTCACTTAGGCATAGATAGGGAAGTAAATAAGCTTTAAGCTCCTACCTGAGTACATCCTTAGATGGGGTACCTCCAGTAATTCTGAGGGTTTGTGTTTTTGTGTTTTGAAGCTGGTGCTGAGTGTATAATTTACCCAAAACTCCCAGTTTCATCGTTTCTTTATGTCGTGAGTGTTGTTATTCCTTCAGGAAGGGCACAGTCAGCACAGTACAGGCCCATGAGCAGGGATGGCGGGAAGGGGATCCCTCAGAGCTCTATCTCTCAGGGGAAATGCAGACAGTACAATTGTGAATTCAACAGACTTTACCAAGAAACATCAGGGTCTTCAAATTCAATGCATTATCTTTCCATGTAATTCAATCACCTGTTATTTTATTGCTCTGTTTGATTTGATTAAAACCTCAGCAACCAAATCATTTGTATTGTAAATTATACAACTTCTTATTTTTATTTCTCACTTTTGATCCCTTTGGCATGTTTCACTGGATAATTCAATTACAAGCCATTTTAGAAAAATTACAATTTAGTCAATAAGAAAAGGGCCAAATTTCTAAGATCAAATGACATAAAATAGCATGAAAATCTCTACTTTAACAGGTGTGTTTGGTAACATTCTCTGATGATTTTGCCATGCTGTTATATCATTTTTGGTGGTTAGGTGGATAATGCCCATCTGTTTCTTGTGCATTAAAAAAAAATGTGAGGGTAAAGACTTAACTAAAATGAACAGTATCCTATTCACTGGTAGCCCGTGAACTCTACTAAGAATGCTAGAGGAAATAAATAAAAACACCCGAACTGAGAAGGGTCACAGATATGGAAGCAGGCTTTGGTAGCAAAACTATTCTTGTATGAAAAAAAAATAAATAAATTTTTTTCTATAGGTTCTTTACTATGATAATGGGTGTTTTTGCTTTTGTAGTATCTATCTACTTCAGTGCTTCTCAAATATTAGCATGAGTCTGAATTGCATGGAGGACTTGTTAAAAAATTACTGGGTCCCACCCTTAGAAATTGTGATTCCTTTAGGTCTAGGATGTGGCCAAGCTTCCAGGATGCCGGTCCACCCAGCATGAGCTGAGTAGCACCACTCTATGTAGGAATTAATTTTAAACAGCTCTTCCACTCTTTATTAGCCTCTCTCATTACCACTGTGACAGGAAAAACAATGCTTCTGCAGTAAGCGAACAACACAAGCTTAAAGAAAAACTGGGCTGAATTTTTTAGTCTTCATTTCGATGTTAACTTGTGCTTCTTTGTTTACAGTATTTTTAATACATCCTGAGTTTTAATCTTAGATTCAAGCTGGTTGACTCCATGAGTTTGTAAATACTTTTCACATCAAATTTGTAGGACATCTTTTTTTTCCCAGCAAATGTCAGTATAGTCTGCGACATGACATGTTGCTCTCCTACCAACACACAGAAGTGAAGAAATCCGTTCAACACCCTAGGAAAATTTTGTAGAAGTCCACAGTGTTCCTGCTTTGATCTGAAATAAGATGAAGCTGACGTTAGTCATGTATTTTACTTTAGACAGCTACTTCCAGATTTGTCGAATCAAAATATCTTATAAATGACTCAAATGTTATAACAAATGGTTCAAACCTCATGGCATTTGTGGAAAACAACTTAATGGGGTCCCTGAGCAGCTCCAGGATAAAGAAATTTGAGTTATGAACTCTAGCAGCATTTTGATGCGGGGTTTGCATTCCAGTGTGTCTCTGTGTGTGCTAAGGAGTATTTCTTCTCTATAGGAGAACGTCTACTTTCTTATTTGGCAAGGTCAGAAACAAACAGCCTGAATTTTCTATAGTAGGCAAGGAATTCATTTTCATATATGTAAAACTATTATGTAGAAATGTAGATAGTTGTATAGAATTATAAAGATGGAACCAACCTCAAAAGTACATCAGATTTAGTGTCCTTATTTTACAGAAGAGAAAAAAAAATCCAGCCCAGCATTTCTCATACGACCAATTTTTTTTAGTAGTTTCTACTTTTAGAATGTTTTGAAAATTAATTTCAAGGCAGAGTCTTACGAAAAGGGAGTTGTTACCCCAGTGTGTTTATAATTTTGATGTTCTCTCTCCAGCACAAAGACGTTTTAGCTTAAATTAAATGGGCGGAAAGCCAGTCTCCCTAGCACAACTGACTTTTTATTTGATGGGTGGTGGAGCTTTGAAAAGAAGGAATTAGGCCCTATTCACTCACTGGTAGAAGGGTTGTAGGCACCCAGCCACGTAGTGCCTAGACTAGGTAAATATACTTGGCATCATGTTTAACATGAAATTGATAAATATTTTTCCATTTGATATTCATGAATGAAGATCATTAGACACGAGGATAGTTCAAATTCTAATGAGCACCTAGTGAACACTGTGCACTGAATGATCTAAAGTACCCTGCCTGCCAGCAAATTAGGATTCTATTATCAGGTGGTCAAACTAACAACAACATAATAATACAAGCTATAATTTATTAAGTGCTTATGTGCCAGGCACTGTACTGAACCCTCTGCATGATTTATTCTCTTTTAATTATCACAACTTCCTTATGCATACAATAGGTTTCAGTGCTATAATTTATACAATGCTATTTAGTACTATCATTATCCTCATTCTGCAAATGAAGAACTTCAGCTAAAGGAGGTTAAGAAACTTGCCCAAGTTCACACAACTAAGACGTAGTAAAGTCAGAATTAAAAACCAGGTCTTTCCATCACTCCAGTCTGTCCAATTTCAACTAAATGCTCCTGTCTTCCAAAGTAGTAGGAAGGATTATGTGCTTATAAATGACAGTTGAGCACAGATTTAAGATGAGTGGGCAAGTGGTTCTAACCTTCTTGTCTCTCAGCATTTACTGCCCGACTTTCTTTCAAAGAAAAAGCACACACTGAATTTTTTGGGACTTGTTATGAAAAGTCACACTTCCTTTTTACTAGCCACCATGAATGTGTTTTTAACATGGAGGGTGGGGGAGGGACAAAGAATTGGGAGGGGTGGGAGAAGGTTAGAACCAGTTGGAGGAGAAGTCCCCGCATGCCCAGACTTGATGCAGAGCATGCATCCCAGGCTCAAGAGTAATTGTTTAAGAATTCTTCATTCTAATAAATTCATATCCACAGGGGGGCAGTTTGAGATATGATTAGGTCACCAGTGAAATGAGTTTGGTGGTCTCAGCATAATCCCTGTTGGACATTAGTTCACTCACACAATTGCAAGACAGTTTTGTCCATGTCTGCATTATTGTCTGCTTCTACTCAGGAGATGCGAGAATTGAATTAACAAGGGGCTTCAGGTCAGCCTGAAAGGTGTGCAGAGGTAACCTCTGGTATAAGGAATAGTGTCTTGTCAACGGAGCTGTGCATACACAGGGCTGCTTGTCTCTCACCTCTCTGTCTGTGAATCCAACCTCCTGTCTCTCTCAAGTAGATAAACAGTATGCTCTAAAGTTGCCAGATTCTCATCCAAGTGAGATTATGAGTCATAAGTAAGGACCATGCCAGTTGTACCTGCTTCACAATTAGATTGATTTGGGTCTGTGACCTTTAATGAGAATATTTTGATGCTCAAATTGGTTATGTCACTTCCCTCAGTAAATATTCTCCCTTAAAATGGCATAAGTAAATTGATTAGGAAACAAAATCTCTTGAGAAATGAAAAATAATTTATCTTACCTAATCACATCAAGAAAGTTCCACAAAATTTAACAAATTACATTTTAGAATATAACATGAAATTTAAAAAATATATATATCACAGAATAAAGCTCCATGATGACTAAATGACTAAATGATCTTATGATATCTTCTGAAAACTTGCTACTCTATCATGAGAACCTTCAAGATTGAACTGATATACCTGTGATTAATTATATGATTATTATAAACTACTAGATAAATTACCCAGTAAAGTCATTTTTAATCCAATTAAAATCATGACAGTTCTAGTTGACTCAATTCAGTTTCCTAAATCATCTGTGGGAAATACTGTACAATATATTAAATGCCCAACAGTTATAGCCTTCCGCACAATATTTTAGAATCTTAGATGTTTGGGCTAAAAGAGACTTCCTATTTGTCAAATTCTGTTTTATAAAAAGAAAAGTGAGGAGCAGAGATCATGACTTGCCCAACAGTGCACAGCTAGTCAATGAGAAAGACCCAGATCTCTTTTATTTTTAGTTTAGTTATGGTTCCATCAGGCCAATTATTCTTATGTTTTTTTCTATCTGTAACATGCATGTGTGTGCATGCACAGACACACACACACATAAGAAATGGCTGCTGCCATACTTATCACACACGCCTATTATATCCAGGGCTACATACAGTTCTCAGCATTCTGGCTCCAACTTCATCCCATTCCCTTCCACTCAGGAAAATATATTGAATGAAAATGAATCAGAAGGGGGTTATTATCAGAATTATTTTAATAGACAGATTTATACACACACGATACACATACAAAGGGTTCCCTACTTACGATAGCTCAAGTTATGACTATTTGGCTTAAGGATGATGTGAAAGGAATATGCATAATAAATTATATGAAATACTCAACATGTCATTATGAAATATGCTTAGTATTAGATGATTTTGCCCAACTGTAAGCTAATTTAAGTGAAGGAGTATGTTTAAGGCAGTCTGGGCTAAGCTATGATGTTCCCTAGGTTAGATGTGTTAAATGCATTTCTGACTTACAATATTTTCAACTTAAAATGGTTTTATGGGGATGTAACTCATCATGAGTTGAGGAACATTTGTATGTACATGTATGTATATAAAATGTCAACTTTGGTACTCAAACTCTTATTAATAGCAATTATTGATGATACTTATTAGATCAGGAGTCAGTAACCTATAGCCTATAGTCAGTGCCCACAAATTGGACTTGTCACCTTTTTTTTTTAAATAGAATTTGCTGGGACACAGCCACACCCATTTATTTGAGTATATTACTTGCTGTTTTCACATTACAACAGCAGAGCCAAGCAGTTGAAACAGATCATATGGTTTGCAAAGCCTAAAATATTGACTGTTTGGCTCTTTACAGAAAAGATTGCTGATCCCTGCATTAGACCATTCTAACTCAAGGAACATAAGGACTTTTTTTTTTTTTTTCCCGCTTTGTTTTTTGTTCTTAACCACTCAGCTGCACTGAATATCAGTGCTTATACACTCATCCTCTGGAAAATTTCCCAGTATTTATTGCTCTTCTTGGATCACCTTTGTCTCTCTTAACATCTTTATTATCCCTCCCCCTCTGCTCTGTTTTTAAACAACTTTGTACTTTATTTATATGTCCCCAAAGATTGGTATAACACACCAAAATGTTCTTGTTTGGTAACTAACATGGATCTAAAACTGTGCTTGATGTAAGGAATGTTCAATAATAATAGTAGCTAACCCTTATTTAATATTTCTTATGAGGCAATGATAAAATACACACACACACATACACACTCTGAATTCTGCGCAGCATCTCTGTTAGGTCTGCTAAGTAGATATTTATCAAGCCCATTTTACAGATGAGAAAACTGAGGTCAAGTACATTTACCCAAGATTACACAGTTCATCCTAGTAGTCAATGGCAGAGTTGGGATTTGACACAAATCTTTTCATCTCCAGAGCCCATGTGTTTAACTTTCCTCTGGTACTATACTTAATGACATAAAATGAGATAGATATTGAGAGAATTAGAAAATCTTTCAGTTAAGTGTCCCTCTTTCCTTTCAAGGGAGGGTTCAAAGGAGACTTTTGGATTTAAAAAGGAGCGCGGTATCCTCTACTCGATCTGCTTTTATTCTAACAATGAATGAATGAATGCAAGCTGTTTTAGCTCCTCTCCATCTTCCCAATAAAAACATATCCTGTGAAATAGAATGTAGATACTTGTTTCTTTCTCCTTTAGGAAAGCAATGTAACTACTATAGAGGGTAGAGATCCAGAGCCTGATTCTCTAATTTCAGATCCCAACTCTGCAACTTAATATCTGCATGCCCCTGGGCAACTGAAATAACTGCCCTGAACCTCAACTTCCTTATCCTTAAAGAGGAGCTAAAGTAATAAGCATCTCATGGAATTACTGTGTTTATTAAGTAGGTGTGCATGTAAAGCCCTTAGACTGTATCTTGGTTTACAGTGAGCTCTTGGTAATAGTTAAAAATGGTGATGGTGGTTGTGATGATGGTGGTGATGATAAACTAAGAATTCTTAGGAAGAATTACTGTAGAATTTTACTAATTGCCTCTTCTCTGCTATCCTTTAGGGTTTCTTCAGCATAAAGAACATATAGTAAAGTGGTCAACTGCTGGGGAAAATTTTTTCTTCATTTCCCTCAACTCACCTTTCAGCATTCTTATCCAGGTCTTGGTCTTCTAGCATGGAATTATTTAGTTTACTGTCCACCAAGGCAGAATAACAGACTGTATTGAATATAAAAGAGATAGTGAATAAATATTAAACAATTCTGACATTGTTGATGGAGTAAACGCTGTGGCTCCTGCATTAGGTATTCGTTATTGACTTCCTGTGCTCACTGAAAACCCCCCAGCGATTTTGGGAGAGTAAACACAAACACGTTAATGTTCATGATATCGGCCAACTTCTAAATCAGGCAATTATATTGTGCTTATCTTAACTGGATTTCTGATGGATTCTCCCTGACTCGTCCTAAAGTGGGGGTCAACAGCCTCTAGCAAACAGACTCACTTCAATCCCTCAGAGGTTCCCTGAAGTCCACTTTCATTTTACCAGAAGACTGTTGAAATAAGCATTGTAAAATATATTACATTTGCATGGTACTCTACAGTTTAAAATACAGCTTTCATGTGAATTGTGTCATTAGACCCTTACATCGTCTTGAGTTTGGGTGGGGTTGCCTGCCAATGTAGCAATTCAGGGAGCTATAGGCGGAGTTTCCCAAGGGTGTCTTGCTGTTTCAGGTTCTCTGCTTATGCCTTTCTTTCTTCCTAGAACACCCTTCTCCCTCCCTTGCTTTCTCACCTGTAAAACTTCTCTTTCAAGGTTTAACTCAGTCTTCATTTTATTTAGGAAAATCCTCTGGATCCTGCCCTGTTAGCTCATCACCCCTCTCTGCCCTTTGATGTGCCCCCATGGCACCTGAGGTTCAAGTCCCTTAGCACATTTACCATATTAAATCACCATTGTCTATCTGTATATTTTTCCATCTAACTCCCACCCAGTGGTTTTAATGTGAGCACCCTACACAGTGAAGCTTATAATTTTTCATTGACCTTTTCATCCTAGCACAGAGAAGAGCACATTAGATACAGTAGGTGCTCAATAAATGTGTAACATATAGAACATAACTTTATTCTAAATCCCGGGTTCTCCCCAACACACTGACTCCTAAGCCAATATAAGTGCCCTCCTGCCAGCCCCAGCCAGCTGTTGAACACCACCATGTCAGAGACTATAAAGTAAAACCAGATGAAACAATTCCTGACTGATGGCAAAAGGAGATAGCACTCACTTGGGGAGTAGTAAATGAAATGGCTGAAGAATGCTTTCACAATATGGCATGTCAAGTCCCAACTAAGTCTACCATATATTCAGTATACACATGCTGAGAGAATGCAGGCAGTTCACTTGGCCCAGGAGACTTGTGAGGGTGGGAGTTTTCCCATCGGGTCGCTCATAAATTGACACAGAGACCCTGGAGGCAAACAGCCAGGAGAAAGGTAAATCCTGGGTGAATAGGATTCAGTTCGTCTAGTTGGATGGCAAGGGTAAGAAGGATTTTCAATTTCAGGGTGAATAATTGAATTTGATATTAGAATTGAGGTGCTCGTGTAAGTGTGCATGCAGATAACCCTAGAGCCTAACCCTGCTGAACCGTCATCCCTCCATCCACTGAGATCTAGCAAGGGTTCCAAGTCCAAGAGTGGAAAGTGAAGAGAGCCGTGGGCTCTTTCGCTGCTCCTTGGCAGTCTGCAGATCTCTTCCCTTTCCACTCACACCACACAAGGTGTGTATGGATGTCAAAGTTTTTTGTGTGTCACCATGCCTTTGCTAAATTTGTGAAATTTCTTCAACCTGGAGTAAATTCTCCTTCCTCCTCTCTTTCCTATCTCTAGCCAACTATGTATCCCTCACGGCTCAAGCCAAGTCTCCGGCCAGCCTCGCCCCGGCAGAGTTGGAGTTGGTACTTTGATTTCCCTCTCCTTTTGAGCTAGTTTCCTTTTTGATGCATCAGACTTCGCAGCCTCGGTATTTCAGTCTGCTGTCTCAGAACCCTCTCTGTGCTTTGTTTGCTCTTGTCATCTTCTCCTCTATTCCCCAGCTTCCTCTGCTTCCCTCATCCCTTTCCTGGGTCTCTGCCCTGCCTATGTGCTCCTCACACTCAAACACGTGCTGCCTCCCTTCCAGGGATCCAATAAGTAACCCCAGTGCTGCCAACTTCCCCAGACTTCACTTGTGAGGTAGGACGGGAGAGTAGAGCTGGCATGGGATTTGAAGTCGCAGCCATGGACATTCCAATTTAGGCTTTGCCACTTACTTTATGTAACACGGGACCACTAAATTTTCCAAACCTCAGAGTACTCATATGTAAAATAGAAATCATAGTACCTTGTCAGGATGTTGGTGGATTAAGTGAGATACGCGGTACTTGAAACATTAGTACCTGGAAAGTGGTTAGTAGCTCTGATTGGGATGTTTGTTTACCACATCTTCCTCACAGACCGAATAGAGCAGCTTCTTAAATAACATCATGTTGTTCAATGCCATTTCTTTGTAGTGTTTATGAGATGCCGTGGGAACTTAACTCTTGTTTTTATCAGCTAGCCTGTGGTTAAAACTGGTTTTGTCATATGTCAGTTCACTACTGTTCCAAGAACCTATTGACAATGTTAAGTGAAGACTTAGTGTATACACATATTTATATGCCTAAAGCCATTTGTTTCAGCAGACTACACATTGTAAAATAACTAGCACCGGCATTTGTGTTTGAATCCAAATAATGCCAACGCTTCCTCTTGCAGTGATCCAAAGTATATCCAGTAAGCTGGACAGTTACCGTCTTGGGTGTCCATTTCTAAATTAGGGGCCGTTCTCACGTCCATTTCATGGTTTCACCCTACCCTGGTCATGTCCCGAAAAGTTGGAAGTGAGAGAAGTGGTAGAGCCCCAGTCAGATCTGAAGCCTCACCAGCTGCCTGTTGTCTTTCCTTCAGCATCTTTACCTGACTTCTGGTTGAGTTAGTGGTTGGACTGACCTACTGAACTTACAGGGATGTTGACATCATTCTTTATTCCATCTTTAGCATGCAGAAGAATTGGAGGAGGTTGGACCAGGGTTAAAACTCTGAGTTACCAATATAATAAAAAGGTCGCATACCCTTGCCCTCGAGAATGTGTGTTTCCCCTGGTTTTATAGTTTCTGTGCCTCAGAGTGGGCAACATTTTAGTGGTGAATAAGGTGACCCTTACATATTGTTTATGCCAAGAAAGCACTTTGAGATGAACTGTGGTCCATTAATCTCCGATGTTGTGCATGCCTCTGCTGTCTCGGTTTGGTTGTTTTGTTTAAGCTGCTGAGGGGAGTTTGTTTTGTTTTGTTTTGTTTTAAATCTGTGATGAAATAAGAAGAATTTCACCTTTACTGCGATTTATCTGTGGGAGGAAGAAAAGTGAAACTGGAAATGTTTATCTTTAGGAGATTCGTATAAAGTTCTGTCAGATGATGTCGTTGGGAATGAAATGGGCAGGAAAGATGAGGAAGCGGTAAGATTCAGGTTTGTGAATTGAATCGAGTTTCAATTATGACAACAGTTAAATACGGTGATTTTTCTGTATTTTCAGGAATAAAAGCAACGCAATTATTTCTTCTGCAGTGCCCAATAATCTCTAATAATTTATCCATTTTCACTTAATGCCTCCAAAATGGACAAAGAGAGTTATACTCAACCTGCAACGTGTAACAAAATGGTCAGCATCAATGCAACTATTGAGTGGGAGGCAAGGCGAGGGCTGCTGCTTGCGAGAGGTGCTGGGTACTGTACACATGAATCAATAAGCCAGCGCTGAATGCTGCTAGATAGTCATTTACCCTTGACAAAACAAGCAATGATAATTGGATGATAATGTGGTAATTTACCTTTATACACTTTACCCTTGTTGGATTTTAGAGGTTATTGTTGTATCTGATAAATTTTAGGTAGAATTCCAGCTTTTTCTGGTGCAAGACCAATATTGTCTAACACTTCTGCATTTTGCTGCTGCTTCCTTCAAATAGCAGGATCTTACAAATCAGCCCTTGCATTATATTTGTTTCTAGTAACTCAGACTATAGTTTTCAAGGTGCTTTTCTATTCTAGGGAGATCTGTGGGGCATTTAACCTACATTAGACCTAAGAGGTCCGAAGGTTCTTCAGAAGACAAAGAATTTCTAGATACTTTCCTTGAGGATATGTCAAGGGCAATACAGACAAAAGACTGATGTCTCCTTTAACAGCTTGATAAGTATCTCAGGATATTCTGCAGGAATCAGTTCTGCTCCTACAAAGTACCGTATTCCCATTCAGCATGATATGGCTGAATATGTGTGTGCTACGTGTGACAATGGTGAAGACTTATCTTTGCCCTGAGGGCTGAGCGCTGTAACACTGCTCAAGCGATAGGCTTGATAGAAGTGACGATTTGGAGAGATGATCTGCTTTAAAAAAAAAAAAAAAAGGCATATTAGAGGTGTATAAGAATTAAAATGTGGCTCTCTGTTTATCTGGATTTTATAGGTTCCAAAGGCATTTCTATGCACAGCGTCAAAATCCCTTGTAAAAGTAAAGTAAATCATTCTTGTATTGACCATTTTTTTCATGTTGTTCTATTGAGACATCTTCCCAACTGAGTTTCTTATTGAATTGTATTTCTATAAGGGTATTGTAGGTTAGCAGCACATTTTTATGGTACACAAAAGATGTGCCTTCTGAATTTCCAATGCCTTGCATATTGTTCCCCACAGAAGAAACATCTCGGAAATGCTAAATAAATCAAAACAGAAACATTTGGCTCTTGACTTGCTGCTGGTGCTATTTTTTCCCTCTCGGTTTACATTGGCTGGAATATCCATTACGATCCATCTTACCTATTTGATTAATTTGTAATAAATTCGGCCCTTTGGAAATCTCTTGCTGCATTTCTAGCCAGGTTACTCTTGTAAGAAGGTTTATTTAATATGTGTCTCTGTGTACCTATATGGATGAAAATTTAATATGGTTTAGAAGCCTTTAAAAACACACACGCACGTAGTGTTTGCTCTGAATTAAGTGCTCATATTTGACATAGCCTCGTGGTAAAAATCCATAAATGTATGGGCAGACAAAATTATTTAGAGGAGAATTTCTTCAGAAATTGATGTGACACGTGACATCATTTCAGGGGATGGAATATCATATTTCAGATGACCAGTAAATGTAATTATAAATACTGGATTGGAATCCTTATTTCTTATCTTTAAATTTTTTTTTTCCTCCTGATGGCCTATGTTATTTAAAGTGTCATAGCCACATTTCAGGGTTCACTTTCAATTTGATGCAGTCATATAGTTACATCCCTGTGGGTGAGAAATGTTCCTCTCTAGATAACAGTGGCAGCATAGCAGGAATAGTTTGATACAACCTTCTCTGTATTATAGAAAGATAATAAAAATGCCTCTACCCTTAACTATCACCATGCACTGAGGAGGGCATAACGAATTCATCTCATGCTCTTAGAAATAAGATGAAGGTAGGAAATAATGCTCCCATTTTCCAGAAAAAGACATTCAGGCCCAGAAAAGCACACTTTAAAAAATATATTGTCTTTTATAGCAAAACCGAGGGAAGACAGGACATTATCCATTTTTACTATACATATCCCACTGTACCCCATTGCCTATATTTGTCATCACTGTGTATATTAAGAAAGCAAAGGAAAATGATTTTCCCACGTGTGTTTTGTGCTCACTGAGATAACCAATGAGTGAATAGTGTTTGTTGTGTGGGAATAAAGAAAGACAGGTTAATCAACACATACACCTTTCTGATTCCTTATCTAAGTGTTTTATGTTCCTCTGTAATGTGGAAACATGTAATACTTGTGTTTACGAATGTCCGATATGTCTTTCTTTACTACTTTCTTAGAATGTCCATATAGATATGAGCCATGGGATAATCAATTCTACCCATTTCTGAGCCACAGCACATTCTTCTTGGCACTCTAAGATAGTTGGACGAACACCCTGTCCTCAGGAATTATTTATGATCCAGTAGGAAAGGTTAAACAAATACAACAGTAAGTAAGTTAAGGCAGACTGAAGTACATTTGGCGTAGATCCTGTGTTTTAGTGGGTCAGAGAAGGAAGAAGATACCTCTTCAAGCTCAGAAATGCTTCATGAATGGGTGTGTATGTACTGGTTTAATTATGGTAGCCAGAGTGGGGAAGGATGATTTAAAGAGAAAATAGTGTGACTCAAGAGATGGAAACTAAAAATCTGGGGGATAATTACAGAAAATAGAGAGTAATTTAATTTGGATCTGGTATCATATCTGGAGGGAAAGAAGAAATCTTGGAGATTATAAAAAGACTCTGGCACAGGAGAGACGAATGAATTAAACTGTTGCTGCAGAGAAATCAGATCAGTGCCTGCCACTGACCCATGATGAGCTTGTACGGCTGGGGCCACAACAGACCTATACCTTGAGGCAAGAGAAAGAGGGAAAGATATAGAATGGAGGACGTTGAGTATCAGGCTGCTGGATCCTCTTAAGTCCTCACAAACCAGATTCTAGCACTAGGCATATAATAGTCAAAGTGAATATAACTGTCTTTAATCAAATACCTACTTTGATTCAGATGGAATACCAGGAACTTTATTTAGATTATCTTCTCAAGTCTTGCTCCTGCTTATCCATTAGATCGCAGCTTGAATGTCACTTCTTCAGAAAGGCCTGACCTGGCCACACCACTGAAGGTGCCACCCTCTCCAAGGCCTCTTCACTCTCTACAGACTCACCCTATTCCTTTCTTTTGTAAACTTGACATAATTTTAACTGTATATGTGTTTGCTCGTAGATGTGTTTCTCTGTCTCCTCCTGCTAAACTATAAACTTCATAAGGGCAGGAACTAGATCTGTTTTGTTCATCATCCTATCCCAGCACCTACAAGTCCCTATCTACTAGGCACTCAAAACCTGGTTAATGTCTCTCAATATTCACGACAACCTAAAAAGCAGATACCATCATTTTGCAATAAAGGAAATTACAAAGAATTACTTGCCCCAATTAATCAGTAATCAGCAAAACCTAGATTCATACTTAGTCTGTGTGACTCAGAAAGCTCACGCTTCTATCCTTGGTGTACCATGATTCTTCCTTTAATAGGAAGATAAAATCCATATTAGTTTGGTAGGGCTGCCTTTAAAAAGTACCCAAAACTGGTTTAAATGACAGAAATTTATTGTCTCACAGTTCTAGAAGTCTGAGAGCAAGGTTTTTGGCAGGGTTTGATTCTTTTGTGGGAAAGTCTATTCCATGCCTCTCTTAACTTCTAGTGGTTTGAGGCAAACTTTGATATTTCTTTGCTTGTAGATACATCACTCCAATCTCTGCTTTCATCTTCACATGGTATTCTTACTGTGTGTATCTGTCTGTGTCCATTTACACAGAGTCACACTGGATTTTGATAGAGTCATACTGGATTATGGCCTCACCTAATAACCTCAATTTGATCATCTCTAACAACCCTATTTCCAAATCAAGTCATATTCTGAAGTAATGATGTTAGGACTTCAGCATATGGATTTTAAGGAGCTGCAGTTGAACCCATAACAGTATTTATTTTTGAATGACTGACTACTCTTAAAAATGTATGGTTCTGTTTTGCACTAAATACACTGTTCATAATGTAGAAAAAAGTTCCCCAGAAAAGTACATCCTAGTTTTGTTCCTAAAATCAATGTTTATAAGGCATTCCGTCATCTTTTTTAAAAGATCATGTGATCAGGAGATCAGTACACACGGATGTTTACAGTTTTGTATCTTATCCTGGAAATAGGCAAGTAAATACAATATTTGGAATCATTGGGCCATATAACTACCACTAGGCTACATTTGGATGGACTGTACTTCTGAAATGTAGAGACAGGCAACTGCCCATCTTCATCCAGAGGAGAGAAGCTTCCAGATGTCTTCAAGTCAGAGGACACATAAAGCCCTTTAATGGAGAGAGGTTGTTTCTAAAAGTCTGTAACTAAATTATTGACAAATAACATATAAATATACCCAAGTTTTGAATGTAACATTGGAGATGGGGGTCAAATCCAGGAGCCTGGAATCATCTAGTGTTTGTTTGTTTGTTTGTTTGTTTGTTTTTAACTACCAGACTAAGATAACCAATAGCGTGAGAGAGAAATGAGAGGTTACAAAAGAGGAAACCGGGAAATAAACCATGACAAAAAGACATGACAAGAGACAAAGAGACAGGAAAATTGGGAAAAATAGAGAAATGCAGGGCGAAATGAAAAAAGAAAAATTTATGAAAAGGTTTAAAAGGATGAACATAATCATTGATAAATAGCAAGCATTGTTTGACATAATTTTCTGTTTTTCCCCTAACAATATTTTAGTCTTAGAACTCAACTAGAGTATCCAGAATGCATTTCTCACTCATGACCTTTCATAACTACCAGATATAAATAATTTTCTTTTACTTATACTTCAGCTAAATTTGAGGATATAGATGATCTTGGGCAGGAATTATCAGTAGATAAACTCACAGTATACCAGAATAATTTGTATAGTTTTTTTAAAAAGCTATAGAATTTTCCTGTTTCCCTTTTTCCATAAAATATCTTTTATAATAGACTCTGTAACCTTAAAAAAAAAAAGGAAAAACCAACTTATTGGGTGGATATTTAGATGTTTTTGAAATAGGGTGTGGCTATAACTATAGTATCTTTAGAGCAGCCCTGGTAAAAGATGTTTTTGGTGTGTATACTGAGCTCGTCCAGGCTGATCTCATAAAACAATAAAGGAAACCATTGGTGAATTAAACGGCATGATAGGCATGAAGGATCAGTATACAGGGTTTTCCTGGGGTTCAATATGTGGAGAGGTGGCAGTGAGATCAGGTGAAAAAATCAAGCTAGTGGTTACCAAATATAATCAAGGCATCCTGCACATGCAATACAAAATATAGCTTCATTTCAGAATTTCAGTAATTTAGTACTTCTTGCCTAAGGGATCGAGGTCAGAATTTAGTCTTGGCAGAGCCAGACAAATTGTTCCGATGCACAGAAGTAGCCAAGGTAGCACATCGTTAAGGTGAGACAATGGAAGCCTCAGCCCTTATCACATCAACAAAGTTACTCAGTCGACGCAAACTACTGTTCACTCATTTTGGCTTTGAAAACAGGATCCTTCCAGATTTCCATTCGTCTAATGAGTGTCGACCACCAACATGGACAGTAAAAACTGTAAAAGAAGCAAGAGTTACCCTGAGGAAACAGGTGCAGCCCCCCATTCCTTAAACACAGATGCGCAGTTTAGCAATGCCTTTCCGGTCAGAGGCAGAGATGTGGAGAAGGCTCTGGACCACCTCTGAGGCTTCCAGCTGTTAGACAGCATTCCTTCTCCCTTCATGATTCCTCTTTACCCATTCCCCATCCCACCTAGTAACTGAGGCAAAGACTGAGGGGAGTCATCTTCAGGGGCTGTATTCAAGGCGCTCCCCAAGTGGGCAAGGGGCAGAAATGACTCCATTTCAAGCCCTGCCACGTAACCTGCAGTCACCTACCTTTAACTATAAGCCAGGTCAAGAGCCCACACCCAGGCTTATTGTCACAGGAAGACATTGCTGCTCAGCAAAGCTGTATGATTTGCGTGTTCAAGCCCCAGCTCCAACGTGTCCCTATAACAAAATAAGTCAAGATGTTATCTTTTTTTCTCAGTAATGTAGTCATTTCACTCAGAGTTGTCATATGATTTTCTCTGGAAAAAGTGCCATCTCTTTCTGCATATGAGTTTATGTGCTTACACACAAACACACACTAACTGTGAATTGCTGAAAACCAGAAAGATTGGAATAAGTGTGTTGAGATAATAAATGCATGGTCACATCTCAAGTAAAAATCAGGGTTTATGTATGAAATAGAAAGAATGGACCCACAGAATATGCCCTCCCATTCATTTATTAACTGGTTTCCAAGGGGTAGGTAGAGAAGAACAAGAACTTGTATTTTGATTGTGAGATTTATATTTCCTGGCTAAGCAAGTATTTGGTGCTTCCCTCTGAACAATGCTGGGCTTTAAAGAACTTTTGGTTGTTAGGTAGTGATCTGCCTGCCAGAGGGAAGCAAAAATTGGGGTCTGTGGCTCTTTCAGTAGAAACCACAAGCAATCTGATGCTCTTCATTGTCCTAAGTATAGGAAAGTTAACATCTTGACCCTAAAATCTGCCACAACTTTTCATTAATAAACAATTTCTTATTTTCTTTGATTCCCAAATTGTTTTCAATAGGATTTTTTTCTCTTCAAGGAGAAAAAAATTCCTATTATGAGTGAGGCATTTATTCTTTACACTATCCCTACAAGGTAAGGGATTATCTTGATCATCTTTTTTTATTTTTATTTTTTTATTCAGAAAGAATTGAGTGGAGACTCAAGAATTTAATATACCCACCCAGCTGGGATTTGAGCCACATCTGCCCAAACTTTGCTACCAAGATTCATAGTCATTCAGTATTCACTTATTCCCCCACAGCTGCTATGTGCAAAAAGCTTATGCTATGCTCTGGGGATGAAAAGAAGAATAGGACACCACTCCTGCCTGAAGGGCACACACAGTCTTGTGGGAAATATAGTAACATTAATAAATAATTGTGGAGTCTGATAAATGCAACAGTAGACTATGCTCAAGTGAGGACATAACAGAGAGGAGGGAACAGTAGACCTAACGTGTCTGCAAATATGGAGGACGCCAAAGTGGACAGAGCTTCGTTTTCTAAGTAAGCCCTCTGAGAAATCTTTCATGCTTTTGTCAGCAAGCATGCGCTTGACCCAGTGCTCTTTCCTGTGGCCACTGGACCAGGCTGCGAGAAAGTTGCAGTTCCACAGTTGACCAGCAAGGGAGGTTGTAGTTACACATCTGTGTCTCCTTTAACAGTTTAATGAACGACCACCGTAGGTTCTGTGTCGTGATTGATGTCATTGCAAAACTGGTCACATTTCTAAACTTCGGATATAACAACAGCAATGACAGCAACTGATAATCACCAAGGGCCACATACCTTACTGAATAATGGTCACATACCGTGTCATTTAATTCTCACACCAGCCTTGTAGGGATACTAAAGAATTAGAGGATCAGAGTAGTTAAATGATTTTTAAAAAGTTTTTCCAAGGTCACATAGCTGATGTGAGGCATCCTCTGTTCAAACCCAGAGCTGTCTGACTTTAGAGTTCTTCCTCTGTCCACTCTTTCCTTACATCTCCACTTAGAACAACACAACTATACAAGGTAAAATATGAATACTTTACTATTTGGGTTAAAAAATGTTCTTTTTAAGTGATGGAGGACTGTGGAGGGTCTTCGCGGGCCATGCTTCATCCCTCCACTCCAGCACTATGATGTCGTGATAACCATCTACTGATGTTACACTTTTCTTGTGATAGCTTAGTTTACTCCAGGTGCTTTGAGTGTCTTAACATTTCCAAACTTCCTTTATCTTCCCTATGGAAGGAAGAAGGCCAGAGATGCCTTCTGGGTGCCAAAATTAGCCTGTATTTATTGAGAACATGTCTCAGGGGTATTTTAACAACATAAGTTCACAATAGTGGATTTTTCTTGAGCAAAATCTAGGTTAAGAATCTTTGCAGGCTAGTCCGTATAGACTGATATTAACTTTTTTATTTAGTAGGACAGACTGAATTACTTTTTCTGATTATGATGATGGGTGACAAAGCAATGCACAGGTAACAGCATCCTACATTTGCAGTAGTGACATTATCAATTCCTGTCCCACTGTGCTGCTAAAGGAATGGGCATCCCAAATAAGAGAAAGATTTTTTTCTGAATGTATGTTTTTTCCCCATTAGTATGTTGGCTGTGGATGAAATTCAAAGAAATCTGCAGTCAAAACTGCCTTCTAAGCAAAGGCCAATGGCCATCGTGAACACTCACAGAAAACTGGCCTAGAATGGAAACAGAGTCAGCTCTATGCACATTCCATTGGGTATAGAATACTATTCCATTGTCATAGGAATCACAAAGCAGCATATTCTATTAACATAATGTTCTATTAACATATTTTACTATTATAAAAGTTGCAGCTGAAAGTTCAAAAATTGTGTGTTGAAGCACAGATTACAGGGATGCACCAGGCATCTGTCCCATTCGGGAACAGGCCTTGGAACAGATGTCTCAAATTTCTTCAAATCTAATACATGCTGTCCAATTTTTTTAGTGGTAAACATACTTTTTTTTTCCTTTTTGTCACCGCTCACCAAAGTATTATATTTAATGCATAAAAATGTAAATTCTTAAAGCATCATTTTGCTCTTTAGTGAGTTTAGATATTACAAAACGGTTTAATTATAAAAACAGACAGACCTAGTCCTGGGACCTGTGCAGCTAGAAATAAATGTGCAATCAAAACTGCAATTACCTGCAGAATTTAGTGTAAACAGATCAGCAATCACATAACAAACACAGGCTAGTTTGCATTCTGATATGAATACAGTTAGATCCAAAGCAATTTTCCTTTATTTATCTTAGCTGCTCAGCATAAATAAAGCAAGGGCATTGAAGCAATTAGCATAATTAGAGTATCGTGGTCAGGCCCTGTGTGATTTCAAGAGACGTTTCACTTTAGAATTCTTTTTCCCATACAAGAGTTTCCCTGAGCCACTAAAATATCGCTTTGGGCATTTTTGTATTTCAAATTTGCAAGTTGTCAGTTTGAAAAACCCTTGACACATGGATGTGAAAGCATCTCACAGACAGCCACAGAAGGTATACCCTCAGCTTTTCATTACTAAGAAGCTGGGGAATTTCCTTTTTCAGTTCTTCCTTCTACTTGACGTTTAACCCTAGAAATGTCAGTCTTAATTATTTCCATCGCCTTCAAATTGGGTCCAAGGGTTAAAGACAATTTCTTCCAAAAAAAAAAAAAAAAAAAAAAAAAAGAAAAGAAAAGAAAAGAAAAGAAAGGGGAGTCTGGAGGAAATAGAGGTTATATCATAGTAGTAACTGAGCTATTGCTAAAAGAGCAAAGGCTCTGGCAACCTGCTAGCTAGTGGTGATCTGACGTTCAGTAGCTCCAGATAATAGCGTGGCAATCAGAGTGGGGAGGGGCCGCATGTGGTTTCCTTGCAAGATGCTCTGAAAGCATGAAAAAATGTTCTCTGCATGGAAAAATGGCGACTCTGATTAGTAGATGATGACAAAATCGTTCAGTGAAAACATACAGAAGCAGAGGGTTCTGTTTGCTATTTTTTACTTTTTATTGTTCATTCATGCCTGTCAAGGTGGTTGAGAAAGACTGCCTTTTAGTCGGAAGTAAGAAGGGGCTGGCTGGCCTTGGGCCATTCTGCGTGTAGTAGAACTCATTCAGCCTGGTCATTGGAAATTTGAGTCTTAAGATAGGTTGTACTTTCATTCTTTTCTTTAATTAAAAAAAAAAAAATTAACATGCAGTAGAATTGAATCTGTTTGTATGTCTGTGAATTTTAACACTTGTTTAAATTTGTGTAACTACCACCACAATCTGGATACAGAAAAGTGCCACCCCCCCAAAAAAAAACTCCCTCTAGCCGTCCCTTTGTATCACCCTCCCTTCCTCCAAACCCTGGCAACCACTGTTTTGTTCTCCTTCAGTGTATTCTGTCTTTGTAAGAATGACATATTAATAGAATCATATAATCAGTAACCTTTTGAGAATGGCTTCTTTCACTCAGCATAATGCACTTGGTATTCATATCAGTAATTCATGTCAGTAATTCATTTTTTGTAGCTGAGGAGTATTCTATTGTATAGATATACGATTTATTTATTCATTTACCCACTGAAGGTCATTTGGGTCGATTCCATTTTTTGGCAATGGTGAGTAGAGTTGCTATAAACATTCATGTACAGGTTTCTGTAGGAACATAGATTTTTATTGCTCTAGGGTAAATACCTAAGAGTAAGATTTCAGGGTCATATGGCAGATGTGTAACTTTCTAAGAAACTGCCAAACTGTTCCCCCAAAGTAGCTGTACCATTTTTCATTTCCAACAACAGTATTGCTCTGTATCTTTGTCAGCACTTGCAATTGTCAGTATTTTTTTTTAATTTTAGCCACTTCTAGTGAGTATCTCATTATAGTTAAATTCACATTTTGCTAATGGCTAGTGATCTTTTGCTGTGTTTATTTGCCATGTGTATGTCCTTGTGAGTGAAGTACTGGCCTCTCAAGTATACTGCTTATTTTAATTGGGCTGTTTGCTGTGTTTCAGTCTTAATTTATCTTTGTAAATGGTAGAAAATCTCAGCTACTTATCCAATTTTCAATGATCTTTTTTAATGCAGGGCGGTGTAGAGATTTAGCTACAGCCAATACAAATCATGAGTAAAATTCAGCTCAGACTATAATTCCTCTCCATTATTGAATTTCTGATTTTTAAATATTTTTAAAAAGATTTAAAAGATATTTCGATCTTTTAAAAAGTTCAGTTCTTTTTTAAGGAAAATCTCTGGCTCATTCTGAGTTCCTCCTTTGGTCTGTCTCTGGCCTCTGTCGCAGCTGTAGACAACCTTTACTATTAATTGCAGGTTGAACATTCTTTGTCTTCAGGGAAAATGTACGACCTGTGGAGTTCTCTCAGAGCTGCCGTGATAGGAGTTGAGGGAACATTGGTAAATAGGAGACAGAGCGCATTCTTGAAATGGGGCAGACTTTACTGGGTGAATTATTTATGTCACTTCACTTAATCCAGTGAGAATAGGTGTTAGCTCAATTCTAAATAAAACGAACCCAAAATTCAAGAAAATAAATGACTTGCCCAAACCCATAGGGTCAACGTAGCTGAACCTAGGATTTGAACCCAGGCCTCTCTGACTTGGGAAGGTATCTCTTTCTATGAAACGGCTTAGTAACCAGAAATCTATGGTAAATAAAGTAATTGCACACGTTTCCTCGTCTCTACTACCGACAGCCCTGAGAATAATGTATATTAAAAGTACTGATTATTCTCTCCCTTCCATTAGAAAAGTTCTTTTGCTGGAGTGTAGGAGACTCTTCCTTCCTAAAAACAGAGTAACAAACCAAAATTTATTCATTCCGCATCAGGAAAAGAAGGAGCCTCACCTTCTAAGCTGGTTCCCGAATTCTCTTGGTCCATAGTCCTGGAACACCATGCTTGCACTTTAAAGTAGACTTTAAAAGTGATATATAGTTATTTAAAAAATCAGATTTTACAAAGGGTATGTTTTCATGCAGAAACTCAGTGATGCATTAAACGTCTTAATTCTTTGAGAGTTACAGAAATAAGCATGATAAACATAACTGTAAACTTCCAATAAAAAAAAAAGAGGAAAGCATTTTTATTTTCTAATGATGGAGAAGGGCTTCTTAAGGGGAAAAAAGCCAGCAGTCATCAAAGGCTAACAAAGGTGATTTTAAAAATTTTTTAATGTACAATAAAAGATACCATAAATAAAGTTAAAAGACAAATTACAGGCTGATAAAGAATATTTACTACTCATAAAACAAAGGATCTGTATCCAAACTGTATAAAGAGATCCAACAATTCATGAAAAAGAAAACGAACATCTCATTAAAACATAGTCAAAAGATATGCACGGGAATGTCACCAAATAAATATAGATAACCAAATGATATATGAAAACATTGAAAATTTTTGCCTTTCAGATTGGGCAAAATTGAAAAACTGATAATATAAAATTGGTGAGAATGTGGGGAAAGTGACCTCAGTTTACTGTTGATGAGACTGCATAGTTCTCACCCCTTCTCATAAATAATTTGACAAAAAATAAAAGGCAATTTGAGCAACATCTTTTAAAACTGATCAAGTAATTCCATTTTTAAGAATATTACATTACAGAAATTTGAAAGGGAATCCATAGCAGTATTGCTTATACTTGCCTCAAATTTTAAAACCACCTTCAAAGAAGGAAATGGTTAAATGTATTATGGTATACAATACTACTCAAAAAAAAAAAGTGGTAATCCTATATGTGCTGACATGAAAAAATATCCAAGATTTATTGTTAGATTCCAGAGCAAATTACAGAATTTTACATATCTATATATGTGTGTGTGTGTGTATATATATATATGTATGTGCATGTATATGTATGTATATGAAACTAAAATCATACCAATGGGAATGTGAAAATAGTCAATTCTCATTGTTTTTATAAATAACTCAGTTCATGCAGAATTTTTTAACAAATACTTACCTATGAATTAAAGAGACTACCTCTTTGTTCTCAAATTTTGCATGATGTTCTGCCCCCATATAATATTATATATTATTCTTTTAAATAATAGTACTCTTTACCTTAAAAACGTCATCAAGTCTTTTCTCATTTTATTCAGTCAGCTAGATACCATGACAAGAACATTTGTTTATTTCATTTTATTCAGTGTCATAATCTAATATAAAATCTACAGGGAGAATTTACGGCCTGCCTGTTAACTGTTATTGGCCAGCTTAACCAAATTAATAGGAACACTTGCAAATTTCTGCTGTGTATGGTACTTACTATTTCACAGAGCAGTAGAAAAAGCTCCTTATATCAGTACTTTTCCTGTTTTCAAACTATGGCCTGCTGGGAGCATCAGCCAAAATGTCCCCAAGAGAGAGTTAACACTGACTCCAGAATGAACCCGATTTGTGTACTGTCCTGGACCCTATCCTGAAAATGATAGTCTATTCCTTTATATTGGAAGTCAGGCTTTTGTGGCCAAATCCCTTTAATAACACAATCACTAGGAGTTGGGCATTGTAGAAACATGTGCAAAAGTCAGGAGTGTGACTAGAATACAGTTTTAAGTGGACAAGTGTTTCCAAGTCATGGCTTACCTGTCACTCTTCAGGTAAGAAGTCCACAGTGGTACATAATGAGAAAGTGTCTGCTGCCTCCTGGAAATGTATAGCTGGAATCTTCTGTAAGTTCCTTTTTCACAAACCTCTATTTGGTAATTTGATCTCCCCTAACCTAGAAACCTAAGTACATTTTCATTTCTTTCTGAAAATAAATAAGTAAATAAAAGGTATCTGGAGTTTCCGCCATGACCACATAGTATACACTCTGTAATGATTTTTTGGGTGCCCGGATGTGCTCTGTAACATACTCTAAGCAGGACTCCTATGGGCAAAGTGGGGTGAGGCCTCTTTGCCATAGCCACTGCCTTTGGGCGGATCCCCCTTAGCTCTAGGAAGTCTTCCTGCCGGGTAGGTACTGTGGCTTTTTCAGAGCCATGGGACAGAATACTTGTCATAAGCAGTAATAGCAATAGAACTTGCTCTTATTCTCAGAGAATTCAAAGATTTTATAAAGAACTAAAACTAAATCAGAGGAAAACATTCTTCCTATATGCTCCATCTTTATAGAGAGATGCCATTTAAGCCTTTTTTATACAACAAGCAAAGCCAAATGTAGTATTTACTCAAATTCTATAATGGGAAGTATGTGTGTATGTATATATGTGTGTATGGTTATGAAAATTAGCACTTACACATCTACTCAGAGAAATCTGGATGGGGACCTCACAGTAATTTTGAAAGCACTCTCTTCGCTATCATTCTAGTGCATTTTCCTTAGGGATATGCCTTTCTTGATGGGCTCAAACTTTAGTTGAAGACTAGTATGAAATTTAGTTTTATAAGAAGCAGTAAAAAGGACACCTGAGTATGACTGCTGTTAGAGGAGGCACAGAGCAGATTCAGATCTGGCAAACCACTGAGTGACTTCTATAATAATCTGAAGATTCGAATAATATGGAGTGTGTGTTTTAAAGATGTACATATATAGACTCTTAAGCTTTAGGCAAAAATAGACTGTCTAGTTCATAACTATCTTCAGTACCTAGTGCCTAGGTCAGTTAAGCAACATAGTAGTTGCTCAATAAGTGTTTAGTGAATTAACCGATTAAGATGCAGAATGTATCTCTGGATTATGGATGATTTGTATTTTCTTATTTTTGTTTATTTGCATGCTGTAAGTTTAATGAAGATGAATTACCCTTAACATTTAAAAGAGTGCATTATTGGAAAGTCCTTGGAACCCACTTAAATGTTTGTACTTATCATTAGTTATAGTAATAAATAGGCTGTCTTTCATTCACAGAAATCTGCTTATTTAGGGCATTTAGTTTGGGATTATTTTTCTATCAGCATTGATAGTTGTGCACTGATCCACCCACACTTCCCTGCCCTGTCCAACTGGGACTGATGGTGCAGGTTTATAGGCCAACTGTCAGGGTTGGGAATACTCTCTTTGACCACAGGACACTGTGAAACCACTCACCTAAGGCCTCAGGTTCCTGACCTTGGCCTCATTATGCAAATTCTTAAAGCATCTGAGCTAACCCACACTAGAGCTAATAAGAGGTTATAATTAAACCTGAGATGAGCAGAACTGAGTGTTCCCCTTCACCTCCCTGCTCCTGATCCACAGTAATAGTGGAAACGTAAAATACATGTAGAGAGATCTGGTTTATAAATAAAGTGGATAGACTGATCTGTATCTCCGTTGAGGTTATAATAATAGTAAATTCCTATTTTAATTCATAAAAATCTTCGATGATAGGCTCAACACAACTACAATTACTATTTATTAAAAACTTTTATTTGAAATGTTATTAAAATATCTTTATTTTCTATACAGAATAGGGTAATAATCATAAACAGTAGAGGAATAGGGTCATAATTTATAAGTGTGTAGAGTGCTAGATTGTATTTTTTTTCCCCAATGAAATGCAGAGATACGGAAATATTATCATGATTTGTGTTATAACATTGGAGTCAGAGCTAATACTGAGGAGTGTTTCTTCAACTTGATGCATGGGCTTTAGCTATACAGCTCCCATCAACACTAATGGGAAATTCAAGGCTAAGCGCCAAGGATAAAACTGAGACTGTAATGCAGGCTTTGGATGTTGTCAGTTCGGACACTGCTTCTCAGTGTCATTTTATAAGCCGTTTGTTGCTTTTGAGGTTCCTGCTGTTACACTTTTAAATTTCTACTTTCAGATATGGTAAAGGATAACAATTCATAATAAATAAAAGATGTAGCCATTTCTTTCTGGTTTTGCCAATAAGACAATATAGTGGATTAGAATTCTGACTGAAAGATAGAGCCAAAGGTTTGGCTAAGGTATTGAGTATGCGTTGCTCACACGATGTCTGGAAAATGCAGTTACCCTTCTATTTGAAAAAGAAATTGGCGTACGTTTGTTTCCCTGACTGTCCATCCAATTACCAGGCTATTTTTTCCTGAGCTATTTTCATACATCAGTGGTATGGCTATATTATGAAAAACAACGAAAGCCCTAGAACTATTTCACATGGTCGTAATGAGCATGAATTGGAAATTAATATATATGACAGGAATAGTGAGTAAATATGATGGTGCATATCTTCCCGCTCCACATAGACAGTGTGTCTGTACCACTGGAAGGGAAATTTAACCTTCTGTGGCTAAAATAAATGAAATTTATTTCTCCTGCTTGCTTAAGATCAATAAATGAGTAGAATTTGCCTACTTTAATACTTCTGTTCTTTGTTTAATCGTTTGTGTGTTTAACTGATGGCAGCTGCCCTAATTTAGGGCACATTAGAATGTGCCAACCAATTCACTTTTGAGGATAAAACTTAAACAGATCAGTGTTTCACTTTGACATGCTCAAACAGACAGAAGCTCCTAGGGTGTATTATTGTTAACAGTAAAGTGGTAAATAGAGCTTTCAACACAGGCATAAGCTTTTAACTGGCCAGTTGTTTAAGAACATGGCTAGTTCATAGATTAATGGACACTAGTCAGAATTAGAGTTTCCTTATATTCAAACCAAAGCCTCTTTGAATATTAAATCTATTTGCCAATAAGATCGTCAGCCGTATTTTAAAGTCCCACATTAGGAGAGCCATTGTGGGTGATGACAGTGATATAGTTGAGAAAGATAAGCATGAAGGAAAATCTGACCCTGATTACATCTTATGGGCATTACCTCTCTCAATCAGACCAAGTAATTAATTAATTTCCTAATTCCTCAGCCAATTATACCCAATCCCCAGAACTCCACTATTAAGTCAGTGCTGCCAGACAGTGGGGGCCCACTTGACACTGGACAGGAAGAGTGGTGATCTTCTGAATGAACAATATACTCATGCCCGGGGGAGAACTCTGGAGAGGTGCCAGCACAGAAGAGGAAAACTTAGGGTGCAAGGGTAGAATCTTGAGTTGGCTGTTAGCCTCAGCCAGGTGGTTAACATAGCGTTTAACTACTAAGAAAGGTTTAAGCTTCCTTGCTCAACAACCTAACTTCTTTTTGTGGTGGCACAGGCCATAAGCCAGTGCAGACCAGTTTTCACTTGAATACCAAGAATTTCTTCTGAGCTGTTTTGAACAATTAAAAAAGAAACTTTTGGGTATTTGCATAGTGTCATGCATACTAACCAGTTGTCCTCATCCCATTCTATCGTTTCTTGAAGACCCTAGATATTAGGTGCACAGGAGGCTTATTAGCCCCAATGTCTAGAAGGACCTCATGGTTAAAGGCCACACACAATAACACCAAAAAAAAAAAAAAACTAATAATGTACAACCAAAAGGATCTGGAGAATCTCACTTTGCTCAGAGGTATTAGAGTCAGGCCTGCTCTATTGTGCTGTTAGCCCAGGAGTGTTCAAACCAAAATGTGATGAAACTCCAACATCCTTGTATTCAGCGTTTTACAGATCTTTTTGGAACAGAAAAGTAAGTAATTCCTTCCACTGTTTGGCTCTTACAGTAGTCAGTCTTGGACAACTGTCAACAGGAAACTCCAAGTCATCTGGTATTAAAATCTGCTATCACAGAGGGACTTGTCACCTAAACCTTGACATAGGACCTATGAGAATTATCTTTATTTTTATTATTAGAAAGCATTGACAAGTATTTGGAAAAAAATGCCAAAACCTAGGAGAATGGAATTCCATTTTTCCTAAATACTGCCTCTAATTACACACTGGGAAGCTTGTATAAAATAAGACATTTAGTACTTCATTTAGTAACTTGGGAAACATCAATTGCAAAATTATTCCCTTATAATGCAATCTTAAGACAATTTAACTCTACTTTCCATAATAATTGTGAGAAATTATATTTTTCTTTAATAACTCGTTGAGCCTTACCCACCCCAATATTTTGTAACTTAAAAATCTGTCAGTGATTCACGTAAGATGATAGAATTTCTGTAACAAAGTGTTTGTGAGTTTTTCTTTCTTTTATTTGATCTTGAGATGTTGACTATCGTCCTTATTCAGGCAACCTCTCAAGTACCCATCTAGCTGACTCTTATTCTTTGTGTATGCCACAGAGGGTTGGGGAGTGAGAGAGTGAGAGTTAATGAGAGGTGGGTGAGGAAAGAGATTGTATAGGGGAAGGAGCCCTTCCCTGTTCCCTGCTGGCTTGCTCCTACAGATTCCCAAGGATGCTCTATGAGTGGGCTGACGCAGCGGGAAACAGAAGTCCCAGCCCTGCTGTCCTATGGAATCCACTTTTCACTGAAGGAAGAGTATGTCTGGAGCCACCTCTGGGGAAGTGAAGGGCAGGGATTGAGGGCAGGATTTTTCTTGTTTGCCATGGAAAGTGGAGAGATACGAACCTGAACTCGTGAGAGGGAGATGATATAGTCTCCAAGAAAGCAGTTAAGTAGGCAAAAAAGTGTGGGAATTAGGGATCAAAACTGAGGTGAACAGATTGTGTGACCTTAGTTACATTTAACCTCAGTGCCTCATTTTCCTTATGTCAAGTAGAGGCAGTGCTAGAGTTAGTTTTGCGGGGCGCTTTGAGATCCACCGATGAGAGACGAGAGCAGTGCAACAGGGGGTTTGTGTTGCTGTTATTCTTGTTTCTAGAAAAATGAAAGATTCTTAATTTTTTAGCAGTCCACCAAACCCCCAAACCTCATAATAAGAAACAAAAGTAACCCATTGGCTTTCTCAGCCAAGTATTCACATACACATCATTCAAACCTTGCCTCAGCCTTTCTCTGAGCATAAATACAATGTGATTCTGTTAGTAACATTCTCTGTGGGTCTGAGTTTCCAATGATTTTATTCTAACCTCACTGTTATTTCTTAATATTACACTGTGCTGATAATGTCACTGTCTTGGGGTTTGTCTTTGGTTGTCTTTCAGGATGTTTTTCATGCCTGGTCATAATATTTATCATAGCAGTTCCCCTAAACTTCTCAAAGAGTCCCCAAAATTCGTCCTAAGGACAGAAAGAATTCACTCCTGAGACTGAACTCTCTCTGCCCTTATCTCTTTCCAGTTTCTTTCCTTCTTTCAGGCAGAACAAAAATTTCCAAGTTTTGTATGTTTGCTTCTCAATACGCAACTCAGCTGTGTTTCCATCCTTTTGTGTCAACAGGAAAATTCTCCTGTTCTATGTTTAGCTTGAATAATCACCAAACTGTTTGTAATTAGAACGTGAGGATGTGACCTCACAGCAATTTTTTCATTTCCTTTTTCTGTATTTAATACATTTCAGAACTGAAAATACCAAATCTATCCTTTTTTTTCTGATGCTTATCAGTAATGGAAACATTGCAAAACAATCAGCCCAATACCTATGCTTTGTTCATTTATTGCCTTCTCTGAAGATAAATTGACTGTACTCAACTCTCTTCAGCATTTTTCTTCACCTAGATATTATTGCCTTGTGCAGCCACCCCAAGGTGACTGTTATCACTTAATTAAATCCTTGCACGCTGGGAAGAAAAACAACATTGTTCCTTCATAACCCCAAGGAGCCTATTTTTAAGCCACTAAGCCTTTTCCCTGTTTTATTAACTTATTCCTGGCTACAACAAGACATACTTTTGTTGATGAGCAAAAGGTTGTATTAGCTTTTTATTTTCTGGGTAAACTTATCTATTCTCTGGGAAGAGGGGGGGAAAAAAGAATGGGCATTACAAGAGAAAGGGGAAAAATGGGGTCTCTTAAACCTCCCTGATTCTAGTAAAGGTCTCTGTAAACACCAAGCTGGAAACTAGAAGCAGGGGGATTTGAGAAATGGAATGAGAAAATAAAATGTAAACATAAAATGGGAACAAGACTAAAAGCAAAATGACGTGTGTCTGTCGGGGGAAGCATACAGAACAGAGGATACCACTCGCAAGCTAAGGAAACAAGATAGAAGTTGCAGGGTTTTTTTTTTTTAAAAGGGATGATCTATTGGCAATTCTTTTTGTTACTGCCTAGAGTAGCATCTTTATTAACCTCTTATTTAATGTGTTTTACTTTTTCATCCTAGTCTAGTTTCCTTCTTTACTTTATGGTGTTGAGCGTCCATTATCAACCAGTGCTATACCCAGCTATGTTTCAAGGCATGAAAGAAATGCTATTGGGGTATGTTTAGAAGTGTACGTGCATACGTGTGTGTATATGTGTGTGTGCGTGTGTGTATGCACACATTAGCAATAGGGATGCACAACCTGTAACCGGCAGTTCTAAGTGCAGCATTTGTTATCAAAAAGTTCACTTGCTGTGAAGAGAGTTATTTGTTCATGCATACTAAATTACGTACCTCTTAGTTTGTTTCTAGTCCATTAAATCACGGGCCAGAAAATGGGTTTGTCACTTCTAAAATTTGGACCCAAGCAAGCATATGTGTTTATTCATGATGCTAAATCATTTTACCACCCGCTGTGTTCACCAACAGAGTAAATGCTGCTTAAAGCTGTAATATTGGCAAGAGCAGTTGATGCTATGACAGGCTGGGGTTGGATAGAGACCTGATTCTTACATAGTTGGATAATTAAGATATCTGAACCATCACTGATCATTGTCCACAGGTTACACATTGTTCAGCTTCACACACAGCACATGATTGTGAACACTGGCTCACTTCCTCCTACAGGGCAAGAGACTCTCAGTGGCTCAATGTCCCTGTCTTTGAAATGTGAAAAGCATAAACAACTCAAGGATGATGTGAGAATGAGCCTGTAATACCTGTGGAAATCCTTTTAACGAAAGGGTCATCTATACAAACGCTGTGAGTTTTTCTTGCTGGATGCGTAAGACCCTCCGATGCCTAGTTGGAGTGACTGAGAATCTTCCTGAGTTGCTTCTTGGCTTCGGGTCAGATCTGCAGTAGGTCCCCTCTTGCCAGCCACACAAATGCCTGTGGGGATGTCTATATCTGCCCACTCACTGGAGTGAATTGGTTTAGCTTTTCGCTTCTGCAGATTAATTTCTTTTCCTTTGTAGCAGCATTATAAATATCTCACTGAGGCAGGTTAGAGCCCTTTGCCGACAGTGCCCTTTGTAGCAGCCACTCATTTGACTTTCACCCTGAACTATGTTTGTCTGAAGAGTGTGCTTTGTTCATGATGAAGTTAGTATAGAAGCATATACATATTTATCTTCAAATTCCAGTTTTGCTGGCCAGAAACTCTTCATGGCTTTCTCCTGACAACCTTAGACTACAACAGAATCACAAAGTGAAGTATCATTTAGTGTCCCTCAGTCTGTTTGTCTCTGTGTCTATCTATCTGTCTGTCTCTAAGTTTAGACAGGGTCATTCTTAAGCCATCCTTCTCAGCAGTGTATATCTGGCCTTCCAGAATGTGAAATCAGGAGGCAATGAGCATTTCCTCAGTCACCAATTTCTTTTCTTAGTAGTCTTCGCTGTCAGGAAATTCTTCCTTCCCCACCCAGATTCTGCACACTGCATTTGCCCTTCACGAAACAGAAAGACTGGTCGCCAGCCTCTGTGGATGCACCTTGCATGTGCTCACGTCACCCCCAGGGCTCCTCCGGCTGAATAATCCAGTCCGTTTAACCATTCCTTAAAAGTCTTATTTTTCAATTATCTAATCATTTTTTCAGCTCCCTTTTGAACCCTCTATAAATTCTTCTTTCAGTAAAGCACCAAACCCCAGAACTGAATTTATTTTGGATTTAAACAGGGCTGAATAAAAAAAGAAATTAACAGAATTCTAAAATTCAGTTGATGGCTCCCATTTACAGGCATTTAACTTTAAAAAATATTGAGTTGATTAGTTGTCCTAGGTGAAAAAAGAACTGAGTGATGCACATGTACACACACACACACACACACACACACACACACACACACGGTGTGAAGGAGGTGTTGACCTTGGGCCAAGCAATAGAGAGTGGGAGACACTCCCAAAGATACCATGACCTCTGCTCGCTGTGCACAAGGCAGCCAGCAACCTTGATATCTCATATACCTCAGAGGACAGGGGTTATTTGAAGGTTAACAGAAAGGGACTCAGGCAAAATTGTCAAGTGGATAAAAGACTTCAGTGTCAGGCATTTTCTCTTCTCTTTTCTACCTCCCCGAGATGTGCCTTCCCATCCCCACACTGATGAATGAGCAGGCCAGTGCTGTGTACTTATAGGAAGTAGTTAACTGAGGTATGGTGTGCTGCTGATGAAGACAGACCCTCAGTACATGATGGTTCCCTTCTCCCTTCATCTCGTCCTGCACCCTCACTACCCCAGTTCTCATCTGGACACAAACTGAGTTTGAGGAAGCTCAGACCATCTTCCTTCTAGTCCATGCCCACTTTCATCTGTTTCTTATTTTACTTGAAGAGCAGTAGGAAAAAATACAGAATTAGTATAAAACCATTATAAAATATATGTTTAATAGAAACTTCCTAATAAAAATAGGTTACTATTACTATCTTCACTGCTTTTATACCTGGAACTTTGTGCATTTTTGCTTCAAATTTCTATAGACTTTTATATCAGTCAATTACATGTTAGCCTGAATAAGTATTTAAATGCAACTGATTTTTCTGGGACTGTTAGATGTCTAATTCCAAAGCCTTTTGGCCACAGAATTGTTTTTTTATATATTTGCCACAGTATTTTTTTACTGCATGTATATTATTTGGGTTAAGAAGGGAAAGAGTTACCTAGGAATCAACCTATATAAAACATTGCCCTTGTGGAATGGGATTTACCTAGTAGATTATAATCTACCAAGGTACGATTTAACCTATACTTAACACTGCCAAGTCCTATCACAATGTCTTGGTTGACAGAGGTCACACTTAAGTAGACAGCAATCATCTCCTTGCCCCACCTCTGCTCTAGATATCATCCTAAGCTCTACCTCTCTGCCTTCTGCCCAGGGAACTCAGATCTATAGGGAAGCAAATGATAGCAGGAAGTTAAGAATCCCTGCTATGAAAAATAGGGTCCGAGTCCACAGAGTCAGTATCTAGTATAGCAAGGTGCATTTGAGTTTCTGCTCCACCACCTACTAGCTTTATGATCTCAGTTTCCTCATCTCAAACAGACATGGTGATAGTAAATACATCAGAGTTAGGAAGTGAGGATTAAACTGGGTTATTCAATTTAAAGTCCTTCTCCCAGGATCCAAAACAGAGAGAGACTGCCTTAATAAATGCTATCTGTCACTGATAAGAATAGTATATAATATTAAACTAAACACACACACACATCCTAGAATAGTTCTCATTTTTAAATGACCATGCTTATGAAACTAACATCATTTTTGTCACTTTCTTTTTATCTTTCTCATCTTCTCGACATCACTTTCTTGCCCAAATGTCCCACCCTGTATTCTCTTAAGGTGTATCTTTCTGACAACTCTTCAATTCTTTAAGATAAATAAATAGTCTTTTTCTCCCTTACAAATATTATTTTCCCAATTTGTATTTATTAAAGTTTTAAAGAGGAATGTTTATGACCAGTATGAAATCTTATTTCACCCACGAATATTGATTGAGTCCTTTTCTTGCTTGTCTCTTTAAGTTCATATCTAACTTATGTAGTGTTACTGCCTTTAGGAGATTATCCCACTTTCTTCAAGTGTGTTTTTCTCCTTATGATCAGGTAAAACACACTCTTATTAGCAGACACTCTTTCTAAATGAGCATCTCAAGTCAAATAATAGCCAATACTTACTATATGATGGTACTTTTACATGCATTAACTCTAATCACAACCATCTCAACATCTCTATTGGGTAGAATAAAAATGAGTAGATATAGTCCTTTACATTTTCATATGAGAAAATAGCGAAGTTGTAAATTGAGAATTCTAGCTCGGGTCTGTTTGAGTCCAAAGCTCATGTGTTATTTTTCTTTGCACCACGCTGCCTCTCAAAGGCTTTGAAGTGTTTTCATTTCCAAGTTCAGCGTAGGGCTTGTTCAGCTCTGGCCACATAGGCTTCTTAGCTTCACTGAAGGAATTGAGGAGACAAAGTCATAGTTGTCCTATCTTCTCTACCATTGCCCTAAATCTTAGAATCCTGCTGGATCCAACCAGGGACTTTCTGACAGAGTCTTGCCTCTCATATTGAGGATGACTAGGTGGTGGAATTAAGAAAGGATGCTCCGTAGTGCTGGGTCTTTTGAGTGGTGAGCTATGGCCTCTGGCAAGATAGCCCTCCTCCTGAGCACTTCTCAAGAACTGATGCAAGTCCCGGCCTGGTAAAAGCTATAGAGTGTACTCCTTAGCAATAATTTCAGTCAAGGTGCCCTAGTCTTATAAGTGGTCCATCTGCCTGATGCATCTGTTTTTCTTCCCTATCCCTCTTCTTTTGGGGGTTTCAGTAAAGCCCTCTGACTTTGGAAGTCTCCTTTCCCATCTCTTAATGAAGCGAGGAATCTATCTCTATAGCTCAGACACCCCTGTTCCCTGTCTGGTGCTTTACCTGGGACGTCGATGATACCAGAGTCCCTTTCTCATGAGGACCCTGGAAGGACTCTAGGGAGAGATGTGAAAGGATCGGTTCTCTTTAAGCCACTTCAGCCACTTACTGTGTCAGCCATTGTTTTGCCAAATGTCCCATGTGGCAAAGTAGTAGGAAGGGTCTTAATGTTTTAGCCCACGTCCTCCAACACTCAGGTGCTCCTTCTGCTTGGCATCTGTCTGTACCTGAGTATTTAAGCCTGTATATTATCTCGTGTAATTCATGTAAACTTTCTCACATGTCAGAAGGGGGTATTAGTAATGTGTTTCCTTTGAAAAGTTGCTGGATAACCTGCTATACTATACCCACCATTCTCTTATTTGTGTCTCTGTAAGCCAAAATATTTTGGCCCGAAGAGGCAAGCATAAATGATTTGCAGCAGAACCCATAGATTTTATTCTATGTAGCAAGCCTTTTGGGACAAGGATTTGTATCCTCTTCAAAATGAAGGTTTTATGTCATATCATGTTATTGAAATTTTTAATGTGATAACATAGTTCAGTGTATTAAGGGAGCTCAATTAAAAGAAGGTTTGTGTTTTTCAAAGAGGTAAAGGAAGAGTTTTTTTCTGTTCATTCTGTGAGGGTGTGTTACTTATACCTGAATGAGATTATGGACAAGAGCTGGATTCACTGCATAATATTGCTAATCATGTTGGTCATTCACCATTCTTTGTGTCTTGGTCTTATTAGCTCAAGTGGAATTAAGGATGTTGATAAGACTGTGGAGACCTGAGCCAACATGCAGGACATTGGACCTACAGAGTAGGTCACATCCGTGTGCCATTAAGCCATGTCTGTGTGCTTTTTAGGAAATGGCAAATATTATTGGCTGCACACCTTTCATGAAAGGTGCCTGTCATGGCAGAAAAGAACCAGGAAAGGGGAACAAGATCTTGTGGGGAGAAGAGCAGCAAATGTCTTAAGAAAGTGCTATGACTTATAATGAGAATAAAAGGAACATACAGAAAATCATAAAGGCTTAAGGTCGTGTTTGTAAAACCCCTAATATATTTTTTATTTGCTTTGGGATAAAAGTCTTCCATTAGGGTTCAGAGGCCAATTTGAGTCTTTAGGGGCTTAGTCCTTTAGGGGAACTCAGTCTCTAGCCTGTGAAGCATTTAAGTAGAAATTAAAGTAGGTCATCTTATTACTAAGGAGAAACCCCCAAGCAAGATAGTAAAACAAATCTTACTTGTTGGAAAAGGTCAAGGCTAAAATGAACAAGTCTCATAGGAGGCAAAAAGAATCTACCCCCAATGTTTAGCCACACTAAATTTACACTAGCCTACACAAACTTGGAGCCATACTTGGTCTTCAAAATTTGTCAGTAATCATTACATATCTGTGAGTCAGATGTGTAAACATATCTGTAGTTGTTTTACTGCCCGGGGCAGTTTTTACATACAGACATTCGGAACAGGAATGCTGGAAACGTTGGCTGTGAAGTACGGAACACACATATTACCACAACCACACCATCCCCGCGGCCATCAGCACTTCGCTCACTAAATGAATAAATGCAGGATGCAGACCAAAGGGTGAATGAAGAAGAGAAAAAGAAAAGACATAAGAGAAAAAAAAGAATGAAACAGGGCCTAAAATGAGAACCTAGAAATAGGATAGAAGCTGTTGATCCTGAGCCTGTGCCCTGTGATTTCCAAGGTGATCCCAGGTGACATAATCTTTCCTTACTTTTTTCAGGCTACTATCATTCGTGAGGAGATTGGTGTTTACTCATACTCTAAGTTATGTCTAAAGAATAGTTGTAATGGGGATTCATCTTTCTTAAATTTTTAGGGACTTCTGCAAGTTTATGGGACAGAGTGTGTGGTAGATACAAATGGAAAATTTCTCCATTATGAAGTTGGTCATCTTATAGTCTTGGGATTCTGGACAGCTAAAAAAATACTATTCTAGTAATGAAAATAAGTATTAGCGAACATGCTCAGCCCTTAAAAGAAATCAGGCAGAGGCCCAAGTGAACAATCAGACTTGGAACTTAATCAAGAGGTTTGCCCCTTCATACCACTGTCATTGACATTTTGGATGCCTTTGACATAGAAGGTTGAGAAGAACTAATAGGAAGGTGATGGTTGTGACTGAAGGTATTAGGGGGCTTTATAGTAGGGGTCACTATAAATTCTGTAGACTAAATAGAATTTTAATAACTCAATAGTCATTGAGAGGTAGACTGTCATTCATCAAAGGCATTGAATAGCAAAATGTATCCATTTTCAAATTATTTTTGTTCTAACATATCTTTAGCTACTTAAGTCAAAGGGTGGGTAAATGGATCATTGTGCACATTAGAATTAGACTGAGACTATTGATTCAGGGTTTCTAGTGAGTGAATTATCAATATGGCCAGCTGCAAATTTCTTTTGAAATCACTGTGAATTTGCACATCAGTGCATTTGAATAGATCATGCATATAACCTATATTATTGTTACAGTGAATCCCTTGTAGGATGTACAATGTTATGGCTATTATACAACTTCAGTAAACCACGTGGCCCTGAGTTACCAAAAATACTTTATCTGGTGATTCCATCGGTGTGTTAGGTGACACATCCTGTAATGCTAAAAAGATATGTGATGTTCTGAGACATCCTGTGCCAAATAGCCCCAGACAAAATGAAGAGTAAGTTAGGCTCACACTATGTGCTGCTTAGGAAAAAGCAGAATATCAAGCTCCGCCATTCTCTAGCAGGTTCTGGGACGTCAGTTACTGGCCTCTCACTTCACTAAAGAACCCAAGAAAGGAGATGATCCATGTAATGACAGTACTCCTGGATAAGAGGGAAAGGAAAGATTATATTTGGGCAAAAACTTGCGACACTGCCTTCTACCCCGGGAAATTTATATGGTGGCATTGTTAGCTCTATGAAATGATTCCTCCCTGCTTGGTAATTATAAGAGAAATGCAGGCACCTCAGAATATATTTACCCATAACCAAGTACCCAGGCACCTCAAAATTTATAGAACAGATTTGTTCCTGAAAAATTGAGCATTTAGTGACAGTTTATGTCGTGAATCTAATTTGCCCTTTAACATCCACAATGCATTATTCTAGTAAAAAACCTTGATTTCAAAACAAACAGAACTATATCTTTAGAATATTTTTAAGCAAATTTGAGGAAATTTTAAAATATTTAATCAAAAACTTAAAGGAAAAAAATCATCACAGTGATTGACTTGTCAGTCAAATAGCTAAAATGGAATAGTTGAGCATATCATTTTTACTGCCTCATATGGTGGGTCAGAGACATGGAGATGGTAAGCCCAGTAGTTTCACAGTTTAGATACATTGTCCACCTTTTTAAATCATTGACATATCTGATACTACATTCAAGCTAGTCCCTTTAGACTTTATCTTCACATTTATGTTATACTTCTCTATAGACAACTTTAGTCCCATGATTCTTATGAAATCTCACTGAGATTTTGATTAAAGCATCTTTTGATCCAGGAAATTCAAATAATAAAATAGCCAGTTACTGTTCAGTGATGGCAATGCATTCTCTTCCGGTCAGGATAGCGTTGAATTAGATCAGAAAGAGAAAGGAAACTTCAATCTCATTTTTCATATATATATATTTAAAAAATTACTTTAGTCAGTCAGTAGAAAATACCAGAATTTAATTTTCTTCTTTACTAATGTCTTTATCTCACAAAATTACTCACAGCTCTCCTACCCCAGCCCTTTCACTCTGTTCCTGAATTGGACCACAGCAGAAGCCAGAATATACAGCCAAGTACCACTGATTTTATTGCATGTATTTAGACTTAGTGTCACTTAGTGTAAACCTAGCAAATTTGATCCTAGCAAATTTCATATGCTGAACTGCTCTACTTCGAAGGATACCATCTAGAGATTCTCTGAAGAATTCTTATGACATGAGTTAATGTGCAGGTATGTTACCAAACCATAAAAACCCACATCTCTTTGGTTCACGTGTCTTAAACAGGCATGTGGGGATAAAAGCAGAAGCATTTCCTTGGAGCCCTTAATGGAATGTGAGCTCTGTGGACAAATGCTGTACACTGGTCCTTCTCACCAAGACTTAGTGACCAACTGTGAAATGAAAGTAGAAGGTCAGCAAAGCAGCTGAAGGCCATAGCCAGTGGTAAACCAAGTTGTTTATCCCAAGATCATCGAGGACCAGGTTCCCCATTTCATCAGAATAATTGATTTTCACAGACATGCGTAGCTCTGCTTTGTATGGAGCTAAGACAGTGAAGCAGTATAGTCTCTAAGTACTTGAAATTCACAGAAAACCAATATAAATATTCCAATATTGTAAGACCCAGAAGAGGTGCAATTACTTGAAAAAATTTTCAAAAAATCCTGAGCATTGTTGATTTCTGCAACTAAATGTAACTTTCTATTATTAGTCTATCATGCTTATAGCTTTATGTCGGTCTAGTAAAAATTAATTATATAAATTACATATAAAATAAAGAGCTGAGAGTCTACTTATAATGATTTTTTTTCTGAAATTAACATTATAGGTTTTCAAAACCTAAGCATTTTCCCGACCAGAATCTCTATAAACTACTGTTAGAGTCATTTTGGACTACCATGACAAAATACCATAGACTGGGTGGCTCAAACAACAGAAATTTATTTTCTCGTAGGTCTGGAGACTGGAAGTCCAAGATCAAGGTGACAGTATGGTAGGATTCTAGTGAGGAACCTATCGCTGGCTCACAGACAGCTACATCCTTGCTACGTGCTCTCATAGCATTTTCTGGGTGCATGCCCATGGAGAGAGATTGCTCTCTCTTTCTCTTTTTATAAGGCTACCAATCCTATAGGATTAGGACCCCACCCATATGACCTCATTTAATCTTAGTTACCTCCTAAAAGCTGGCCACATTGGAGATTATGGCTTCAATATATGAATTTAGGGGAAACATTATTCAGCCCGTGCCAACTATATTCGTCATAGTCAAGTTCCTTTCAGTACAAATGTTTTTAATACCTTTTCCCTAGAGATACCCATAAATGTTTACCGAAATGAGACTTATATGAATGTACCAGATTACTATCTCAGGTCTCTACATGGTCTTTTAATATGCTAAATTCATTATAGCATTCTTTAATCATTGTTACCACCCCTGACACAAGCTCCTTATGTAAAGGAATATATGTAGAAAGTTTTCATTACTTTCTCTTAAAGAGACTGCTTTTAAAGCTACCACCTGCTCCATAAACAGTCATGTCATAACCAGCCATGCAGAAACAGCAATGTGGGTCTACCTTGCATCATTGACAATCTACTGTCAAGTCAACATGAATGTAAAATAAATTTCTGTAAAATCAGTCTTATCTTCACATTGACTTCTATATAAAATAGATGTATAATACCAGAGCCAGAAAGAACAAAACCCTGAGTATAAATGGAAAACTTTGAGACAGGGAATGGCGTCAGCATGCTGGCCAGCCCCGTGACCTGATCACGTCTGGGACTCACATCTTGCGCCGACAGTTTCCTGTTGGGAGGTGTGGTTCTCCTATCATTTTCTTAACTGTGGGGTCCTTTCTCCACTTCTAGGCATTAGCACCTTGACTGTACATTTACGAATTCCCAAAGGATAAATATGTGTGGCGATAGATGTGTTAATTAACTAGATGGGAGAAATCCTTTAACGGTGTATATCACATCATAACAAAGTACACTTTACAATTCCATGTGTCAGTAATACCTCAGGAACACTGAAAAAAGATACAAATTCCATCAGTCCATGCCTTTTCCATCCCAACAACAGCATATTCGAGGTGTGAAGCTTGGTGATATCAGACAGTGGTCCCCCCGGTGTTTTGACGGTATCCTGAGCTGGAAACTGCCTTTGCCCTGCGGCCTTTTGTTTTATAATATCTAACTTGACTCATTATCTTAGTCTCAGATCCACAAATGAATTTTCAAGAAAGTGGCTCCTGAGTTGGGTCATTTTTGAGCTTTGTGAAATCTTAGCCGGCACTGGCCTGGTACATAGTAAGCACTCAATAGGTGTTTTCTGAGTGTGTCACACTTAAACAGTACGAGTGTGAGACTCGCTTATGTGGAAGGCAATGCCGGAGGAAGCGCAGATTTCCAGGAGCTATGATGGGGTGTGAAACAACTGTAATGCCAGCAGGTAGTCCCAGCAGCAGCAGGAAAAGGAAGGTCCTTTCTTTCATCTACCACGTCACGGACGGATGTGTAACATTGGACAATGTACTTAATTTCCCTGAGCCTCAGTTGTTTTTTTTTTTTTTAATCTGTAAAGTAGTATTTAATAATACCTGTCTCACATTTGATCTGTGTTATTTTGCCTAACAAATGTTAGTTTTTTTTTTTTCCTTTCCTCTCCCTCTATGGTGAATATGTGAATGAACTGAGCATTGTTTAAAACATTGTATAATATAATATGATGGCATATATTATATAATATATTTTATGCATAAGAAAAAAAATATGTGTGTATATACATATATGATATAATTATGTATATGACATATATAATATATATGTCATATATATATATGATATAATATGACCATCCTCTATTTTCCAGTAGTGTGTGATCTACAGGATACGATGTCCAAGAAACAATTAATATCTGTTCTTTTCTTTGTGTTGTTTTGTATAATGCAGACAACTTTAAACACACCTGCAACCCTGCATGTGACCAAGCGCCATGTGTAGCCAAAGCAAAGCAGTGACATTTTTAAGCCTTTCGGTACTGTTTATATTACTCCTGCTGACATGGAAATTCCTTCTTTAACTTGAAAGAGAACTCTGAATTCAAAGGGAAAGATGCACAATAAGAATTAGCTCCTGGTTTCGGAGGAGCCTGTGTTTCAGTATATTATAACACATGCACAAAAAGGAGATGTTTTAATGTTCCAATGAATATTTGTGCCTTAGAATAACTTGTGGGAATCCTCTCCTTGAGGCAAAAGAAAAAAAAATGCTCGTAAGCAGCAGCACATGGTCACTTATGCCTCAAGTGGAGTCCCACTGCCCCAGGACAAGCCACAGATAATGTGGGTTCTGCGTGCTGTCCCTGGTGGCTCAGAGACACAGACACTTCTGATTCCACCAAATGCCAGACCCTGTCTTTATACCAGAGCCTGTTGTCCATTTGGCTGGATGTTCAAATCAAGAAATCTACATCCCTCAAGGCTGGATGTAAGGCTTGAACTAGCATCCCAGAGAAAAAAAGGTCAGCACTTTGATACACAGCTCCCACAAAATGGAATTTTAATGAGCAGAAGCAAAACCTGATCTCCTTGCTCAGAAAGCAGATGTCTTTGTTCTCTTCGTGTTTTAACATTTCACTAGCTCAACATCTCCCCTTTTACTCTGGTACCTCTTCTCTAAGAACTGAGGAGAGGCCGTCTGTGCTTCTCTGCACTGTTTTTTCACCTAAGATGTTTGGATTTGTGTGTTTTAGGAAACCATTAGGAAAGGTGTGTTGAGGCATCAAGATTTATTGTTCTGGAATTTTTCTTAGTGGGGAAATAGTCAAATTTTACCTAACTAATTGAATTTGGTGTTGTGATTAGGGAACCTGTGGCTTTTGGTACGTGATAATATGACTTGTGCTATATCCTTCATGTTATTGACTCACTGGGGAGGGGAGTGGCGGGTAAAGGAAGAGGCACAGGAGATAGACAGCTCTGGGAGATTCCTAAGAGTTAAACAAAAGCCTGAAACCTTTGATGTCTGCTTTTATCTGCTCTGAGAAAATATACTCAACTTAGATTCCTGTTTTTTAAAAACAGGTTTTTGTTTCTGCACAGTGCTTTATTGTTAAAACTCAGATTGCAAAGACAAAATTTGGGAAGCTTTTCTTCCCCATAAACAGATACATGTGGGCCCTTCTGGGCACCATCCCAGGCTCTCCTTGAAGTAGCTAGTGTGTGTGCGTGAGTACTATAGCATCCCCTTCTGAGTGCAATCAGAGGGCAATATGGCATTTTCATGAGCTCTATCAAAGTGTTGTTGTATCCAGAGGCCAAAAAATTTAAGAAACATTTTTTTTCTTCCTAACTCTTTTATGTGCTGCCAAAACAGAGTGGAAAGATAGGTATTGGAGCCTTGTTGTGCCTCTCCAGGCAAGCTTCGTTCATGTCTGGCTTATTTGTCCAGCCTTTCATGATGATGGAGGTGTGCTTCAAGAGCAGACTCAGTTATTCCTGATGTTGACCCATTGCTCAGGGTAGCAGGAGCAGCTTTCTCATACAGCCTCCCTTATTAACAGCAAAGCCATTTTAGCTGTTATAAAATACTTGTGTCTAATGGCTGGCAAGCTTTGTGCTCAAATTCATGTTCTGCTCTTTCCGTAAAGAATTATGTCTCAACAATTAAAAACCCTGGATGTGGGGGGTGGTTGTGAGTGTTAGAGACTAACTATATCATGGACGGGTATTTTCTCTGTAATCTAAGCCTGAATTAGAAGAACATCACAGATGCACAGTGCATTGACGTGGAGCACATGCATGCATTTAAATCACGTATATCTTACTTTTTTACTGATGTAATTGTGAAATATGTTCTTTTTGCATTCATAATTAGGGGGTGGAACAGATGGTGAAGGCTTAGTTTAAAATAATCTGTCATTAAAATAACCTAGCCTACTGGTAATTCTTCACTCTAACTGGAGTTAGGTCATAGGGAAAGAGTTTGAGGTGATTTTTTTTTTCTCTTCTGCATTGGAATGTAGAAGAAAGAACCACTAATTTTAGAGTAGTGATATACATGAGAATTGTCCCTATAAGGGCACCATAGTAAATTTCACTCTGAAATTTGGCTACACTGGAATATGCAGGAAAAAAAAGAAAGCAGAGACAAAACTACTTCAACAAATATAAATCCGTTTAGCACAATGCATTAAACATTAGTATACCTTCAATCATGAAGCTATAGTTAGTTTCATATCCTGCAAGGAAATAACTTCATCATTTGACAAATACTGTTAGAGACACTAGGCTTTTGTGGTTAAGAAACTATGCATTACACTTTATATGTTACACTGATGATAGGGGATAGAAATTATAATTACAGGCATTATTATTCAGAGATGCTGTAGCTCCTGACTTCTGTATCCAAGCCTCATTCCTGCATGTGTACCTCATGGACTTACTGGGATGTGACAAAGGAAATCACCTATCAGCCCCATTGTGAGGGCTTAAAACTGGTTTTAGTAATAAGAAAACTGTCTTGATAAAGCAGCTACTTGTTTGCCTTTAAAATGTCTGTTTTACTGTTTCTTCTAAGATTTTATTCTCCATCTGCTTTGAGGAAAGCAGATAGATTTCAGCATGGCTTTCTAATAAATCTTCTCAAGGAGGGACTAGCATTAACATTTGTGTAGGTTCTTTTTCATCTTAATCCAACCTTAGTTAATAATCAGAAAATTTTACATACTGAGTTAGAAGATGTAATTAACCCTTTGACCCCAGAATTTTAATTGGTGCCTGTTGAAAACAGTGGGCAGTTAAAAAAAAAAATTAAAAAGTAGCCTGCAGTGATTGAAACAGCTCAGTGTATAGTAGCTTTCTTGATTTAAAATTTTTAAAAATTCCATAGAACTTTCAGATTAATCACATTTGGTTCCCAAGAATAACTGATTGAGGTTTGTTTCTTCCTCCCACCTTTTAACACTTAGACACCCACATTAAACCAATATTGATGCTACTCTTAAAACTTTTCTAAGTAGCAAAACACAGCTAACTCTAAACAGGGGTCACCCTGAATGAGAAGGTAACGGCTGTGTGCAGAGCGACCTTGCCAAAGTGCTGTAGACTTGGTTTCATATCCCATTCTCTATTTACAAGGTAATCAAAACTGAGTTATAGACATTCATTTCACACTGTAGATATAATTGACTGAAATGATAAGCATAAAAGTGAAAATTAACTAACCCGTTTTGTTTTGTTTACCTGCATGATGACAAACAACTAATCTGAGTAGTTGTTTTTTTTCCCCACCAAATTGGCTGTTTTTTTAATTGAATTGACTGGATGCTTTGTGTCATGTAGACATAGACTCGTTTTTAATTCACCAGGAAATTGGAACATGTGTCAAAGCTCTATTTTTGCCAAACAAAACTGGCCAGTTCTTAGATCGCCGCTGTTTAATAGCATCAGATGTTTAGCCTCCAGATATCCCTTTTCCCTGCTGTAGTGTCCAGACCTCAAGTATTTTAGCAAGTTCATGAGATAGGAACCTCAGGTTAAAAAATTATACTCCCTTCAGTGAAAAAGTAAAGGATGTGTGTCGATGGCAAATGAACAGCACTGGGTATTTTGGAAGACTATAAAAGAATCCAGTCTAACTCTGATCTTCCAAATGTCAGGAGAGACCCCAGACTATGTTAGACATCTGTGGCATCAGAATCTGCAAATAATCTAATAGCTCCATAAACAACTCTTGGAGGAAATCATTGGCATCCCTCTTAGTCATTCTGGCATGTGTGATATGAGGGAAAGAGCATTAGGTTAGGAGGCAGAACTGGATTTACTAAGCCTTGTTTAAGCAGTTGTTAGGTGCTGGCTAGATAAAGTTCAATAAGACATTGCCCCACTCTTGAGAAATTCAGTCTCTTTGGGAGCTGACTAAGCCAACCAGGACCATATGATCTCGTAAATTCTTAAATAATATTGGAGCACAACAGATTTAATCCTGGTTCTGCACTAGCTGGCTATGATCTTGTCCAGCCACTTAGCCTCTCTGTGCCTCAGTTTCTTCACCTGTAAAAGGAGAGTGTAGACTACAGATTATCTCTACGCCATCTCCATCAGTCCTTTCTTCTGCTCCCTATCCGACTTCACATTGTCACTCGTGCCCATTAAAGTTCTCTTGCGTGTGTCCTTCTAATCGGACAGTGGCATTTTAAGGTTTGAGAAGATGGCTTACACAAATCTCTGTGACTGTATGCCCAGCCATGGCTGTTTAGGTTGAATCGAAAACCTAAACAGGGCCTTTTATCCATGGGGAAGAAGAAAAGGTCAAAGCCGGGAGAGTCTTAATCCTCATGAGTCATCCACAAGAGACATCTTGTTTGAGGTGAAGGCATGTTGAAATGAGATCCTTCTCCAACTTCTACAAAGGCAACTTCTCTCCCTTTTGCACTGGTTCAAAATAAGATTCCACTGTACCACACTCTAAGCTTGAAAGGTTGGATCTCACTAGTGGGGGTGGCAGTTCTGTCAAAGCTAAGGAGCCCAGTTCCCTTAGATAGTATTTTGCTCCCTATCCCATAGCTGGTTCCACAGAGATATTACAGAGCAAAGGTGACGAGGTGACCTACATGGACGTGACTTATAAACTCTCTTGTCAGCCCATTTCCCCTTTGTCTCCAACTCCTAATGAGAGGATTCTATCATTTGAACAAATCATTCAAAAACAAGTGATTTGTTTTAAGAAGTTATAGTCTGACTCTTATTATAAATATTTTGACTTAAGAAATGCTATACAGTTTATTTTTTCATTAACGTACACATACCAGTTAGAGAATCTTTATTTTTAGTGGAAGGTAGTAGAGTTATTGAGTCTGACTATGATTCTGAATCCTAACTCTACCACTTACCAGGGACAGGCATGTTGCCTACCTTTACTAAGCCTCAATTCCCTTGTATGTAAAATGTACATAATAATATAATTACCTGAGATGGTAGTTGAGAAAATGAAAAGAGACAATAAATGCAAACTGCTTAGCACATATTGCTTAATAAATGTAAGCTATTATTATTGTAGTGTCTTACCAAAATCTTGTTTATCATGTAATTCGCTTTTATGTGGAGCAATACAATGCGACTTTTGAATTGTTTTTAGACCCTACTAAATCAGAGGAAGAAGTTGAGTGCTACCCACAGTTTCTGGCCAGTAGGTCTATAAAATGGGATCAGGAAGGGTGGAATCTGAATTTCATATATACATATAAATATATATATACACATATTACCATATGTATAGATATATATATATATTTCATATATTCATATATAGCTCCAAAAACAAGTTCAGTATTTTAAGAGACTGAAATTACCGTTGAGAGTTGAGACAGTGCATTCATTTTTCTAATTGAATTTTACACGCTTCTTCCACATTTCAATGTTTTAAAGTTATGTCATTAATTTAGTGTTGCCATGGACCTTGTTCCCACTGTGGGTTTCTCATACATCCAAATTCACCACACCTTTCAATACTAATCTTTAAAACTTCGTTTTCTGTGCAAACAGTACCTGTGCAATCTACCTGCTTAAAAATAAATAAATAAAGCAAAACAGAAGACATGAAGATGATGAAAGATATAACATGCACTGGGATTGCAAGAATTTGAAACACATTTATTCTCATTTTGAGTGGTTCATAACAGTTGGAATCCATGATGATTTACACCACTCATCAAAACTGAAAAAGCAGCCCCTCCTTTTGCAAAGCGAAGTAAGGTTTCAGGAGTCACAGATGATGTGTAGCATCCTTTTTTCCTTTATCAATTCTTATTTTGTTTTTGTTTTAGGAGTCATAATAGAAAGCTCTATTAAAATAAAACTTTAATACAGAGTCTTTGCAGAAGAGGATTACAGTTTGTAAGGTTTCAGCCTACAAACATTCACCCATAAAACATTGGCTTTTCCTATTTCTTCTAACACAGTAAGCACTAAAAGTGAAGAGGGCATAATCCTTTATTAATTAGTAAATTATCGATGTCCATAGTAGCTCAAGTGGTGATTTTACTTTCTCTTCATGTAAGAACCCTTTTTTCTCTCATTTCATTACAATTTTCATTCCAGTGCAGCTATTAAATGGAGAATCTTGCTGATTCAATCTTAGTACCTACTGAATCCAAAAAACTAAAGGCAACATCTCATAAAATCAGCATGACTTGATTTTATACATGAACGTAATATATCTTGATCAAAAGGACAGAGACATAAGGAAGTCACTGAAATAAAGGAAAGCTTGTAATCTTAATTGAGACCTTTAATTTGTTCGTGTATAACGCAATACTAAAAGGTCTTAGGACCATTTTAAACATGAAAGAAAAAAATGATCTTCAATTCGATATGTGTTGCTTTGTATCAAATGTCTTACTAATTAAATCTCCTTCATATGTATTTACTAACCTGTTTATGTATGTATTTTTTCTGCAGTCCCTCGATGGCTTTGTATTTGCACTAAATCAAGAAGGAAAATTTTTGTACATTTCCGAAACCGTCTCCATCTACCTTGGCCTCTCACAAGTAAGTAAAACTATTTAGATTCTTGGCTGTGATTGTGAAGCCTCCTTGAGCCTCCTGCTTTTTCCTTCCCATTCTGCTTAGCATGAATTATCAAATTTATTCTTGAATGGTTCTTCCTGTCTCTTCTCGCAAAGTCAGTGAGAAAATTGTACGTCAGTTTGGAACGTTCAGAATAAACTTGTGCTCAAAAACTTTAGTCTCCCTCCCCGCCCCCCAAGGATCATTATTAATTTATTGAGAACAAATGAAGTTTCTTCCCTCAGTTGTTTTGAACTTTGGAACCTCTGTGGCTGATAGGAGAGGGACATAGTAATAGCGCTTCCCTTGTGTCCTATTACTGGATGTTTACGGAGTACCCTGCATTATCCTGGGAGCTGACACAATGACAGGGAGTCATCTGGAGTCAAGAAATGCTGAAAGAGACCATTAAAATGTGTTGCAGGGAGGGTTCCAACAAGGATATATTTCGCCGCTTTTGCAAATGCTTCCTAATGCTGAAAGACAATTCGTAAACTAAGATAGCTTTCCATTATTTGCAGTTTAATTTCTCACGTGAATCTGTCAGAGGTTAAACGAAAAGAAGGTGGAGACAGATGGGGCATGGGACAAAATCCTAGATGTTAGTTCTCAATATTCCTCTGTAACACAAAACTTTTACTTCCGTTAGATCCCAAGACACAGGCTATGTCTACAGAATGCCAATATACCCTGAAGAAAAGTTTACAAACCAGCTAATTATCCAGATGTTTTCTCCATAAAAATGCTGAACATCTGGATATTTGTGCCTATACAGGTGATTGGCTGAGTTTGACCCTTTTCATCTGGTGGTTTGGCACAAGGAAAATGCAGTCTTCACAGGAGGGATTTTTTTTGTCTGTGTGATGATCTGCCAGATGTATAATCTACTCCTCATTCAGTTGCCCCTTGGAGATAAGATTTGTCTCTCTCCTCTTAAGCAGCACCCACTCCACCCTCCTTGCTTCTGAAAGTTGGCACTGTTCTAAGGGGGGCCCTCCAACATGGCTGGAACCTTTTGACTATTAGTGAGTTTGCTGGAAATCAAGACAGACATTAGAAAATAATAAAGAGAGATATTTGGCATTTGCAGAGGATTGGGGGAGGAGGAGAAACACTGCCAAATTTGATTATTTACTGTTGAGAATCCAAGTGAGGGGTCCATTAACTTTTCCTTGAAGAGCATGTGAGCTATTTTCTATAGTGTATAGAGTAATTCTATTTTATGTGGACTTCAGGAAACCAAATGACAGAAACTGTGCTACTGTTAACTCAATATTAGTATTCTTGCTGAAGTATCTCATTGAAATCTCTGGTTTTGTAATTGCCTTTAATAGACTTTAAGCCTTGTCTTAATCTGTTTGGGACATAGTATTGGGAATCTCCAATTTTGAAATTAGTGTGCCACCATGTTAATGCTGAACAGAACCGGAAACACCGCTGTTTGTTGTTCTGCAGGGCCATATTCATCTGTTTTATGCAGAGTATCCAACAAAGTTTAATCAGCCAGTGAAGAAGGATGAATAATTAGTTTAAGCAGGTAAATGCTAATTAGGGAACTCCTGAAAAGCATCCATTATATACTAGCTCAAAACACATTTTACAGCCCTGGTTAGTGGTGTAATCCAAATTCTGTCAAGGCAACTGCATTTTCTGTAATTGAGATGTGTATGTTTGCTTTGCATAACAGATGGCTCTGTATGCTTAGACTGATAGCTAGGAAAATAATAATTGCATTATTCTGGCCAAAAGAATATTAGCTCTTGGGTTTTGGCCATTTCAGTCAGTCCTCCTGCCAGCACAGCATATGCACATATATGGATTGGATTTTCAAGGAAATTGATGCATCTGGAATAGTGTGGCCATCTGAAATATCATCTGTTCAAGAAAAATTTGGCTTTAACCCTGTGCTGGTTTCTCCTTAAAAGCAGTTTATTTCACTGCTTCTCTACTGTACCATTAAATCGGTCTTTTCCTAAAATCTGAGACACATCATGGAGGTTTCTGCAGAATAAAGCGGCTGTGTATAGACGCGGTACTTAGCTGGCAACTTCTGTGCAGCCATTCCCTTCTTTTGTGTGAGACGGGTTTTAAAGTGCCTATCAATAGACAGCATTTCGACTTCCCCGGGGGCAGACGCTGGCTGCAGTGTGCTGTTGCCCTTGGGTGGATGTGTTCATTGTTGCCAGAAACAGTCAAATATGCAGGTAGAGGCTCTGAGATACAAGACAGAGATCTTGTAGTCACTGGAAGTGATTTTTGCATAACCAATGTATGTATTTAGCGTTCAGAACTAAAGTTTAAGAATAGTTCTGTGTCAACATAAAAATAATCTGATAAGAGCATGATATGTTTTTAAATGCCCAAAGAATGAGAGGATAAATAATCTGTAATAATATTTTGGGAAGGGATTTCCAATGCAGTTAATCTTCTAAGTCCTGTCAGATAGTTCAGATTCCTGAGACATCACCCTTCCCACATTTCCTCAGCACCCCGTTTATTTATAGGGATGTGGAGTGGTCATGTACAATGTAAAATGTACTCAAAGTTATTAAGTTAAAACTTAATCTTTTACACATACACACACACACACTCTTAATTAAATGCAAACCAAATGCTCTGCTGTGTCCTATAACTTTGCTTTAGTGATCAGTCTATCAAATTCTAGACAGTGGTAAGGAATCTATAAAGTTAGGGTCCCTCATTTCCTTTTTAAATAGTTTCATTAAATAAAGACAACATGTAACTGTATCATTAAAGACTTACCAAAACCAAAACAAAAAAGACCAGTGAAATTATTGAGGAATACTGTGAGCATGATAGTTTGTTAGAGCAGAGTTGTGCCTGCATTTGTAACTCAAGATATTCCTTCCTCAGTTTTATTTTCTTTCAACATGTAAATAAATATGGTGGCTTTAAAACGGCTTATGTTCAAGAAAGAATTAGGATTCTTTTTTGGCTCATGAGAAAACTAAGTAGATAAACTTCTGCTGAGCTCTGTTGTGTAGCAGGAATATAGAGACAGCTGGAGTGGATTTTTCTTCTACACTCCATTGAGTGTAACAGCTCCTGGTGTCCAGCGTGTGTGTATGTGTGTGTGCACACCAGTTATTCTCTCTTTAAAGCATTTTCATGTTGTCATGATGACAGGAATGAAGTGATCTATGATGATGTCTGAACCTCCTCAGCAGTCCTTTTGACTTTGCCAGACAGATATTTAACTTAACATCCAAGATGTGGTTTCAGGTTGTAGAAATGCACACTGTTGACTTGCTTCCCTTGGTAGAAATGATTTCCAGTGACTCACCCTGAGGCCTTATCTTAAAGGAAGATCCCTAAGTGATGATGCAGACTTCAGTTTACATGGAGATTAAATGACTTCTTCTACCAGTGATGGCCTTCAGAGCTACTAAACAGAACTCTGCTCTCTAGCTATAATGGAATAGGCAGAAGCGAAAATGAGAAAACAGTGAATTCTCTAACACTGAAAACAGTGAATTCTCTAACACTGATATGTAGCCAGCTTTTATGAAATCTCTTTCAACACGTAAAGAGCTTAATCACTTTATATGATAAAGTGATTATATGAGACTTTATATGATAAAAACATTTCTAGTTTGATATAGGATTTAAAGCTTAGAAAAATATTTATTTGTTGGCTTATACCCTCCTCTTTTTACAAAGGAAATAGCTTACATATACAAATACAAAAATAATAATAATAATAATGGCAAAACAGAACCAGGGAATAAGGGAAAAAGCTAACAGTAGGTAGGTAATCTGTTGCCACAGAATAGAACACAAAAGAGGCTTATAAGGAACTGTTCTAAATGGTCTGATAAAGCTTCGCCTTAGCTAGGCAGTTCCTAGTAACCAAAGCAAAAAGGGAAATACAAGCAAACTTTGAAACTATGGAAGCATCACTTCTTAAGGACAGCAAAGTTTTTCTGGGACAGAAATAAAAAAAAAATCTCAAATACAATTTCTCTAGGGCTAATATGTGGATTAGAACATATTGATTTGCTTCCATTGGAGCACACATTTAGAGGCTGTAATGTCCCACGTACCAAACGGGGACATACATATTGCAAATCTCATAGGCGGGCAGAAGATCCTTTCCCCACCCCACCTCAGCCATTGTGACAAAGATCATTTTGAGAGTGAGGTTCTGGTATCCGGGCACCTTACGATAGCATTGACGAGTTTGATGGTTTATGTGCTTTGAAATCAGCTTTTCCTATTCCATACACACATCTGCATTTTATTTTTTAATACTGATGAGAAATTTAACATTATAGTTGCCAGAGGCAGAGGACCGTGGTCTCAATCAACCAGAGGATAAAAATGGACTCATAGCTTTTAAAAACATTTTTTCCTTGAAAGTAAGGTGAGAGATGATGATTATTTTGATACATACTTATGCCAGCAAAATATTTTCAAGTTAACCTAGAGTCCTATTTAAAATAAAATGGGCTCTAGATCAAACTAGGAAATTAACAGATTTTTATGTTGTGATCTTATTAGAAAATCCCCTGCAGCCAGCTAAGTCCTCTCTTGAAATGCATTCTAATGCCACTCCCCCCCCCACCCCCTTCACCTCCAGGGCCCAGCTTGCATATGAGTCACTTCCCTTTTTCTCATTAAGTCCCCATTCTGGTAGAAGATACTTCCTTGCTGTTGTAAACCAGCCAAAAGGTGGCTACAGACAGGGTTACAAATTGGTTTGTATCTCTCTAGGCAGCTTGCCGAAAGGGGCAGAGTGGCTGCAGGTATAGGAGCTAATAGAGGTGAAGGTGGAAGGGGTAAATGGTTGTTTTAAATTTGGTCTCTTTTTTTTTAAGCCATGCAGAGGTATTTACCATCAACTCCTCTCCCCATCCTGTCGTTCATCTCCATATTTTAGATTTCTCTGCATTTGTTATATAGAATGGCAAATAAAATTACAGCTACAGCACACAAGTACAAGGTCAAATAAATGACAGAGCTCAGTCTATTTGTGAAGCTATTCTGAAAGGGAACCATGGTGCCAAATGTGGTTTATTTGAATAATAAAGAAGAATTAGATTCCCCTGATAACTTGGCTGAGGGCCAATAAATCACTGGAGGTTAAAGATGCTTTGCAACTGCCATGTCTTTCTTTTGCTTTTCCAAAGTGCAAACCTCAACTCTTTCACTCTGTTTTTCAATGCAAATCAAGTTGAGGTTAGTAGGTGGTTAATAGGCTTGCTTCCATGCTTGTAAAAGATATATATTTCTTTAGCGGTTTTTTTTTTTTTTTAAAAAAAGCCAGCATTAGCTTTCCTTACAAGTTATTACTCTTGTTTGGCATCATCACATCCTAGATAGCTGGAAGATAAAGACAAAAAAGGATTATTTCAACACAGCAGAGGGCTTATATTAATGGAGCCACGTGTGAGCGTTTTTTCAGTTAGTGTTCTAAATTTATGTAATGCTAGGATAACCTGGCTCCCTTTAATAAATGAATATACATAGCCCTCCAAATATTACTTTTTAGCCACACTCTGAAGCCTTTTGAGTAGGCATACCTTAATTGTTTTTCAAAGAAGAAAATGTATAATTTTCTGCAGCTTGTGTGTTTTTTTTCCCCAGCAAGTCTGCATTTTTCTCCTGTACTAATCATAAAAAGTTCATCACTTCTGGGTATAACAAAGAAAAATGCCCTTTTGAATGTGGAAGCTCTGAGGGTTTAGAGACTATTGAGAAAATATAAGTATCAAAATAATTCAGAAGCAGTACAAGGCACAGTGGCACATTATCAATTTACAACATTTAAATTGATAAATGCTCGGTGGTGAAGGCCTACAAGGGCACTTTGAAAAGCAAATAGCGACCTGGTGAAGAAATTGATTTCTCCCCACACCCCCGAAAATGACTGCATGATGCATCATTTGACTGCATGCTGTCCGAGTGCTTGACAGAGATAATCTCAGCAATCCCACGGGTGACCTTATCGTTCTCACCAGGGCAACTTTGTCTACGTTCTGACTTTGTGCATGTCAAGGTTCCTCCTGGCAGGATCCTTGGGGGAAAAAGTTCCTCTGTTCGATCCAGATATCGAACTGCTCGCTCTTCCCCCTTTTCCTTTCACCCCACCCTTCCAAAGAGGCAAACACGTCTCTTTATTTCCTCCGTAATTATGAATGAGTCAGGCAGAACACCGCAGCTCTGCGCTCTGTAGCTTTGTTGAAGCTTGTTACCCTTTAGTTCACATAGTTCTAGGTGATAATCTATGTTAGCAGGGAGCTTTTTATCAGAAAGAGTAGAAAAATTTTTAATGTTCTCCTATAGTGCTTCCCCATCTTTAGCAAAATGGAAAAAAACTAATCAGTTTCTTTCTTCCTCGTACTTGTAAGGTTTTTTTTTCTCTCCCCTGCAATCTTTACTCGAAAACCTTCCGAAACTATTTTAATCCATGCACTTTAGTTTCTAATCTTGTTCCCTCACCATCCAGTGATTCTAGATGTTTCTCACGTAACTTTAAAATTATGTAATACTGACATAAGGCCTAAATAGTACGTCACCCTGTGCTTACAGGGCTGTGCATCCCAATGGCGGCCTCTATTTTGATGTAATCCACGAGGCTTCATCAGAACCACTGGTGTTTAGAAAATATTTTTCTGCCGGAGAGGAATAATTGACCATTTCTTTATGCTTAAAATTTTTCTGTTGATATATATAGATGTGTGTGTGCGTGCGCGCCTGTCTATTTAGCCGTAATCTTCCTGCCACACAGCTTGTCGTTGATAATTACAATTCTTGATTAGCCACTTCTTGAAAGCGGCAAATACCCTGCCTAGTTTGGCACCCTGAAGCTACAGCCCCCACTGGCTTTGACACCCTCAGTTCACCATATTCAACCCCTTTTACCTCCTTCTTTCATCCACAACATTAATTCTGAGTGAACAAGACGTGCTTCCTTGCTTTTGACAAGATTTGCTGCAGTCTCATGCGACAAAAACCCAACACTCATTCCAGATTCAGAAAGTAGGATTTATAACAGCATTTTAATTTAATGTTGGATGTCGAACATATAAAGAGATCACAGTAGTACTAGAGCTGAAAATTGATGCCTTTTTTATTAGTGTCCTCTCAGAAGTGGGTAAGACGCTGTTTGTGCAATGGAGCACAGAGCAGCACAGTCAGATGAATGAGGATATGCTATCTGCAAGGAATCATATTTCAAGCCACTGTCGGCCTCTATTGATGTGCTCAGAGTTGAAAGGTTATGCTAGTAAATGCCATCCGAATTTCCAGCATTAGAAATCGGTAGAATAATCTGCTGGTTGTCACTTGATGCTCAGCCTAAATGCACTGCATGGGGATGTTTTACTTATTTGAACCACAAATTAATTTCTTATTACTAGCACATTTCTTTTTCTCTTCCATGTTTTCATCGGTCCTCAGATAGGACTGATTTTTAACAGGTCTTTTAGAGTAAACCAAAAAAGGAAAATGAAAGAAATGAACACTATATTCTTATTTATTCCTTCGGACATATTTTACCAGACACTGAGGCCACAACACACCAAGTCTGTATGCAAAGGGAGCTTTTCCTCTTAGACCGAATCACAGAATCACAAGACAATAAAAGACAGGCTCGCCAACTTCCAACGTTTAATTTGAAGACCTTTCACATTGCTTCTTAATTTCCGGAGTTAATATGATCAAGAGAAAAAAGAAGAAAATGGAGTGTCTACATTTTATGGAATGAGGGAATCTAAGTCAGAAAAAAATACTTTTTGAGGAGCTAAGTTGTTTTATTTGCATGGATAAATTAGTGTTTTCATATTCATTTTTAAAGTAGAGCACTGAGCAAAAGTAAGATGGAGAAGAAAATTTAGTCATCATTCTAAGTCTGTAATTTATTCATTTTTAAATAATGAAACGGTGTTTTTCTGAATTAACCCATGTATTATTCATGCAGGCATTGGCAATGTAATGTCCCCAGTTTTCTGGAAAGCAATGTACATTTCTTTGCCTGACAAGCAGTATTTTCTATATGGTATTAATTTAATGGCTTATTTTATTATGCAAAGTTGGAAAGTAAAGATAATTTCTGTCTATAATGTGGTACTTATATAGGCAATATATGCAAAATAATACCTCTGCACCTAAGCCAGCTATCCTTCCTCAGTTCACCTGGACCCTGAGAGTGATGAGCAAATGCAGACTGCTCATATAAAGAATAAGAAATAACTTGACCTCCTGGGAAGGAGGTCATAAAATCGTTAAATTCATGTGAAATCCAAATTTCATTTCTACACACACACATTCAATCCATATTGGGTTTTAGCTCTTACATAAGAAGACATGGTTTTCATGTCAGGAGTAACATGGCAACAATTTCAGTGATAATTTCAGCAGGAATATAATAATGAAATTGACTTTAGGTTTTTGCATAAGTTCTAGAACCAGGCTGATAACCTGAAAATCGATGCTGGTTTTAGACATCAAATGCCCTGTAACTTTTTATTCTTCTTATTCCCTCTGTCCCCTTTAGATGACAGTCTAGAGATGCAATCTCTTTTTCCTAAATAGCCATTTTTAAAGAGGCTGATAGCGATTGTTCCAAGGACTTAGAGCATCTGTATACATACATATATAAATGTGTGAATTGGTTTCTTCCTGATTTGTTTTTACGCCTACTGCATTTTTTTACCGATATAAATAATTTACAGAATGATTCACTAAAACAGTAAACCAGGTTTCCTTTGGGCATCTCCTCCCCCTTTCGGCCTCCTACAACTGCAAATTTACCATATTCAATAATAAGAGAAAAATTTCTTCCGATGCTATTAATTTTTAATGTGCTGGCAGATTAAATCTATTACTTTCAATAACTATGCAAACTTTTTGAGAGCACAAGAATGTGCACAGAAAGAAGTTTTCCCTGGGAAGGAAAAAAAGTAGTTTGAGATTGGATGTTTTCAGGGCAAGTTAAGGCCCTTGGTGGAGGCGACAGAAGAATACTTGTGTGCCAAGTGTGGCGTTTGGTAGATCTCATAAGTATGTCGTAATACAGCATTTGCATATCAGGTAGAGAATCAAAGATTCCATTTAGCTTTTCTTCTCAGTACTGGTGAAGCCAGCTTTGTCTCAAGCAGCCTCCTCTCTTTTGCCCCCTCTCCCCAATAGGAGCATTGTTTTGGAACCACTGGCAATCCCTTTCAGCAACGCTTTGCCAAGGAAACAATAGAAAATTGCCTCTCGATTAGGGAACCGCCAAGGCTTTAAGGCACACACTCACAGGGCACAGTTTCCTGAACTTCTGAGTTTTCTTATTCTATAGTCTGTCTTGACTTTCAGATCTATTCTTACTGTACTTTATTAGATGCTTATTTCTGATTAATCAAAGTCCCTGATTGTTAAACTTGATACTTTTTGGAACCTAAAAATACATTTGCACCAAATGTACTTGTCTAGATATAGGGGAGAAGCTGAGAAATTTTTCCAGAAAACAAGAACGGTAGCATTAGCTAGGATCTTGTTTTTTCCCATGAAGTGTACAGGCTTGCTTTGCTTGAAGAAATGTTGAGGCTAGCAAAATTGCAAAATGGCTAAGTGAAGATTATTTATATTACAAAATAGTCCTTTAAGTGGTGAGTTTCTTTCTTACCTTTAAATATCTATGCAGAGAATCATTATCTACCTGACAAAATCAAAAGGGGGCGAAGGGAAGGGAGGGAGGCACAAAGATTAAAGTGTTCAGAGACTTTCCATTTTAAGCTTAATCAGAAATGACTATGTGGAAAATGAGATTCCGTTGGCAGACAACTTTTTCAGAGCAAGCAGGGATCACCACTCCCAGTTAGCATGGGAATCTCCTCAACCTCCATCACCAAGTGTAAGGGGGGTGTTGTTTGCGACCTGGTCATCTGGACGAGAAACGTAGTCAGACTGTTCGTCCTGAATCACTCCAAACTGCTACGCAGCAGAGGTTTGGCATGTTTGCGATGTCCTGTGTACATGTCTGTGCGAATTACAAGTCTGCACATCCCTCGGGACAGAACATGCAAATTCAAGGAAAATAAGAGGTGAGACTGGAACCAATTCCCTGAAATTGAAAAAAGGAAAAACATAATTTTTCCAGGTCATTAATTAAAATTGACATCGCAGGGTTTACAAAGACCAAGAAAGGACCGTGCCATTTCACTACATTTCAAAACCTTTTCACTTGAGCAGACAAGTAAATCATGCAATTACCGGGACTCATTCAGCTCTTTAGTAAAAACACAGGCCTGCAACCTTGGATGTAACGCACATTGAAATGAGAAGAGTTAAACTGAAGATATTTCTAAAATGTCACAACTGCTCTGTGACACTGGATGATATGTTTATCCATTCATTATCACGGAGAACACCTGGGGCGGTGCTCAGGAAATCAGATAGTGCCTTTTAAAATAATTATAAGAGAAGCATAGATTAGCAAGCTGAGGGGAAAATAGACAATCCTGAATCACGACGTTACTAATTTTGATCTGTTTGGGGGCATCAGCTTCCAAGTCACAACAGTGTAATAACTGACTGCAACTGTCAGCAGCACTGAGGAGAGAGAGTGCCAAGTATGACTCTCTCTAAAAAGCACATGTTTTCCTGGAGATGAAATCCAAGCATTCATCTTCTGTTTATAAAATCAAGACACTCCGCGGGTGGCGTATCTATTGTCGGTTTCTGGCTTGATCCTTTTGTCTATTAGAATTTTCTTCTTTGGAGAAGCAAGAGAAAATGCACTGGACTGGGATTCAGGAGACCGGATTCTGGTCGTGCCTCTGCTAGGAATCAGGCGAGCGTCCTTCGAGAAGCCTGGATATTAATTTTTCTTAAGTGTAAAAGGAAGGGGTAATTTCTCAGGTTCCTTCTTTAAAATGTGTGCTCTCTGAAATTCATTCAGCACTGGACATTTTATCATAAGCACTAGCGTTGGGTGGGGGAGGGGAGCCTGAGAGAAGTAAGACTATTTTATTTTTAACCTTCAAAGGAATTTAGTTGAGCAGATGCTACCCTGAACTAGTCAGAGTAGAAAAGAAATGATATGGCTTTTAAAGGGCACATCTAGCATATCTACCAGGGTAAAGTAATTCTGGCAGTGCTTCAAAGGATATAACTTTTGATGGTAAAGTAGGTAGGCTATGGAATGAAATCACATATGGCAGGCTGTCAAAGTCTCCTACACTTTCAGTACATTTATATAAGTGCAAATGGAGGCTGCTTAGACGGAGTCCCTAGCAATTTCCTGCTAAGACTGCTTTCAGATTATCTGATATTATTTGACTAAATTATCTCTGTAGAAGCTGAGGACAACTTTTATGATCAAATATTTTGAAATTAGTTTTTCTCGTTGGCAGATTATCTGAAATATGAATTGCTCTCGTTTGAGCACTCGAAATTGAAAGGCTTTGGTAATAGCAATTATATAAAAACAAGGGCACTGAAGTGCTGTATATCACGCTGAAGGGAATATGTTTATAGGTCAGTGATGTCAATAACAGTAGTTCTCCCGGATACCTCATCGTTACCCTTTTATTCTGGGCTAATGCAAAGGACAGATTGACTTTCTTTTTAACAAGATATTTCATTTTTGCACATACTGATTTTGCTGACCCCAGACATTCAAACATAGACATTATTACATTCCCCAAACCTTCCATAGGGTGTCGGAGGATCTAAAAACTACAAACACACTGAAAATATATAGAATTCTAAACAATCCGGAGGTATTGCTATTTGTATGATTGCCTCGAGCGTCCCTGATGCCTTCTCTGCGAAGTGTTCCTATCGCTCTGTGAACCTTTTCTGTTCATATTTATTGCTTCGTAATGAACGATAATTATAACTAACGTTTACTGAGCCCTTACTGTGTGCCAAGCATTGTTCTAAGCACTTTACCGCCATTAGAATTTATAATCCTAAATATTCTTAGGTACGATTATTATACCCATTTCATAGCAAACTGAGGCTCAGAGAGGTTAAATAGCTGCCCAAATTCAAGTAGGACGTGGCAGAACTAGCATTTAAACCCATCCCACTTGAATCCAAAATGCTAACTGTTAAAAGTTATGGCTACCTGCCTCTGGGAAGTTTTAGGTTAATTAACAGGTAGAATTACTCAAGGTTTATGAGTTAAGAGAAACTGAGACTCGGCAGGATTAAGTGCCCTGCTCAGAACCATAAAATAGTTTTTCTTACAATTTCAATGCATGTAAATGAACTTCTAAAAACATGGTTAAGTTACATGGAGATACCCCCCAAATTCTGATGTTTGACATTATCAGAAATATTTCAAGATTCAATAGCAGGGCCCTGGGCAGTCAGTAATAAGGGTCTAAACCCAGGATACCCGTGATATTTGCCACACATTTTATATGCATTCATGCATGCCAGCATTTAGCCAATACTAAATGATCTGCATGTGCCCAAAATGCTAAAAACTGAGGCCATTAATAACTAAGGTATAGCCTCTGCCCTCAAGGACCTAGTGTCTTCAATATGCCGTAGGCATGATAACAAAGTTATAGTGACCTACCTATATCTGATCTCAAATAATTTAATGAACAGCAAATGTCACATGTTATGAAACAGAGATGCACTACCAACCACAGGAACAGAAAAGGTGGGTGACTAACTCAGCCTGGAGAAGTTTACAAAGGATTTACCAAAGAAATGACATTTAGGTCAGGTCTTGATGGGCATTTTCCATGTGGAAAGAGGAAAGTGGTATTCCAAGCAGTGGCAAGCATATTTGCAAAGTCATTTCTTATGGCAAGAGATGAGTCTGGAAAGTGAGGACTGGGCCAAGTTGGAAAAGGTGTCAGAGGAAGTTAAGGAAATTGGATTTTCTTTCTTAGACCCTAGGAAGCCATAAAATGTTTTAAAGGGAAAAGTGAAATATTAGATCTGTGCTTCAGGAAAAACATTCTGGCCAAAAAAAAAAAAAAATTAGAAGATAGATAGCATTTCCCATTAAAAAAAGATAAATAGTCCAGGGAAGAAATAAAAATTACAGTTGGACACACAAGTACAAATAAAGACAAGAGGATGGATTTGAGAGGGCTTTTTCAGGAAGATCAATGCCCTGGTGACTGATCAAAGGTGTTACAAAGCAGAAGGAAGTGCTTTTTAAAACTTAGTTCCAATTTAGACATGTGGCATTTGAGAAGCGTGTGAGACATCTGTTGAATAAATAGGATTCAGAGCTTATGAGTGAGCTTGGTTGGTTCAAAGTTGCAGGTTGGGAAATGGTTAGCATGTAGATTGTACCTGGACCCAAGATGAGATTACCAAGGAGAATTTGCAGTTCAGGAAGGAGGGAATGGGGGCTGCTGAGAAGGGAACCTTGGGAAGATGCCAGTTTACTGACAGGGAGAGGAAGAGAGAGCGGCATGTAATATGAAACACAGATGATCATAATGTGACCTGGAGGGTCTCTTCCTCAAGAAGAACCATGGGAGTTCTCATTAGGAATGTCAAAGAAAGCTTTCTCAGAAAGCATGTGAACAAGTGTCCAAAAGTTATATAATTATGACAGAAAAAAGCCATGGCACCCATCAGTTAGATGATTACCAGTGGTTTGAATATCATCAGTTGCACTAGTGAAGGCTAAAGCCAACATGCCCTGGGTTGTTTCGTGAGAGGTACAAAGATATTTAATGAATTTCAGTCTCTCTTCCAAACAGTTTAGCAGTCAAGAAGGTGGGCAGGTTAAGGGGAGAGTGACGAGTAGTTTGAGGGAGAGAGAGGTCAATGGATCTCATTTTTAAGCTTAGATAACTTTAGCATTACGTTGAGAAGTTGGGCATATAGAAAAAAAAACATTAAAGATTCTAGAGAAGGATAATCTTTGGACCTGGCTCTCAAAAGAATAAGATTAGTAGTGTGAAGGGCATGAACCTGGGAAATGAATAGGAATATTTCTTGCTCTTCTGCTGGGAAGAAATTGAGGAATGGAGTTTGGAGGTGGAAATGGGGGAGGAGAGAGATCAGTTTTTAGGGAATTCATCCTGCCTCTACCAAATGAGGCCAGAGAAGACAATGTGGTTACTTTTGCTGGATTTTGCTTCACTGATCCCCCAGCCTTAGTCCATCCACACAGGGGTACAACCCACAGAGATACAAAGTAGCATTGATGCCAGGCATGAGAAAAGATCAGAACAGGAAAGACTAGTCACAGGCTCAGGCCAGGGTAATTCCCTTTTCTGCCTAGCCTGATGGAGGCACTGCCTGTGAAACAAAAATCCCAGGATATCCTAGGGCCAGTAATGGATTCAATTGTGGGCCAACTCCTAGTGCAGTTAACTAGTACCATTTAATGTAGCATGCAAGTTAACATTGCCATCTGCTGCCCATGGCCTTTTCACTGACAGCTGATGGTCAAGTCTACTAAGAATGTCAGCATCCAAGATTCAAGGATGTATTCATTGCTCCCCCATTAACATGGGATCATTTCGTATAGCAAAAAGAAAGAAAAAAAAAGAAAAGAAAAAGGATAAAATATTTTCTATAATATTTTAAACTTTGAAATCCCATCTTCGTGTCCTTTTTTCCTACCCTTAAACCACATGCAAGCAGCCCATAGGATCAGTGATTTTGCAAGTCTCTCTTCGAATTTGTAGGGTTTCCAGTGGCCATCAATGTTCTGTCTCAATACTGAGTCTCCCACATTCTTCTTCTGCTCATCTGTCTCTCCATACACTTAGTACGTAATTGGTAAAAAGAATATCTTGTGGAGGTACAATGTCTGAGAACATTACAGTTCTTCAGTGGCTCTTGGTAAGGAAAGTAATTGGTTGTTTGGAGTTTATTTGAGGCTTTTAAAATCTGTTTCTACTGGTTCTTTTTTAATTGCCGCTGATTATAAAATGGAAAACGATTTAATAATTGTAACTAGATTTGTAGCTAAGACAGTGATAATATGGGTCATGTCAAAGTAGTTGACATAGAAAATATGAATTTAAGATCTAGAGATGTGTCTCGATCCTGCCTTTTGTTTCTTAAGAAAGAAAATAGAAGGAAGGAAATAAGGAGAGGGAGTGAAGAAAGAAGAAGCCGAGAAAGAATAAATACATTATTTTGAGCCCTCTCTCCACCCTCTTGTGGCCCACCTCAACCCTTGGGATGTGAAGGAAAAAGACCTGTGGCAAACTGGCATTTTACAATATTTAAATGGAATGTGTAAAGTAAGCCACAATATATGCCCACACTCAAAAGTGGGCCTATTAAATGAGACAAATGCCATCCGCGTGTTTCCAGCTGAGGTTATAATGTGTGGGATGGTTGTGAGAGCCAGATTTCCTTTGCATTCTGTGTCATAAACCACACAGTTTATGGTACCATATGAATTTGTAGAGCTGATTGTTTTATTAGATTTGAGTATAAATTTTTCATCCCTTTCGGTTCCACCACCATTCTCAGAGAATACAGGTTTTGTGCTGATACGCTGTTTCCTAGCTCTAGGCATGGCCTACCCCTACTACTGACTGTAATTTACTTTTTGGTGTCTGTCGCCTTGAGCTTGCCTTCTGACTAGCTTGTTGAATGATGTGCTAATCCATTATATTTTTCAGACAAGTGTATCGACCAGTATAAACAGACTGGAGGGCACAAACCTAAATGAAAGCTATACTTCCCTGAATCATTTAAAAAGCTACTGCTTGGTGGCAGTGCAAAATAACTTAGCTCTGTACATTAAGTAAAAGAAAGGGAGATCTCAATAAATAAAACAAACAATCAAAAAAAAAATGAAATACCCCGCCTACAGGAGCTTAGTCCAGGTTTCAGATGTTCACCTTTATTCACCTCCATTTTTTTAAAACATGATGATCAGAAAGGGCAACTTTAAAATGCCCTCGTTTAATACAAATCTAGAGAGAAACACAGCATTTAGCATCTCCTGCTATTGGTGAGGTATTTTTACTTGCCCAGTCCCAGGTTGCCTTTCACTTTATTGTACCATGTTTATAAAAATAAAGAGCAGAAAGCAGGCACTCAGAGTAATTCAGCACACAAAATGAGCCTCGTATTGGCCCCTTCTGAGTCTTTCCCTTTGTAAGAGATGTGGGAATGGACAGCCAAAGGGGTGGGGGAAAATAAATTTCAAATTAGTTTTTCTTTTAAAAAAGTATCAGCTGAACTCAAGCTCTTCAAAGCCAAGAGGTAAAGATCCACCTTCTTGCAATGTGAATAAAGATACAGTAGCTGCTGAAACGTTGGGTCAGTACATTCAGATTTAGCCTGACACCAAGTAACACTGTGAAAAAGGTGTTCAGCTAAAATTACAGCACAACCAAAGGGAAGCAATTTCTGTTGACAAACAGGAGTTCAGTTTTTTATCCAGTATCTTTGATGCCTGTTACTTTTACAAATAGTTATACTGGGAATTGCTCTCATCTCTTCAGACTACCAATATGAAAAATATAAACCCATTCTTCCCAAATCTCAGGGCTCTGCTTCCTGGGGTTTATGAGGCAGAGTGTGTATTTTTCATATTCATTGTATTCTTAATGGTCAGATGCACATCACCATGGATAGACTCTTCGGTCTGCAGAAAGACGGGAGGTTTTAGAACACATTCCTCGATCTCTCATTAGATGGTCGCAGTATTCTTGCAAGGCTAAATATAAGCATTTTATACCCATTTGACAGATGCAGAAACTAAAATTAAAAGCAGCGAATGGTCAAGGTCACAGAACTAGTATGTAGTAAATCAAGACTCTGCGTCTTGGCTCCATCTCTGATTTCCACATTCTCTCTCATTAGATGTGTTCAACCAATGCTGAGACTTTATTCCCCTGCTAGGGAAGGGAAGGACTAAACTGAGAGTGACATGATACTCTTTCCTCTGAACTGGCATAGTGAACGCTGCCTTTCCACCAGCAACTAAGCCCCCAAATAACTTTACTCCGTTTCAGGCTAAGGAAATTAAAACACTCTTGAAAAGAATGTTTTTGGAGATCCTCAGCCATAGTTCTCAGGACAGCTTATAATTCCAAGCCTGCTCATGCAGGGACCTGTACAAGGATAAGCAGTGAATAAACCCTTCCCCCAATGCCAATGGCAAAATAAAGGACCCTTTGTGGCCACACAGAACCATTCTTTGATCTCTAGTGCAGTGTCTCTCAGCTTTGCACCAATTTTCAATATGCCACATGGAGTTTGAAATTCACTCCTGGGCCTTAGACAGCCTTTTGGTTCAGCACGTTCTTTCTAGTTCTTTCTAAAGGAAATTACTGCCCATAGCTCTCTTTGCTGTTTCGTGAGTTCTAAACTCATTCCTCCTCTGCCTCCTTCTCACTTCACAAGTCAGATGGGCTACTGATACCTGTTCTCTGCTAACTCAGGGTTTTAGTCGGTGGGGCTAATAATCTATCCCGCATTTATCATGGACACCAAATACATATTTATTGATTGCCTGACTGACTGACTGACTGGAAGAGTGTCCTCCAACTTTCAGAGAGTATTTTGCTCATATGAATAATCCTACAATCCAGGGCTTTCTAATAGGGTAATTAGTTCTGAACTTTATTTTAATCTTAGACTTTAGTAGACCAAGGGGAGGCATGACTAGGACCCCCTGTAGTTTAGGAAGACTGGCTTTACTTGCCCAAGCCTACTTGTCATCTAATGAAACTTCCTTTTCCTTAGTCTGTTTTAAGGGAAAAAACAGATTAAAATAATGGAGGGAGTACAAGCATTATCAGCACCTATACAGCAGGAAGTAGAATGAACTAATGTTTATCAAGAACAGACTATGTGCCAGGCTCAATGCTGGTAGCATTAACAAGATCAAGTTATATCTGTTTTAGCAAATGGTATGTGCCATAAACTACACGAAACTCTCCATACATGATTTCTCAGTGAATACCCGCAATAACCCTGTGCGGTGGATTCTACCAACAGTAACTTTATGAGGTAGATTCTGCTGTCATCCTCATTTTATCCAGAGTAATTAGTACCAGCTAAAACAGAGAGCACTAACCTCTCTCATGGAAAAGTGAAGGAGTTTGGGCAGGAAAATGAGTCCCAGAGCATGTCTTAAATTCAAGTCTTCTTATTTACACACCTCAGTAATTCAGACCCCAGACCCAAACGAATAAATACAGAAATAAATCTCTTTGGGGTTCAAATAATAAATCTCTACATTCAGAAAAGCATCATATTTTACTGGATGGTTTGGGCTGGGCAATTGAATGATCTACACAGCCTCAGTATGTGACTTGACAGATTTCATATCTCAGTTCCTCAGTATTTTCACCTGTAAAACAAGAATAATTACTTAGACTCTCTGTATATTATAATGAGAGGTGATAAAGATTGATGAAATTTGGATGCATAGAATGAAGGATTCAGAATAAATGTAGTCCTGAGTTCATAGATATGCTATTACTAATAATGAAATTGTCCTACTCAGAAATAGTTTCCTTATTCAGTTATATATTTAATTATACATCATCTTTTTATCCCTCATTCAACCAATATGTATTACATGTCCCTTCCATAATACAAGGGGGAGTAAAAAGAGGAAGATGTTAGCCTCAATCTAGAAGTATCCAAAAAAATTACGTAATGAAATGTTTTCCTTGAATTTTTTGAAACCTGCCGAAGTTGAAAGTAAAGCTCTTGCTGTGTCTACATGATACCAAATATTGAGGAGAATGAGAAAGTTCAAGCAGTAATACAGATGTTTGAAAACATCTGGATGTTTGCAATTCTGTAGATTTGTTGTATGGATCTCCCACAAAGTTCTTCTATTTTATGTCAGCCTTTCCTTATTAATTTGGAGTTATGTTTTTGTGCTTTGCAGACCAACAATATTACTAAAATCCCTTTGTCAATCATGAAACACTAAACCTTTTATACTTGATCGTCTTAGAGCTACAGTCACAATGATTATAAACCCACTTGCTGTGGTTAGTAATAGTTTTTTTTATATATTTAAAATGTTATAAGGTTTAAGCAAAGAACAAACCTGGGAAATGTTAAAGGGGTCCAAGAAGCCAGATTCCTGGGTGGAAATTTCAGTGCAACCAATTCCTTCTTCATTCATTGAGTAAAAGGAAGAAGCTGCCAAAGGTGTGATGTAAAAGCTGGTATCTCAGATATGTTAGATAAAAAATCATTGTTTGCTGTGAACCAAATCCTATGCTTAATAATTTCATTGGAAGATGACTCCAGGGCAGAAAGGGGAAAGGGAAATGATTATAGGTGAACTGAGTGAGGCCAGATGGCAGATGTATTTGAAAATCCTAACAGTGATCTCTGGGCTTTAAATGCTGAAGAGCCTTTTGCATCCCGGTCCACCTCAGCATGCAGACTTCCAGCTAGAGTAGTTACACTCATTCCCCTGGGGCCAATGCAGAACCAGGTGGGGCTGCCTGCTGCCACATTTCTTTAACTGAGGAAATCATCTTTATGACTGTGACACAACATGGCTTCGCTCACTCTAATTTTCTTACTTAGAAAAATCTTGTTTATATGCATATCTGCCGGAAGCTCCAACTCTGACCTAGTAGTTCTACTGTGCTTTTTCTTCCCTTTTGTTAGTTTTATTTTTCCTCCAAAATAGCTTGCTTTGTTTTAATTACTCTCCATCAATAGTAGGAAGAACTAGTTTTGAAGAAGCTGTCCATTCCCACCCCCTTGCCAAACATGTTAATACATTTATGCTTCTAAACCCAAGTATTTATCCACACATCAAAATATGTGAACCTTAGCAAGATAAAAGCTGTCCAAACCTGATTTTGTTTCTACACAGATGGCTATAAACATGACACTGGGATATTAGTCTTGGCTTTTCTTGACAGACCTGAAAATTGGCCATGCAGAACTGTTTAAAATTGGTAGGAGAAACTTACCCTAAGTTTACTGTTGATGAACACAAGAGAAAACACGTAATTAATGGAAATGCATGTCAGAATAAAGAAAAATGTGTTATTCCCTTCACTCTGAGTCCTAGCCAAAGGTGTTGAATAAAGCAGGTATTTCAGAGGTGAAAAAGGGCCTACGCTTGTTTTAGTGAAGTAAAAATTTGTGTTATAGTTTACACATGCAGTAATTAATTTATACCCTGACCAGTCTTTTAATTAAAAATACATCTTTGAATTATAAAAGTATCATATAAAAAATTCAAACAGTATAGACTAACAAAGAGAAGAGAATATATCACATTTGTTCAGAAAACTATGTTGTAAACATTTTTATGTGTATCAGATACTTCGCTATGGACTTATATTTACATATGCTTGGTCTATATTTGTTACTGATTTGTAACATTTTTAAAATTTTTAAATATTATGGACTTTTTTTTCAGTGTCAATACACTTACAAAGTATTATTAATGCTACATGGCATATCTTTCTAAAGGTGTGACATAATTTATTCAACCAGGCTCTTATTATTGACCATTTAAATCATTTCCAAATTTGTACTACTATATGCTCTGTTAAATATTCTTGAAGCAACATGTTATGTATGTATTCATTATTATATCCTCCAGATAAATTTCTTGAAATCAAGTCAAAAAGACATGTCTTAAGGAATTTACATGTATTTGGCCCAACTGACCTCAAGAAAGATGGTACTAATGGACTTTCTCAGTACCATATTAGATTGTCCATTTCTTCACATCTTTGCCAGCCCTGAACTTTACCTTTTTAAAATAACAATGATAACAACAAAACAACAACAACAACAACAACAATAATAATAATAATAAATTAAAAGAGAAATATCATTCTCTTGTTTTACAAGAAATTTTTCTCGTGTCTGCTCTAAGCTTGAATAAGGATGATACCCAAAATGTTCTCTAACTCTTACCGAAGAGCACATGCCTGGGATACTGACTCATAGAATACAACGTTGTTTTTACATGGCTGTCTGTCAGATTTGCAGAGGACTCTATCATGCTTCTGAAGTCTATATAACATCAATAACTATCCCATGTTTATCTTCCTGTGAGTATGATATTTTCTGTCCATGATTTTAGTTTGCCTTTGTGCTCATTCTGGAAAAGACAGAGCAACAATATGCACTATTTAGAGTTGTTTCACCTTAACCCTTATTCTCTGAAATCACTGTGTTTTTTTTTTTTATGCAGTTGCCTGTTTCTGTATAGCATCTTTACATTTTCAAGCTTCTGCTCAGAAAGAGATGCAAAACTCACAGTGGATATTAAGATGATGTTTTATCTGAAAGAAAAACAAAGGCTTTATTTTAAAATAAATATATAGAGAGAAATAATTCTCATAACTAATGAGGAAATCCCTGTCTTAAGTCAGAACTTCAAAAACAGTTCTGTAAAAAAGTACATAGCCTAAAACATTTGAAGTAATAAAGGCATTTCAATGGGCTAGTTGATTTTAGTTTTAAAAAAATAATTACATTTCTTTACCTCACAGCTTCACTTGGTGCTAGATATTGAAGGGCTTTTTTGCTACTGGTTTTTTAGTACCAGGGGATATATCATGTATCCTGCCATGTCAGGATACATTGTTAATGAAATGGACAAGAAGAATCCTGTACAGATACTAAACACTACAGAAAGCCTTAGTCTTCTGATACCTCTGTTACTTATGGGAGTTGATCAAATAAAAGTGAACAGTGGTTTTGTAGGTATAGAGCTACTGTTAGGGGTTGAGGAGTTCTAGGTTCTAACATTGTGTAATTATAAGAGGTCATTTTCAATTTAGTTAAGGACAGAGAAAGATGCATTAAAAGTCACGCCATGTGTGGCCAGTGGAGGATCAAGCATTCACTCAAATATTGAAAGCCCTGTTCAGGCTTCCGATCCTACCTACAGTGTATCTGGTTTGGGGCAATAGAGAGCTGCAGCCTGAGTGAGAGTGAGAAGGCTAAGAAATCACCTGCATCTGCCATGCCTCAAAATGGGAAAAGAAATATGAGTGACTATAAAACTGTCCCTTGGTATGTGTCAGTATTACTGCTTAGTATTACTGCTCTTTTAATAAAGATATGCAGTATCTTTCAGCAAACAATTTATAAAATAATTCCCTGAGAGTTGACCTATGAAGGAAAAAGATGAGCTAATGGCATATCAATTATTAATACTTCATTTAGTGAATGTTTAGGTATAATGCAGACCTGTACACTGGAGGAAATTTTCTTTGTTCCTTCTTTTCGGTCTGTGTTAGGATTTATTGGGAAGGAGAAAAATACCTAGCTTTAAGTAAACTTAAGATTTTGAGAGACTTTACGCATGTAGTCAGTAAGCAAAGGGCATTTTGAAAACCAAAGTCATTGCAATTTAAGAAGAGTAGTACATTAAATTTGAACAAATTATACTTATATTAGACATCTATGCCATAGTTAATAATAGTTATAAATATATGGAAAGTTAACCCTCTTCATAATCCAAGGGTTCTTAACTTTGGGTCCCTGGGTGAACATGGAGTCTGTAGATAAAATTTAGAGTGATGAATTTGGATAGGGGGAAAATCACAACTTGAATTTCACTAATCTCTAACTGAAATATAGCATTTAAAAAAAATAAATGTAAACTATAAACCACAGTAATATTAGTAGTACTTGTATTTGTCACCAGCAGAAATTGTACATATTTTCATGTCATGTTCTTATAGATATCTTGGAATATCACTAGCTCAAAAATTTTGCATTTATTAACCCAACACTAGTTATCATTATTTAATACATTATTAAAGAAGCATATATACTCTGTATCATATATTCGGAGGGTTTTTTGATATTTTGATAACAGAATTTCAGTATAATGGTGTTCTTTTGTAATTCTAATGGTTTATGCCTTTAAAGATATTATTCTGTGAAAAACTGTATGTGGACTTCACCAGATTGCCCAAAGGGTCCACAGGAGAGAAAAAGTTTATGAACTCTCTTCCTAAGTAGCGGTGAATAAAAATGAATTAATAGACATAAAAGAAGAGCTAGAGAGAGGCACTTTTCACATTTAAAAATTTTCAGAATCTGCTTAAAACTAATAGGTTGTTAATGTAAAAGAACTCAGGCTATGGGCACTTCAATTCTACTAGTTTAATATTTAATTCCCATTTCTAAGGTAAGAGACTGCTAGGACAAGGGCTAAGACCTAAAGAAACTTTTAGCCAATAGAGAAAAATATCTCAATGGACTAACTTCCCCTCACTGTACCCAGAAATTTTAGAGCTTCATGAAATATAAGCAGACTGAGGGGCAGTTCAAATGAAAAACTATCTGGAAATAATTTGACAGCTTTTTTTGGTACCTCCTCTATTATCACAATAGTTTAGAGCCCAGCCCTGACCTTCAGCAGTTTTAGTATCTTTAGAAATAGCAAACAATCATGAAGACATTTATGATTACCTATGAACATGCACAAATAAGGATATTACCTGAGTATGTAGTTAAAGACTTAACCTTAGATCGAAATAACTTGGGAGCCAGTGTAGGTGAGTAGGGGATATGAAACAGTATAAGAAGGCAGTGTAATGGCCTTCCAGATACAAAGAATAGAGAGCCGAAGCACTGAGCTAGAGAAGTAGAAAAGAAAGTTCATGCTTCATAGTTGTAAGACATAACCTTTGGAAGAAGAGGCAGGCAGATGCAGAAGGGGAAAAGGGTTGAATACTAGGCAAAAAAAGGTGAGATTTGTTTTTTAGTTTTGGGAACATGCTGGAGGCAGGTCATTAAAGCGAGGAGATATAGGATGAAAGGCAAGAAAGAAACTGTCATAGAAGAGACCAGAATAGAGCTTCTGGTCTATAAATAACACATGAGGTGGTGATGGAGTCTGTGCTAGACTAAGGCAGTCACCGTGAAACTCAAAAGAACAGATGAATCTGACAAATACCAAGGTAGGATAAAGGTTGGCAGTGTTGGGTAATGTGGAGAGGAAAAGTTGAAGGGAGCGAAAGGTATATGTGGCCAGAATTTCAGAAATTTAGACAGACAGGGCTGTAGACCAACAGTTGAGAACTTGGGTCCAAAATCCAATCGCTACCACAGACTCCTCCTCCAGAAGGTAATTATGTCACATAGTTCTCTGCCTCATTTTTTTCATCTGCCAGGTAAGGTGGATATGCCAAACAAAGTAACATCTCAAGGAGTTTGATCCCTTGGATTGAAATAACGTTATCATCAAATTTTGCGATTTCTTAAGAGGCTGAAAACAAAACCTATCTTGTGAGTGAAAAACTAAATCAGAGACACACTACTTTCATAGGACTCTTATGCTGTGTAATGCTAACCCATTATCAGAACTAATGTCGTTGTGCCAAAGAGTTTGCCTACTCATAATTTCTTTTACTTCTCCGCTGAGGATCACAATGGTGCTTAATACATTTTAGATACAGCATGAAAGTCTCAAAATGTGGGCTTTGAAAATCTGGCCAAATTTTCAATGTGCTGCTATAAACCGTTATGTTCGGTGGCTTAAAAATCCGATTATCTCTTTTTTTGTCTTATCGTAATTTTTCATTTTCTGATTGTATTTTTGGTTATAAATAAACAATGAAGGATCTTATCTTGATATCTGTGATTATCAGAAATTTAAGTGGAGACAAATTTTCCTATTGTCATTTAGAATCATAGGCTGAGTGGTTATGAGACACCTAGAGAGACCTCTGGTATATTTAAGGGACAATCATAAAATGCCTTGGAAATGGCCTCAAATGCTTTCCTTTCTTTAGGGATGGGAAAATGAGGCATCTTATTTTAGTATCTCATGAACATGTTTTATTTTAAGAAAACGAAATAACAACAATCTTTGCTTTCAAAGCAATCAGATCAGTTTTTCTAACCGCTAGCATACGTAACAGTTCCTCACGTCCCAAAAGGATTCACTGGAGTCCTCCATCTACAGAGTGAATTCTGTACCACTTGTAAAAGACAAAATGATTTGCCCAAATTTATCTGCAAAATAAATTTTATGCACAGCTACTTTTTGATTAAATAAATGTGTGTATAATAGGTAATCAAGAAGAAAAAATGGACTATAGTAACTAAAAGATACTGTCAAATAAATTAAATAAGAAAAAATGATGTTTTTAAGGAATAATAATATAATTATATGTAATTATATAAATTTGTAATTACTTCCTAGTCTTCTGTTTTATTTGGATATGACATCCATTAAATGTTTAATGTTACAGAAGTCTGTAGGAAGTATAATGAAATTGATCATTCAAACTTAGAAAAAGGCTTTATTCTCACTTGTAAAAGTAAGGGTAGAAAAGGAAGAACTGTTGCTTTTAGATGGAAGAATCCTACTTTTAAGAAGAGAAAGAAGTACAAAATGAAAGTACATTTCTATAAGGTTACATATAAATTCAATTTTAATAAATTATATTGCCTTTTAAATACACTTAGAAACATCTTTAGTGGAACATAGAATGCATCCTTTTGGAAAATTAAGGATTATTTTGTAATGACAACATATTTTCTAACATACCCTTCTTTAGTTTAAAAGTTAAACTATATTATTTTCTTTAAGCAGTACATGCTCGTAAATAAAATAAACAAGTTAGGTAACAAGAATATGTTCGGACTTTATTTGGATTCAATGTCATTGGCTTTATTAGGAAGAAGAGACTATGCTTACTGCAACATGTGATTTATAAACCTATACTCAAATAGATATCAGGAAGCTCAAGAGAAATACTACAGAAGCTCCAAAGGCATTCCGGAGAACATAGGACTTGGAGGAATACTGAGAGGCACTGAAAAACTAGAGGAGGTTGCTCAGTTCCGATTTCAGTGACTCAGTCCCCCCAAACAAGAAAACTTTATTTGGAACTGAATGCCTATTTCTGTTCTTTTCTATACTCTTACATAGTTTCATCTTTTTTTTTTTGTCATGTTTTCCCCACCTATGTTTCTCCTAGATATATTAATTCACATGGTTTCAATTTGAAAACTATTTTGGGGCCCTTTATTTCTCCTAAAAAACTTTTGTCTGTTGTCAATTGATCAGGATCACTATGCATCCGTATTTAGTTTTGTCCACAAATTTAATTCCTATATAATGTAGAGGATGTTATGTTAATCATTGTAAAGGATAAATTCACTTAATATTGTATTTTACACAAGGCAAGGAAATTAGCAGTTATGACCCAGTAGAAATTACTTAAGATGGCAGTCTAATGTCATATTTAAGATTACAGATATTGGAACCAGCTATCTGGGTTCAAAGCCCAGTTCTCAAATGTAATAACTGAGTGACATTGAGAGTTATGTCCTCTACATGCTTTAATGTCCTCTGTAAAATGGGAATTATAGGGGAATTACTTCATCAAACAGCTGTAGCAGTTAGCTGAAACAATTCATATAACACATTTAGCACAGTACCTGACACTCACCATCATCATCATCATCATCATCATCATCATCATCATCATCCCATGAAAACAACTTTTCAGCCCATTAGGAACAAATCACTAAATATATTCCTCCTGAAATTCTGATTTCTGTGTAAACCTGTAATATATCTTCTCTCCCAAAAAGGTGTTCAAAGAAGCTAATTTAAGACCTTTATTTGGAGTGGATTTCTTTAATCCCAAAGAATTAAATAATTCCCCAAATGATAAGCTCCACCCCAAAAACATAAGTCCCACAGCTTCAACAGCTAAAGCTGCACTGGTTACTTTAAGGAGCACTGACTTCACAACCTCAAGTGAATGAAACGTTTATAAAAACTTGGCATCTTGGGCACAAATGTTTGATAAATCCAGTTTAACACACAGCATGATTTTGCTGCTACCAGGGAAATTTTGTTACTCTGCTTACAAATTATTCTTTTAGTTGGGTGTGTTCTCTGAAATTTAGGCTTCCTCCATCATGTAATTAGTATTTTAAAATAAAGCCAGACTTTATTTTTATGGTTTGGGAAGTGTAAAAATACAAGGCATGTTTTTCTAATTATGAAACTGCTGTCAAACAGGTCTATAAAGCAGATGCACTTTGCAAATTGGAGGTTAAATCCAAGGTTCCTATGGCTCTAAAATGACTCTCTGGCCACCTCTGTAGCCTATGGCAACTGAAAGCAGGTGCAATGTGAACATATTGTCTCCAAGACCAAAGTTCCTTCTGTAACCCTCCCAGATGCAGGGCAGATCCGAATATCTTCGGCAGTCAGAGTCCATGTTGGCACCACCTGCTAGCAAAGAATTGGCAGATATTGAACTATGGATGCTTGATCTTTCAAGACTCCCATAGACCCAAGACCCGCTGACATAAGGACTTAGTTTAATTTCTCAACCTGTCATGTGGTTCATCTTGGGAACTCTTCTCGCTTTTCTTTTTGCTACTTAATTCCTTCTGCCGATAACAACTTATAGGTTTTCTAAAAGCTATGAGAGACTTTTCTTTCTAATGTAACATCATCATAACGAGATTTTTGGTGATTAATTTCACTCTAAATCAGGATAGCTGAGAGAACACCGCCTTATTAATAACTACTGTTAGATCTTCTTTTTCAAACCTCTACTTTATTGTAAAGAAATATACTTTGTTTTTGTTCTCGTCCTCCCAAAAATATGTACCCGAAGTCAAATACAGTAGTCTGCCTTATCCGTGGAGGATACATTACAGTACCTCCAGTGGATGTCTGAAACCATAGATAGTACCAAACCCTACATATACTGTGTTTTTTCTTATGTGTACATACCTGTGATAGAGTTTATGGCTTCTCTTGGCGTATCTGAATTGCCAGCATCACTATTCTTGTGCTTTAAGGCCATTATTAAGTAAAATAAAGGTTATGGGACGCTTGATCTGATAACCTCGATGGCTATGAAGTGACTAACAGGTAGGGAGAGTATATTGTGTGGATACACTGGACAAAGGGATGATTCATGTCCCAGGTGGAAGGAGGTGGGATGGAGCAAGATTTTATCATGCTACTCAGCATGTGACACTATTTAAAACTTAGGAATTTCTTATTTCTGGAATTTTTTATTCAATATTTTCAGACCATGGTTGACCACAGGTAACAAATCCTGGAAAGCGAAATTACGGATAAAGGGGTACTAATGTACATATATTCGGTTTCTTTTTGAGCTTCAATGTCAGGTTTATTTAAAGGAAATTCTTTGCTTTATTTTTTCTTCCAGTTCATAAGGTTATCTGTTTTACTTTATATAGAAGCAATTTAATGACTTTTCTGGTTGGAGAATAATGTCCATCTTCTATTAAGTAGAGTCAGTTGGATGAGAATCATCTCCCTGACCATGAAAGATGGGGGAAAATTAAATTCTGTTTGTAGCTGAATAGTACTTATGAAAATGAAGGACAATCAATATAGGAAGCTAGCACAGCCAGAAAATGGTGAAAAGCAACTTCTTCAGATATCAATCTTCAAATATTTTCCCCTAATTGCTGATTTCCATGCTGGTCAAGCAGGATGAGGTTGTTTGGTTACGTCAGCACACACCCGGGAAACTTGCCTAAAATTACTCATGGTTCAGTGAGTGGCCTTGATTACAATATAAGTGTTCTCAGCTCAGGCCAGTGACCTTGAATCAAAGCATTGTTTCATATTCATTTATAGTTCCTGACCCCGCATCCAATCTCTCCTGTCACCAATTACTACCCCTGCTTTCACTCATTTATGTATATCTATTCCAAAAATATTTATTGAGCACCTCCCACTGGCCAGGCACTATGCTAGCCCTGGAGATGTAGCTAGGCAGCCAGGCCTCTCTCTGACTTCATGGTCCAGAGGTCTTTGGTGACACTGGAGTCTCTGTTCAGGAGGGGAAAGCTTGGGCAGAAAGCCCACTCCGAGCCACTCTATACCTTTCTACCTTGTGGGAGAAGTGTGCATTAGCAACATGATGACTGTTTAAGCACAGTCTCGGCGTCCTTGGGAGCATCTTTCATTTACTGCCTCCTGTATTTTAAAGGGACTCTCCTCATTTTAATGGAAATTCATCCACCCTTCTCAGTCGTCCTTATTTGTGTGGGACTCTAGGGCTAATTTTACCTGTCCCTCCTCACTGTCACCGTATCCTGCTCTACTCTGCTCTGAGCTTTTAGCTGGCTTAAAAAAAAAAAAAAATTGGCTGCTGATTTGCATCATAACTTCTTGACATGCAGGCTTAGCCTGTAGGAGCACCATACAAACATTTATACCACTGTCTTCCATTGAGAGTGGAAAGGTTGAGTTCTCAGTTAAGGCAAGCTTGTTTGACTTGGGAAGAATGAGGCTCTGGCAGTATGTGGGTGGTAAATGCTCTGCATCCAACCTCTAAGGCAGTTGACTACAAGCAGGCCCCCAATGCAAGTGAAAGCAAAGCAGAATTTCTGAAGGTCCCTTAGGCGATGGCATTCCAGGCCCTTCTGTGTTTTACCAGTCTAATCTCATTTGATTCTCACAGCTTAATTACACTGGTAGAAACTACTTCTAGGAAATCTTCCATCCACCACATCTAATTATATATGTTCTCCAAAACTTGAACTTGGTGTCACTGCAGTATACCTAAGCACAGTTCACACTCCCAATTCTCATAATTTCTTCTGAAGGGAAAATGTATAACATACCCTTTAGCCTGGAATAATATGACTGCGCAGAGGGAGAAAATCCACAAGTAGAAAAAGAACAATCTCTGGACTGGCTCCATTGCTTGGGTTACATGTGTGCATTATGGGAAGACAGTGCATACTTGAGAATGTCTCACTCTGCAAATACTGTTACCAACACAGTGTCTCTCATTTTTTTTCACAATATTGCTGTGAGGTAGGAGTGGATATTATTACTAGTTTTTACATAGAGAGGAAAGTGAAAGTGTGCTGCCTGACCTCTAGGAGATGAGAAATTATGTGTATTTTTAAATGACATTAACATACTGAGTTCTCTCCATAGCTCATATGAATCAAATCAGAGGCATCCTCTTGGAGTGGCCTAGACCATCGACCTCTATAAAAATTATCTTAATCTGTATTCTCCCCAAAATCTTTTTCTCCTAAAACAAAGAGAAATCAACTTTATCACACTGACGTTTGGAGACAGGCATTGATCAAATAGGAATTTATAAGACCCTTGAATGTTGCTGAAAGGAATATGAAGAAGTTTAAAATGTGGCCCCTATATTTGAAAGCTTAAAACTTCAATGGAAAAACAAGACACAGACAAATGAAAATTTAAGAGGTGATGCTGAGCCAGATGTGATCGAGTGCTGGATGACTCAGTGCTATGGGAGTTCAGAGGAAGGAAAGAATGTGGTGTGCTAAATAGGAAAAGAAGAGATGGGATTTGACTATGCCAGGACAAATGAGTAAAATCAGAATCAGCTGGTAGAAAGGCATCCAGATGGGGAGAGCTTTGTGAGCTAATTCTAGAGATGGAGATGGACAAGATATTTAGGGAGACAGCAAACAGGTGAAACACAGACAAGAATTTACATAGAGATGAGGTGGGAAATCTGTTCAAGGAGTCTTAAATGCCAAGAGGCCTTGTTTTGATGGGAATCTAAGAATCCTTCAAGGACGTTTTGAGTAGGAGAATGATGCTAGTTTGGGCCAAAGTAGCCATATTCTCAAACCTCCATGTGTTACAAATATTAAACCCTCTGCCTCAAACCTTATTTTCTCACTTCTTTCAGCAAATCCCAATTTGCTGAAAACTAACTCAGCCCTTTGATAACTATGAAGACTTACCTAAAGAAACTCTTGTTCTCCCTCTTCAGCATTCCTACAATGCTAAAGACACAGGTCCTAAAAGATAACACTTGTAGTGACTTCTTTGCATCCCCTGTTTATAACAGTGGGCCTGGGACATGGATGGATCTCCTTGGCAGACTGTATACTCCATTGAGAGCAAATCAAATAGCACCAGCTATCATTTATTGAGTGTTGGTTCTATACCAGGCATGGCACTAGATACTTTACATATATTAATGCATCATCTCAAATCCTCTCAATCATGCAATAGGGTATGTGTTTCATCCATGTTGGAGCTGAAGAAATTAAGGTTTGCCACATAGCTATTAAGCAGCAGTGATACTGGCCTCCAAAGCCCATTCTCTGTGTTTCTACTAGTTATTTTTCCATCTTTTAAAAGCTTACAGCACCTATCACAGTGTATGATACATAGGAAATGCTCAGGTCATGTTTATGAATAAAGAAAGAAAAAGCACTAGGGAATTGTATCAATGGGCAGAAAATGTCAGGCCCAAAGATCTTTAGTTGGATGTGAAGAGCCTTACTGCTGCTATCCACCAATGCCAGCCAGCTGTGAGTCCATGCTTCTGCAGCAGGCCAGAGCCAGCAGGAGCCTCACAAGCCCACACCTCCCCTCACCTCCCAGGCTGTAGTTTCCTCTTCAGTACAATGATGAAATTGGGCAAGAAGGTTTGTAAGGTTTCTCCACCTTCTGTATTCTAAGATCTGAGAAATTAGCATGTTTCCATGAATTCACATTAAAAACAAATTACCACCACTCCTTACTTTTAACACTTGAGAGTTTTGCAACTTAAAAGGGGAACTCATCGGTGGAGGTAATTCTTTATTTTGCAGAATATTAGACAATGGGGGAAGTGTTTGTGAGCAGAGATGCTGCCCAACAGGTCAGTCCCACTCCATGGACCTCCCACAGCTGACTTAGGCGCCCTGCCATGAGCATCCTATTGATAGCATCCCACACTACCTCTGTTCTAACACACTTCACATGTTGTAATTATTCATTTTCTTGTCTATTTTGCCCATTACACTAGGATGTCTTCAGGGGCAAGAATCTGTCCTGTATCTCTGAATGCCATACTTCTGACACCTAGCCAGAGCTAATATACACTTTAGCTGAATGAATGGATCTGTTTATATACTCTTAAACACATCTGTTTTAAAAAGGGGCTTACCATCAGCTGCTCCCACTCATTGATTCCCTTTGTGTTCTTCAGCAAAGATGCAAGTCTCTCTTCCAGAATTCTCTGTGCCTCTCCTGATACTCTCCCATACCACCTGCTTTTCTACATGCTATTTGAGGAACCCCAGATCCAGACCCTGCCTCCCCAGCTTCCTGCGTAGGGGAAGCACAAATCCTCTTTAGGACTCAGCCCTGAGAAAGCTTCACTGAAGATGGGCCTAAGCTCAACAAAACTGCCTCCTAGAGGCTCAGAGAATGTTGGAGAATTTTCTGCTTATATTTTAATATATTCTTTGCCTCAGTGAGCAAGAGTCATGCTAAAATGTCTGAAGACCTTCTCTTTTTCCCCATGTAAATTGTAGCTGCTGTTTCAGGGCGAAAGGGAAAGGGGGCATGTGGGGCAGTGAAGGGAGAAGACACACACAGGCATCCTGAAAGCAACAACAAAAAAGGGGGTATTGGTTCCTGAGGGAAGGTCCAAGAAAACCATTTGCCGGAATCCTTCTGAAAGGCGAGAAAAAATTTTGTTTTTCTATGTGACCCATTAGAAGTTATGAAAAATATGTTTTTTCCTCCTAGTTTTTCCTCAAAGCCGATTTTCTTTGGACGTGTGCCTGATCGATGACAGTGTCAGACCCTAGAACTTTCAGTGATCGTGGAGCAGTAGTTTTGCGTCCATCCTGTTTTGAATCCCTTAATGTAAAATATATGTCTTATGCCTCATTTGCTGTAAAATCTATTTTATTCTGGTACTTAATTAATGATCACTTTGACCATTTGTGGCAAGTGGCCAAAAATTTATCTTCTCTGCCTTTTTTTTTTTAACTGCCAGCGTTTGAGAAAAGCAGATTAGGTAAAAAAACAAAACAACAACAACAAAAAACCCATATCAATCTGCCATATCTATTAATAAACTGGTGAAATTGGTTATAATTTCTTCTTAAATTACACATTAAGGGCTTCAAAAACTACCGTTTATGTTGTATACTGAAATAATATGCTATGGAATTCAAAATTAAAGTATATCATATATTTAGGATGTAGTTTAGAACCTATGCACATAAAATTTTTTAAATCATTTTGTTTGGTAGTGATTAGAATGAGAGAAAAACAGAACGAAAAGAAGGAAGGAAGGAAGAGACAAGTGGGGAGAGAGTGGAAGTAAGGGAAAACAGGAAAGAAAATGTTGAAAACTAAATGTTTAGATCTCTGTACTTGTAAATAGATTTTAAGGTATTTCAACATTGGATCTTATATAGATAGCAAGAAACATTTATGCCAATGTAAAAGATTAATTAATGCCTTACGCTGATACCAACATAGAAGTCTAATATTTTTTACTATCCCAAAGAGCTTGCTTTTGGGTGAACAAGGAAGCTTAAGAGAAATTGACTCTTCTAGGCCTTTCAGAATCTTTTACGACTAGGCTTCTCCTGTGAGACCAGCCAAAGTCCTGCTAACTATGATATCAGAGTTGAGTTTGCAGCCCATAAATATGGAAAGTGCAGTTTGTCACTTGTATTTTTTTTTACCCTTACAAATTAGGAGACACATTTACTGTAAATTTAGTTAGCATCCAGAGGTTTCAAAGCTAAGAATATTCACTTTCGAAATGTCTTTGCTTTGTTTATGCTGTGGCCACCACACTTGTATAAACAGAAAATTACTCCATTCATGCTTTATTACTTCTTCTTTTGTACCACAGCCTTGACCCCAGTCATCATAAATTGAGAAATAGTGGGGAACTAATGGAGACAGATGGGAATATGGCTTGCCATTTACTCAAATTGGTAAAGTAATTAACCTCAAGGTGCTGGTTTGCAAGAAAAATTGTTGGAATATCTCAGGACGTCGGTAAACAGACTCCTGCTTTAACCAGTGCTGACAACTGCATCATAAACTAGACTTATTCTGTTCAATTGACCTGTCAACGTCCTGAGTCCAAATAAAGATTTGTATTACAATGCACTTGCTGAGAAGTGGGAGAACACACTGCTGTTTCTTTTCAAACGGGTTGCTGTTCTCTTCCTGCTAGATAGGAACAGGACTGTCATATATTCATTCTTCAGCCATTATATTCTTTAGAAATCTTCCATTACTGATTGTGTGACAGCTTCGTGACAGCAGATGGTAGTCATTTGGCTCCGAAAATGAAATGAAAAAGCATGGGCCAGGCTGGCTGGGCTCATTTAAAACAGCAGTGGACAGAGGCCAGATCTAGATTTTATTTATCAGGGGATGTCCTGTAATACAGCCAGAGTTGTGTTGGTGGTGTATTGTTTCCTACAGATTGGGAGGTGGGACTGGATTACTACAGATTATATTATAAACCAAAGGTGGCCTTGTGAATGAGGTCATTTGACCAAACTATAGTATATTCCTTTTGAAAGCTGACAGATTTCATTTGTTCAAATCGGGCCTTTCTCTGTGTGTGTCCCTGTTTCTCTCTGCCTCCCCTCCACTCTTTCCTGGGGAATAGTATTCAGAGTCTTCTTTTCCACATTATCAGCTGTGAGCTGCTTTCATAGCAATTGAGTTCAATCAGCAGGGCACTATAGCTTCCTCATGTTCAGATGAGTAACTAGGAGAGGTTTGACTCATTTCCGCTTGTATGGCTGTTCATTTCATGTGTTTCAGTTTGCAGTTGAAGCAGTTATAATAATAATATGATAATAATAATAGCTCTTTGTGATATCATCATCAAATTTATCTGGAAAGCATATGTCGTGGGAACATAAAAAGTATTTTTCATCTAAAGTAAATCCATCCATTCATGATAGAAAAACTAAAAGTATTTCATAGCACCTAAATTTGAAGAAAACTCAGCTGATGCAGAAGCATTCAAAAGCCCTGAATTATCATGCTGGCTTTCCTCATGCACACACATGGAGAAAAATATGTACCAAGTGAACAAACCCTGACTTATTAATTTCACACCAGGAGGACAGCAGTTGCTTGAAAGTCCCATGGCTCTGGAAGCTGTGTCAGACACAGGAGATGGAAGCATTCCAGCTATGAGTTTCCTCTGAGCTGGCCAGCGGTAGTCTTTCTGCCTCACAGTGATTATCTGAGAAGACACAAAAGCGATTGTTCTTTCAAAGAGTAGGCACATAGCTGCCTTGAATGAGAACTTTTCGTGTAGCCCTATTTAGAAGAAGAGGGACTAAATATGTCTTACTGTCCTCGAATTTTATTTTTTGAAAGCCATTCTGAACATCCATAGAACTCTTTATTTAAATACATATATCCATGCTTTCTGCAGTATTTCCTATATACCGATCCTGAGTTTCTCTTAGTTCTTTCATAATCTCTGAGATGACCAAAAAAAAAAAAAAAAAAAAATCAAACTAAGACAAACTAGAAGTCCCTTCTCTTGAAGAGTGGGTTACTGCTATTGAACTCAGTAGGACATATACTCTCCTTCCTCTCCCAGGAATTTTCCCATGATGCTAACACATTCATCATGATTTCAATCTCCTTTATTCTGGCCATTTCCTAGTCGTAGGTGGTTTCCCCAAAGAACTAATACTCACATTCCAGTTTTCCTATCCTGCCCAAAGCTCTTCCACGCATCCTTCCATCTGTGCTCTCCTAAAGACCAGAGTTCTCAGCCTACTAAATATGTCTTTCTTTGACTTTGCTCCTAATATTTTTGGTTTCACATAATAATTGTTTGAGTGTGTGTGTGTGTGTGTGTGTGTGTGTGTGTGCATGTAGACAGTTTCGACAGGTCTACATGCTATTTTCATCTGATCGAGTGTCTAAATCTAGTTCTTAATAGTTGACGTAAAATCTCTCAGGACAAGCAGTAGGCTTTGAAGACAATGCCATGAAATTTAAGGTGGGCATATGTATAGTGACCCATAAAATATAGATTCCAGAATTACATAGTTGTATATGTTAGGCTACTGCTTATTAAAGAAAAAAAATGTATGCACTTTTTGGTGCTGGGACTTTATTATGTTAACTTTATTTTTTAAATTCATTTATTTTTATTATGGTGACATTGGTTAATGAAATCCATTTGTGATGTTAACTTTAAATTCAAGGCAGCATAGATGACTTCATAGGAGTTTTCAAGTTTGTGTTTTGTGGCTGGTGACTGCAGAACCTGAAATGGTTGATGCCATCACAAATTATATCAACAGTGCTTTCAGGGTGTCTTATGCCCATGTCTATTCCCATCATTAAATTAACCATGAGTTAATATGCGATTGTTAAAGAAAACACAAGGCAGCATTTTGCAGTGCTAGCTAATGGATCAGCATGGCATTAAATATCTTCCTCCTGGCAGACATAACATTTTATAGTTTAGATTTAAAATAAAGAATATTTTATATACATTGCAGTTTCATTCAGTTTTTCCTCAGACTTGACACCTCCATTGACTAGTTCAAATTTTATGTCATCAGCAGAAGAGAGTCCATTTAACTTATTAGAATCTCTTATTACGCAATGTTTTAAGCAAGGACTAGAAGCCATGGAAAGTGAGAATAAGCTCAGTTTTAAGTGACCGCCTTTCCATATTTTTCCATATCCATGTGCCCGTCTACTAGGTTTATGTGGTTGTATTTATTTGCTCCCCAACCTATAAGAAGTTGAACAGTTTAAATCCATTTGTTACCTGAATTGTTTTCTCCTGTTTTAAAACATTTTAATTTATAATCAGACAAGAAGAACAGATGTAAGAGTTGTAATTTAATCATTTTATTGCGATCTTTGTATATTTTGAAGAATTAGGTATTGTACTCATGGGAAGTCATATTTTATGCCTAGTTGGAAAATGAATAATGTAATAATATGCAAAATGTAAAGTTTTAGAACTTCACTACTGAGTAAGGCATATAAACTAATGATCTGGTTAAGGTCCCCTGTGCACCATAATAAATATGGACTAAATTTGTCATTATAGCTTTAGACAGAGGTTTCAGGCAACAGATTTAATTAAATCCTTTTTTAATATTCATACTTCTAAACTGCATAATTCCCCTCTACTGTAAAACTGAGTGCTATATTAAAACAAACAAAAACGGCAGATTACTAAATGGATATTAGCGTGAAGTCACTAAGCATTTAATTCTGGAGAGAGCTCTGAGGAGAGAGGAACCTTTGTGGAGCTTGCTCAGGAGATCTTGACTCAGATCTCTGAAGCTTGTTCACAGAGCTTTCTTCTGTTTTCCTGCTTACTTCTGTAGGGAAGGCTAGTTATTTGTGGAGCTCATAAAGGACACAGGGGCAACTCAGAAAGGCCTTTTGTTAGCCACTGAAGAGTGGTGATTATTGAAAAATATAATTCAGACTCTGAGGAATGCACTGATGACAGTGAGGAAATCTAGAATACCTAGATACTGATACATTTAGGAAGGTTAAAAAAGGTCTACTATCCTGTAAGATCTTGTCCACCCTAGGAAACCGAGCCCAGGGACTGGAATCTCCCCCAATAACTGTAATTTCTCCTCCTCCTAGATATTTGTACAGAGCAAATCCTATGTTTTTCTATGAAGTCATTCGCCTAAGAATCAGTATGACATTAGTTCTCTGTGTTCTTTTGGTGATTGTAGAAGAACCATTCTGAATATTTTCATGGGGACAATAATCAGCAGAGAGTCATATTGTCCACAGAATAACTAAATATTGAATTTTGGGGGGAAATTGTCTGATGTATCATTAGCTAACTACATGGCCATCTTTGTTAAATACTCAAATCAAGCTCCACTCTCCCAAGGTCAAATTGTTAATGGAATTTGTGAGTCTGCTTCTAAGCTGTAAATATTTCCTTAATGTGTTTTATCCAACTATGCTAGATTTTTTCTACCCTTTAACCAATCCTCTCTCCCCCAAATTATGAGTTCTGTGTTTTAATTATCTTTGTTTATATGGCACCTATCATTGGTACTTGGCATAGATTTGGGATCTACATGTGTAAATTGAATAAAAGGAATTTTATATAAAATCAATAGCATTGTAAATTTTTGTACCATAAATAACTGTGTAAAGCAGCTAATCTGACCTCTAAATTGTGTAGATTTAAGAACAGAGTTTAGTTGACTTTCCCATTGATGTATAAATAAAAATGACTAGTTTAGGATGACAGAGGAAGTGGTGACTACTTTATTAGACACAAAAAGATATAAAGAAAATTATATTTCCTGTCCTAAAGTAGTTCATCAGTCCATTAATAAAACATTAAGCACAGAAACAATTTTAAAAATTCAAATAGCATAAGATTGAACACAAAACATATACTTTAAACAATTCAAACTATTAAACAGATAAGAAAAGAGCAATGAAAGTTGACTTATCTGGGAAAGGCTTCATGAGCCTTTCATGCTTCATGATTTTCATTGGATTTGAAAATATTTGGAGAGGTGAGACCATGAGCAAGCACTGTGTTCTGGCATAAGCTCTGATTTTTTTTTCACAAGGTTCTAATAGAGCAGCTGTGAGAAAGCAGAAGCACAAGTTCTACTCCATCCAGCACCTCTTCTAGCCCCACGGCTAGAACCCAGAGGTGAATACCTTCTTTCCATACTATATGGATCCAGTTCACAGAAACATACTATCCACTCTGAATTTATGTTGTGAAACAAGTTCATAGTTGATAATATGGTCCTAAAGTCAGGAAAAATGGATTCATTTTCATTTTCTAGGACTACCTTTGAAGTTTTTGAGGGAAGATAATTATTTTCCCTCTTCAAAGTATTTTCTCACATCATTTTCCTGGAAATGACAATTGGGCAGTGCCCCAGGTTGGCAAATCCAACCTTAGTTTGATGAATGCAATTCTGAACATAGCCCTTGATTCAATGTTAGTTTCTGTGGCTCAGAATTCAGCTTTGCAAAGTAAATTATCATATATTTTTGGAAAACCATTTTTTCCTTCAGCTTTGAAACCAAAAGAGGAAAAATGTGGTCTTAGACTTATTACAAACTGGAAAACCAGCTTGGAGATGAAAATCACATTTAATTTGATCTCCTTAATTTGCGTTAAAAAAAAAATAAAGACATTCAGGGCCCTCAGTGACAGCTATCCAATTGATTTACTTGCCTAAGACAGATACCAAACCAAGGACAACTTCTCTGGGATTAGCTGAATATGTGTGCTAAAATACTACAGCTTTTTTTCAAAGTAACTTAATCTTAATATTTTGTTTAAAAATATATACATCATATTTTGATGCCATAGATGTCTTTTAGAGGCAAATTTCCCTTAAGTTAAAGGGAAGCTTAATCTCTTCACATGTACAGTGAGCATGGGCACTTCTGCCTCTACCCAAGAGTAACAGGGTCTAGATTTTTATCTTACCACCTGAAGAATCAAAAAAAGGGATAAACTATATAAAACACTGCTTTCCAAGCCACTGGAGATTAGGCAGTGTGGGGACAGTAATTCCTCTGGAACAGGAAACAGAAGTGAGTTCTAAAGTTGCTGCAGCTTATAGGGACCAGGTCACTGACGACAGAGCCTGGAGAATCTCCTGAGTTGAGGAAACAGAGCTGAGAGTATATGGGGATCTAAATGGTTAGGATGCACCAGGCAGAGAAACGGCGATGAGAGAGGTGCGCAAAGAAAGAGCTCTAGAAATTCATAGAGGGTCATCCTTAAATATTCAGAAGAGCACTGATAAGTGTGTTCATGTGAAGAAAGCAGGCAAGGATAGGGGAAGAACCTACTGAAAGGATTAGAGGTAGCAGTGTCCACCCCTGAAATGGCACTGGAAACCATCAAGACTCATGGAGCTTCAGGTAGAGGATACAAAAATATCTTGATTCAGTAGCAAAGAATAACTAGCCACAGTCTGAACACTGTTTCAGTCCCACCTAACAAATCTTAGAAGCAAGACCCAAAAGCATCAAATTGTTTCCAATTTACTTAACTGCATCCCAGAACAAATCTCAAAAATCTTTATGGGAATACAGGAATATCGATGACCCAAAAATGTAAAATTCACAATGTTACATCCAATCAAAAATTCTAGCCATGGAAAAAAGCAAGAAAATATAGTCCATAATGAATAGGTAAATCAATTAATCAAAACCTACAAATAACTGACACAGTTGTTAGGATTAGTAGATAAAACTATTAAAATGGTTATAATTATTACCATATTACTATACTACATGTGCTCGAAAAGTTAGTGGGGGCATGGAAGATATAAAAGAAATCCATATTTACTTCTACAGGTCAAGACTGCAATATGGATAAGATTAACAGAAAATTAGACATTACAGAATAAAATATTAAGAATATAAAAACATAACAATAGAGACTATCTCTAATGACAGAGAAGCTTTTAAAAATTAGTAGACTCATTAAGCTGAGTGACAACTTTAAGCAGCCTAATATACATGTAAGTTTTCACTTGAAGGTGAGAAGAGAGGGGAGAATGGAAAAAAAATAATCAAAGGAATAATGCCGGAAAATTCTCCAAATTTGAAGGAAACTGTAAATCCATATCCCAAAGCACAATGAACCTCAATCACAAAAACATGAAGAAAATCACAGCAAGGCACATTTTAATTAAATTGCTCAAAACCAGTGTACCTTGCATACATAGGAATAAAGATAGGGATGAGAACAGATTTTCATTGGAAGCTGTGAAACAATATTTTTAACATACAGAAAGAAAAACATTGTTAACCTAAAATTCTATACCCAATGAAATGATACCAGATATAAATATTAATAAAAGAATAAAGAGCGCCAGAAATGGCAACATGTGTAAACATACAAGATCTTTTCTTAGCATTTAAATCTCTTTAAAAGAAAATGAACTCCTTGAACAAAAATAATAGCCATGTCGTATGGAGTTTATAGCATATATAAAAATAAAATGCATGAAAATCTAGCACAAATTTTAGGAGGGAGGAAGGGGATACTATTGTAAGGCTCTTTTATGTGAACTAATGTACTGTTACTTGAAGATAGATTTGATAAGTTAGAGAGGTGTACTATAAACTCTAAAACAATTCCAAAAGTAATACACCAGAATTATATCTAATAAATCAACAAAGGAGATAAAAAGAATCATAAAAAATAGCTAATCTAAAAGAAGGTAGAACAAAGAAGAAAGGAGGATTAAAGAATATATGCAACAAATAGAAAACAAATGGCTAGATGATTAATTTAAACCTAACCATATCAACAACCACATTAAATGTACACAGTATAAATATCCAAATTAAAAAGTAGAGATTGTCACATTAGATTTAAAAAAAAGTAAGACCCAACAATATGGTGCCTGTAAGAAATACATTTGAAATATGACAACAAAATAGATTAAAAGTAAAAATATGATAAAAGATACACCATGCTAATACTAATAAAAGGAAAGAGAGAGTGGGTATATTAATATCAGACAAAGTAGATTTCATAACAATGGATAAAGAACATCTTTCATAATGAAAAAGGGATCATTTCATGAGGACATAACAATCCCAGAGCTCTTAATTACAGAGCTTCAAAATATGCGCGGCAAACTTGATAGAACTGCAAAGAGAAATAAACAGAACCATATTATAATTGGAGATTTCGATACACTTGTTTCATAGAAAATCAGTAAAGATATAGATTTGAATAAATCTATATCTTTATATAGTCAACTTGACCTAACTAACATTTATAAAATACCTCACCTAGCGACAGCATAATACCCATTCTTTGCAAGTACACATAGAACATTTACCAAAATAAACCATATTCAAGGACATAAAACAAAAATAAATTATAAAAAGATTTAAGTCGTACAAAATATGTTCTCTGATCACAAGGGAGTTTAATTAGAAATCATTAACAAAGACCTTTAGAAGAGTCCCAAATATTTGGAAACTGAAAGCATGCTTCAAAATAACTCATGGTTCAAAAAAGATATAAAAAAGAAAATTAAAACGTGTTGTAAGTGAAATAAAATGAAAATGCAGCATATCAGAATTTGTAGGACACCACTAAAGCAGTAGTTAGGGGAAAGCTTATTGCACTAATGCCTATGTTAGAGAATGAGAAAGATGTCAAATTAATGACATCAGCTTCCATCTTAAGAAGCTAGAAAAAGATTCAATCCAAATTTTTAAAAATCTTAAATAACCAAAAATAAAAATAAAAAAGAGAAAGATCAAAGTGTAAAGCAATGAAACAGAAACCAATAGAGAAAAGCAATAAAACAAAAAGCTTATTCTTTTAGAAAACTAGTGAAAACTCTCAGCAAAGTTAAAATAAAATTGAACTACCTCAAATTAATATGGAGCATTTGCAAAAACCTACAACATTATCCTTAATAATAAAAAACTGAATACTCTGCTTCTACTATCAAAAATAAGATAAGGATGTCAACTGTTCTATTCAACATTGACCTGGAGGTTCTAGCCAGTGTGATAGGGCCAAGTTAAAAAATATAAAAGGCATAGATATTTACGAATTATTGTTTTGGTTTCTTTGGATAAATACACAGAAGCGCAATTGCTGAATCAAAAGGTATATTCATTTTTAATTTTTTGAGAAACCTCCAGACTGTTTTCCATAGTGGCTGTACCAATTTGCAATCCTACTAGCAAGCAGTGTATAAGGGTTCCCTTTTCTCCACATCCTCGCCAACACTTGTTGTTCTTTGATTTACTGATGACAGACCTTCTGACAGGTATGAGGTGATATCTCATTGTGGTTTTAATTTGCATTTCTCTGATGATTAGTGACCTTGAGCATCTTTTCATATGTCTATTGGCCATCTGTTTTCCTCTTTGGTGAAATATCTATTCAGGACTTCTGCCCAGTTTTTAATTGGATTGTTTGGTATTGTTGTTGAGTTTTATGAGTTCTTTATATATTTTTGATATTAACCCCTTATTCGATGTATTATAGTGAATATCTTCTCCCATTCATTAGGTTCTTTTCATTTTGTTGCTGGTTTCCAGAATTTTTTAGTTTGACGTAGTCCCATTTGTTTTTTGTTTGTTTGTTTGTTTCCTTTTGCTTCCCTTGCCCAGGGAGATATATCCAAAAAGAAATTACTAGCAATATCAGAGATTACTGCCTGCCTATGTTTCCTTCTAAAAGTTTTATGGTTTTGGGTCTTACATTTAAGTCTTTAATCCATTTTTAATGTATTCTTGTATACAGTGTAAGAAGGCGATCCAGTTTCGTTTTCTTTCATATATCTGTCCAATTTTCCCAGCACCATTTATTGAAGAGACATTTTAAATAACATTCTCTATTGTATAGAATAGGCTATTTCGAACATTCTTTAGGTCTAATGAAGAGGTTCACTTTACATAACAACATTTGACTGCACTGTACTGTCTGGCCTTATATTTCTTTCTGTCTCATTCACTTAAGTAGACCTTTGCATGATTTTATCAGAGTGGTATATGTTAATTTATTCCAGAATTAGGCAATATAGAATTTAAAAGTATTGAAGAACAGAAATAAGATGACAGTTAAAAAGAGTATGCAAATACAAAAACAAGTTTCTGAAACGCAGACTTGAAGTGCTCAAACATTGTTTATTTATCTCTATAGCTTTTAGATTTCATTATTCATTTAAAAATCCAGTGAATAAAAGATGGACTGCAGAATGAGGAGTTAGGTTTAAAGGTGAGAACTATCATTGAAAAAGTGTTCCTCAATGTAGAACTAAAGAGAATACTGCAGACCAGTGTAATGAGGACTCAGAGTTCTCACTTGTGCTCAGAATAAGCTGTCGTGGGGACAGTTATGAGAGCCCAGCTTAGAGGCCTGTGGAAAGGATAATGATTCTGCTACAAATGTTCCATCCCCCTACCCATTTCCACAGTATGCAGAGATTCAGTCATCCACATCACAAAGACCTTAACTGGATTCACCCAGATTTAGGGCACACGTGGAACTAAAAGTCTTCAAGATCCATGCCCATGTCATCCCACAGAGTCTACCCTGGATTAGTGAGTCTCTTCTGAGACTATGGTATGAATGTCTTAGAAATATTATTCGTCTTTGCAGTGTTCATCACCTGAAAGTTTGCATCTGTTCAATTTCACCTCACCACATAACTTTCCCTGCCTGTAGACTAATTGTCTTCTATTTCTCATTGAATTATTCTAATCATTAAAAGATACGTTAATTTTTTTCTTTGGAAAAATGTTAATAGTATTGACCAAGCATTTATAAGAAAGACATTAACAGCTTTTTGACATGCATGTTTTTTGGGGAGATGGGGAGCTGTATGAATGGTCCCAAAAAAAATGATTCTGATTTTCTGAATTCATCATTATCAAAAGCCACTGGATAGACTGGCTGAGGATGTTTGCTACGGCTTTCTGTGAGCTACCATCTCCTCTGTGTACTTTGGATAAGTTTTATGGCTCATGGCTTATTCTCTTTTTCTTTTTCAACCCAAATATATTTGTACATTATCATAGTTCCTGTCTTAATTCATAAAGGTAACCAGATTTTTCCCCCACCCGTTAAAAAAAAGGGAGTCTGATGAAAGCAAACTAAGGAGCTCTCTATTCTCTTCTCGGTGGGCTTGGCAGCATTAACATTAATGGGAGCTACGAGTGCATCAAGAAGCAAGTTCATCCCTAAGATGTAAGAGCTCTAGCCATTTGAAATTAGCCTTTGTGGGTCTCCTGAGTTCTGCAGCACCAGGGGCTAATTCTTATTCTTTTTCATCTTTCCTCTTTCTTCACTGGGCACTGATGCCTCATTACACACTGTTCCTTCCATTCCACAGCACTGTGTCTCTGACTGTCTGGTCCAATCAGGAGCCTGTAAGCATCGTCCCAGATGTCCCAAATGCTAGGTGGGGAAACAGGAGCTGGGGTTTCAATTTGTTTGTTTGTTTGTTTAAGTCTTTATTTCCTTAACCAAATGTAGTATTGCCTAGAGGAAAGATTTATACAGACCTCAGTTCAACAGAAGAGTTATTGTCTAATCTTTTACATCACTTTCTGACTACCAAGTTAGTGACAGCTATTTGCTTTTCCTTGCCTATTTTAGCGACAGGTCATACTGGTCCCTCCCAAACCAATGTTTGAAATAAATCTGGGAACCCAGGAAGAGGGAAAAAATTATTTCAAAGACTCTCAAAGAAAAAAGAAAATAATATCTTAAACTACTATCTGCCAACCCCAAGTTTATCTTCCCGGAATAGCATACATCTTCTTAGAAAATTAACTATGCTTTTTTTGTATATGTATAGAGTCACTAGATAATTCCTGGAAGATGATCTTTTATGATATTTCTCTTCATTAACTTGTTCCCTAGTTCACTGACAAACTACCTCTCACAAGCTTACAAAATAATTTTTTCTTTCCTTTTTTCATAGTTTTGTTAAAAGAGGGAGTTATTTCTTGAGTAGGCCCACAATTAAGGATACTGTTAGGTGACATACAAAATGCTATTTTTATGATTTTGTCCTTCAGTAATTTATAACACTCTTACAAATATTTGAAAAAAAAAAGTTGTTGAATGAAACTGTTGATTATTCATGTCGATTGCTGTTAAATAAAAGTCACAAGACCAATATGCTGGAAAAAATTTTCACTTCTTTTTCCACAACTTTCCAACACCTTACTGAAAAATGAAACAACTTTTAGGCATGTTTCTATGCTAATCTCCATATCAAACTTAATGTCATTTGATTACAAGTATTAGTTGCTCTGAAGCTGGATAACATTTTCTCCAAATATTGGGTCATTGATTAGCAAGAAGGTAAGAAAGTTGGTTGGGACCAGTGCTGAATTTTAGTGAGCAGTTTAAATTAGGGTTTTTCCTAAAAATGTTACCTAAGGATTCTAAGCAACAGAATACAGGGGCAGATTACAATTTTCTTCCAGGAGAAGATCACTCTTTTTATCTTCATCCTGTGTGTTCTCAAAATCAAGGGATGTGTGCAAAAAAATCTTTTACGTGGAGGAGTCATGCATGTCTCCTGATGAGTATTGCTACATGTCTTCCACACTATACCATGGACTCTTCCTAAGTCATTGATGCATTTGACTAGACAATATCCTAATAGTCAAAATAAGCCAACAGATCTCTCTAAGAACACAGAGTTATGGCTGCCCAGCAACACCAGGCTTGTTGTAAAAATTAAATTATTATGAAATAACAGGTGTTAAAATGTTTTGCAAAGTACCAATGGCAGGAGGGAATGGTGAACATGGAATGGCTGTTACTTGATTCTGGGGACACGAAGAGCCAAAAGGACCACTCTGAGGTTATGGTTTTTGTTTTTTGTTTGTTGTCATTAAACACATGTATGACAATACTGACAATTTGCATGTTTTACGAGGAGAGAACCTATAGAGGAAGAGAGGCAAGACAAGATGCCTAATTTGGAGGAGTCTTATACTAGGGGAATAAAATGTAGAACGAGAAGGACAGTCTTACCTCCAGAACTTGTAAAGCCTCAGGAATGTTAACGCTAACTCTCTTACTGCCTCGAGGGGGTACTGGTTATTTTCTTACAACATGACTTATTTTCCTCGAGTACATATTTTCCAGTCATTCGAGTGAGCTAGAAGTAGTTGTCTGTGAAAATAAATCTCTGTTCCAGATGAATAAGATGAATTTTTCTTCGTGGAAAAATTGCATCATCATGTTTTAGTGTTCAAGTAAAACTGGCTACATTGTATTGCTTTTTCAAATTTATTTTTTTACTTAAGTATAGCTGGTGTACAATCTTATATTGGTTATATGCATTTCAGGCATACAATATAGTGATTCGACATTCTTATACCTTACATGTGATCACCCCACTAATTCTATATAAACTTATTACAATATTATTGACTACATTATGCTTATAAACTTTTTACAATATTATTGTATAAACTTATTACACCATATAATTATTACAATATTATACACTACATTTTCCTTCCCCTTTTCACACATACTCCCAACTCCTCCCTTCTGGTAACTATCCTTTTGGCCTCTGTTTCTATGTATTGCTTTTTTTTTAATGATAAATGAGATGTTTGTTTTAATTTTTTAAAAATTATTTAAATTAATGCATTTAGCTTAACAATCTATTTAAAAAAGGCTTTAAGAGAAATGAAATAAATTAAAAATAAATGAAATCATCTCTCTTTAAAAAATTAATTTTGAATTATTGGGTAAAATTAATTCAGTTATTCTGACTGAAATGTGAAGAGGGGCCTGCTGGCCCTGAAGCCTCCGGGGACGGTGGCTGCATGCCTCCTGGTGAAGCCACTAGAATCCAACCCAGGTGGGGCCTTGGGGGACCTGCCTCCACTGCACCGTGCACCTAGACACTGCTCCCCTCTTCTTCGATGTGTCTACCAGCTCTGGAAATCCAGTATCCTGTCAGGGAGAGGCAATGGAAATTGGTCAGACGGCCCCTGCCTGGGAGAATGAAAAGAGAAAAAAAAATCACCTCTTGTTGAATCTGGAGAACAGTGATGCCCCACTGCTCAGCTGATCTTTCTCTCTCATTCACATTTGTGCTCAGAGTGGCTCAACATATCCCGCTGAGCCTCTTCTTTACCACCGCCCATATTCTGCCTTCCTCACTCCCTGAAACCTGTCGTCTTTTCTATCTTTTCTGCCCTCCGCTGGCACACACACCATTTTCACCTCTCCAATTACGTCAACTTCCAAGCAGATGTCTGTGGCAAAGTTATACAGCATTTACGTCACTTCTTAAAAAATTAATCAAATTCTCCCTTAGAGGGATTTTAGTTCATCTGGCTTTTTAAAAATATTGAATGCACCTCTTTTTAAACTCTTTATATGCCATTTGTGGGTTTAGTGTGTGGGGGTATGAGGGGCTTTGTAAGTGTAGTGTCTTAATTAAGGACAACTTTTACATTTTAGAAAAAGCAATTTAGAGTTAGAACATATTATCTGCCAAGACTAGATGAAATTCTCACCGCTCACAGCCCCCCAAAACAGATTATCTAAATACTTCTGTTTATCCCATAAAAAACATGTTTATCAAATTGAAACAGAATAAATCAGTTAAGACCAATCGTAGGGATAAATTTATAGCCCAAATAACTGAAGAAAATTCACAGAACAAAATTAATATTTGGGACATTATAACTGACCAAGTTATGTCTATAATGATGTTTATTTTTAAGTTAATTTTGAAATAGAAATTAATGTGAGGAAGATTCTAAGTTTCATTCATATAGTCTATGTCCTAAGATGAGAAATATGAGACTTATTTATCCCCTAAATTTTAGCAAAGTAGAATCACTGGAAAAAGAAGTGTTTGGGTTTCTTAATTTCCCTCCTCCTTTATTTTTCCTTTGAATTACTTGGAAGGAAACAAGGGGTATGAAAATCCCATCAGCCTTCAAAAATAGGTTTCTTAGAGCTTGCTGGGTTTTTTTTTTTTCTTTCATGTTTTATTATTCTTGGTAGAGATCAGACAGCGATGGAAGGTAATTGAAAATCTAATTCATTTTTTTTATTGAGTGACTATTGTGTTTAAATCTGTGGGGATTTAAATATGGACAAAGAAAAATGCCGAAAGACTGAGAAGCTGGCCCAAATTCACACAGCTCATAAGTGTCTGAACCAGGGCTTGGTCAGACAGGCTGGCCCCAAACATGCTCCTGGCCTGACAGATCCTAACTCTCAGAAGAGAAGGCACCCTGAGACCATTTAGAAACTCTCCACCTGGGTCTGACATAGGAAACAGATATCCTTTGAGGACTTGTGAGTAAGGATGTGATGGGATCAGAAGGTGAGCCTTTTCATCCTTTCTTTTTGCTAAGGAGATTGAGGTCCTGAGAAATGAGTTTGTTGAACTTTTCTCCTTGTTTCCAAACTGACCATATTCAAAAACTTTTCCCCTCCATTTTTTATTGGTGCCACATCTGTCTAGCAGGATTAACCTCTTAGTCCTACCATCCTTATACTTCAGCATTGTCTCCTGATGCTCCACCTCCCCCATTCCAAAGCTCCAGCCCTATCACATTTGTGTGATTGGCAGAGTGTGCCATGCCTGCATGGCTTTGACTAGCCAGGTGTCTCTGCCTGGACCATCCTTCTCCCTTTTATATCACAGCAGGTTACTACTTTCATCCTTTGTATCTTCTTCCATGAAGCCTTTCCTAACCTCCAGAGTCAGAATCCGTGATTTACCTTTTTGTCAAAAGTCTATCCATCCTTCAAGTTCCAATTAAATCTATCTTATGATGCCTTCTTTGACCTCCAGTCTTGCAAGCCTCTTCAGAACCTTAAGGCTGCTATGTGTATATTTTTATGATGCCACTTTTCTTTCTTATATGGTAATTATATAATGTGCTTGTCCTTGTCACATTCACCTGTCAGATTCTAAATTTCTTAAGGTCAGAAATGTGCTTTCTTTCATAATAGTTATCACTTAGTAGGCTCTGTCTCATAATTTATGATGCTTTCATGGGCCCATGAAACTAAAATATGATAAGCTCTAAAAAAAAATACAAAAAGCCTAGAAGATCCAAGTTTATAAAATAGGAACTTATCCACTGAATTTGATGTTTTAACAGGTATTCATGTATGTCGTTGGTAGCTTCTCCAACCAGTATAAACTACTCAGGATCAGGTTGAAAGGCAACTGTTAAGCCTCTCTGAAGGCTCTTACTGGGTTATAGTGCCTAGCACCTTATAAAAGCCCCAAAATATTTATAAAAGTAATTAATTGCTAAAATGGGCATAATAAAGTGATGCAGAGCTTTCTACAGAGAATTACGTTTGTGCAGTATATTGGTGGGTAGAGATTTACATCCTCAGTACTGCCCTAAATTTCTGTTGTACCCAGAGTAGCAACATGGAAAGATGAAAGATCAGAGCCCGGGAAATACAGGAACAGTAAGGGTAGTAGAACTAAGAGGTTAGGCCACTAAAGGCCTTGCAGCCACCTTTGTATTTTAACCAAGAGTACAGCCTGGTTCGGAAACCATATTCTTAGCCACCTGGGGTCATAGACCTCAGTAGTTTAAAGTACGGTTACCTATTTGAAGATCAGAACAAAACAGTAATAAAGAAATCAGACCAGTATGTAGTCATTCAACTTTCAAACCCCTAGTTTCAATTTAAGGAATAGAAACTTTGAGATTCTAGGTTATTTAAATAACTAAACCTTTTTCAAATTCAGCCATTCAAAACATATGTTGAGTACCTATTCAGTTAAAAATTATAGGAACATTAAGGTGACTATTTCTTCATCCAGATTCCTAAAGAATTTACATTTAGTACATACATAAAATTTTACATTGAAAAACAAAGTAAGAGGTAACATGAGGATTATAGGGAAAAATGAAACCATGGAAATTGAGAGGAGATGGGAATACAAAAAAGAATTCACAGAAGAGGGTGCACTAAGACTGGACTGTGAAGGATGGGTAGAAGTCCAACAACTAGAGCTGATAAAGAGCCATTCTAGGTGAAGGGAACATTAGATGAAATGGGTACTGAGATGAAAAAGGGCAGCACAGAGGACAATAAAGAATTGACTGTGGCCCAACAGTTAGATTTGTTTGGGCAATAAGCAGTTTATATTGAAACCTGATTTAAGAGCACTATCAATTATAGGCTAAGGAGGTGATACTTTATCTGACTGGCATCGGAAGCCACTGAATGTTTTTAATGCAAAGAATGACATAACTTAATAATACTAAGAGAAGTTCAATTGGGATGTGATACACTGGACAGATTGATTATAGGAGAGAGAAGTGAGAGGCAGGAAGATTAAGATGCTGTTATAACTGTGATTGTAGGGGTAGAAGGTCAGAACTGGTGTAGGGGCAGTGGGCTTGGAAAGGAGTAAAGAGGAATAATCAAGGACTTGGTGTTACTGATCTGATATTGAAAGAGAAAAGGAAAAGAGACAGGAGAACTTGAAGGTTACCTCAACATATCAGTCCTGATGACTCTGACCTGGAAAGTAGAGGTACTATCAATGGAAATATGAGCAGAAAGAAATTATTTCCATTTTAGTTGGATTTAATTTTATCAGTCTATTTCATGCTCCCTTTGCTATAGTTTTTTGGTTTTTTTGTTTGTTTGTTTGTTTTTAAGCAAAATTCTCCTTGAGTATTAAGGCCACATACAAGCTACTATGAATATGGATGGTCTCTATAAACATTGATCTCATGAGCCAACTTTGCTATTGTCAGTTCTGTATTTTGACTATTCTAAAGACACATAGTGGTATCTTATTTCTTTTATTTTTTAAATACACTGAGGATATTTATTTCTTTACAATTCTGTTTTTTCTATTCATTTCATGGAATTTCGTACTTTTTTTAACATCTGCATGCTCAGTTGTATATTCTTTTTTTGAGTTTTTTTAATAACTTTTTTAAATTACAGTCAGCATACAATATTCTATTAGCTTCAGGTGCACAACATAGTGGTTAGACATTTATGTAACTTATAAAGTGATTACTCCAATACATCTAGTACCCATCTGACACTGTACATAGTTATTACAATGTTATTGAACATATTCCTTATACTGCACTTTACACCCCATGACTATTTTGTAACTACCAACTATGTACTTCTTAACCTCTTCCCCTTTTTCACCCACCCTCCCAATCTCCTCTCATCTGGCAACCTTCCAAATGTTCTCTGTATCTATGAGTTTGTTTCTGTTTTGTTTGATTATTTTGTTCTTAGATTCCACGTGTGGCATTTGTCTTTCTGTGTCTGACTTACTCCACTCAGTGCAATACCCTCTGGGTCTATCCATGTTCTTGAAAATGGAAATTCTTTTTATGGCCAAATAATATTCCATTGTATATATGTACCACCTCTTTTTTATCTGTTCATCTACTGGTGGACACCCAAATTGCCTCATTTTTGGATATTATTTACAGTTTGTACTATTGTAAATAATACTGCAATGAACATACAAATTCACACATCCCTTTGAAGTAATATTTTGGGTTTATTCAGATATATACATACACAGAAGTGGAATTACTGGGTCCTTCTTTGTCTTTATTATAGATTTGTTTAAAAGTCTATTTTGTTGGCATACATATTACTACCCTAGCTTTTTCCTTCATTTCCATTTTCATGAGATATCTTTTTCCATTCCTTTACTTTTATTGTGTATGTGTCTTTCCATGAGAACTGAGTCTTCTGTAAGCAGTACATGTAAGGGTCTTGTTTTCTTATCCATTCAGCCACCTGTGTCTTTTGATCGGAGCATTTAATCCATTTACATTTAAAGAAATTGTTGATAGACATGTAGTTATTGCCATTTTGTTATTCATACTTTTAATCTATTTTTTTTTCTTCTTTTTAAAGAAGTCCCTCTAACATTTCTTGTAATTCTGGTTTGGTGTTGATGAAATCCTTTAACTTATCCTTGTCTGAGAAGCTTTTTATCTGTCTTTTGATTCTAAATGATACCTTTGCTGGGTAGAGTAATCTTGGTTATAGGTCCTTGCTTTTCATCAGTGAGTATTTCATGCCAATCCCAATCCCTTTTGGCCTGCATAGTTTCATAGTTTCTGTTGAGAAATCAGCTGACAGTCTTATGGGAGCCTCCTGTAGGTAACTAATTGCTTTTCTCTTGCTGCTTTTAAGATTCTCAGTCTTTAACCTTTGGCATTTTAATGTGTGTCTTGGTGTGGGCCTCTTAGAGTTCACCTTGTTTGGGATGTGTATGCTTATTTTCTTCACCAGGTTAGGGAATTTTTCATCATTATTTCTTCAAATTGGCTTTCAATTTCTTGTTCTTTCTATTCTTTTACTGGTACCCCTATGATGTAAATGTTAGTATGCTTAATGATGTCCCATAGGCCCCTTAAACTATTTTTTTTTATTCTTTCTTCTTCTCACTGTTCTGATTGGGTGTTTTCTACTACCTTATCTTCTAAATCACTGATTTGATCCTCTACTTAATCTACTGTTGATTCTCTATACTGCCTTCTTCATTTCAGTTATTATATTCTTCATTTCTGACTCGTTCTTTTTTACGTTTTCATCTTCACTTTTGTTTTTTATTTCTTTGTTAAAGGGCTCACTGAATTAATCTATTCTTCCCCTAGGTTCATTGAGCATCCTTTTAATCAGTGTTTGACCCCCGCATCTGGTAGATTCCTTGTCTCCATTTTGCTTAGTTTTTTTTCTGGAGCTTTGTTCTGGTCTTTCATTTGGAACATGTTTCTTTGTCTCCCCATTTTGGCTGTCTTCATGTATTCATTTCATGTATTAAGTAAGGCTACTATGTCTCCCAGGCTTAGAGTGGCCTTATGTTGTAGGTGCCCTGTGGGGCCCAGTGGTACAGTCTTCCCTAGTCACCTTAGCCCAGTGCTTCAGGTTTGCCCCTTGTGTGAGATGTGTTTGACCTCCTGTTGTAGTGGAGCCTGGTTGCCATTTGCATGTCAATGATAGGGATTGATCTTTGGGCTTATTGGCAGTAAAGACTAGCCTCTGTGAGTTGCTGACCCTATGGAGCAGGATTCACTTTAGCAGGACTCTGGTGCCTGCCCAGTCTGCCCTTTGGAAGTGTCATCCTCAGAGGCAGCTGCAGGTAATGCCCTGTCTTGGTTCAGAACTGGCCACTGGGTGTGTCAACCCCAGGGACTCCTGAGATGAGCCCCACAGCTGGCCAAGTTCAGCCACAGCCTGTGTCCTGCTGGGGCCACTTGGAAGAGTCATCAAATAATTTGCAGATGGCTGCCACCTTCCTTGGACTTTTAGGTGCCTTGAGAAGCCAAGCCATAAACCAAGACTGGCTGTTGCTGACACCGGGCTTGGAGCAGCTCAGCAAAAAATATGGGGTACTCAGAAGCCAGATGCTGTTTCTTTGGGTTTTGTGAACCTTTGAGAAAGTTTATAAAAGTCTACAGCATGAGCCAAGACAAGCCATTTATATGGAAAAGCCTCTGGAATGGCTTCAGTAGGACTGCTAGCTGGGTGAGGAGAAGTCTCAGAAAATCACCACAGTGGGGTGACCAGCATTAGCCAGGTTGATGGAGACTCAGATATGGTGGCCACCTACATCTGTGCACCAGAATGGGGGAAGGCTCAACAAAGGAACAATGGCTTCTGGCAGCCCTTTCATCTGGGAGAAAGCTGCCCCTCAATCTCTGCCCTGAAGCCAGAAAATTCAGTTCCACTCCACAAATCTCTGGTGCCTTCCAAGCTGCAGCTCCAGCTCAGAGTGAATGAGTCCCTCTGGTACCACACACAGAACCCTTAGGAGGAATCTCTGTGACTCCAGCTGCTCTGCATCTTACTCAACCACAATCTCTACTGGTTTTCACAACCAGATGTGAGGACTACTTGTCCTGACACTAGAATCCTGTCCTGGGGAGCCCGCTGTGAGGCTGGGACCCCTCGCTCTTCCAAGGGAACCTCTGTAACCACAATATCCCTCCTGATTCTTAACCACCACACACAGGATAGGACCAGGCCATTCTGTATCTCCACCCTCCTACCAGTCTCAAGGTGGCCTCTTCTGTATGTCTCCAGTCATAAGACTTCTGTTCAGCTAGACATCATGTGACTCCCAATTATGGCTTTTCTGTAGTTTAGTTGTAATTTTGATATGGTCGTGAGAGGAGGCAAGCACAACATTTGCCTACTCTGCCATACTGACCAGAAGCCTCAGTAGTTTTTGAGTTATGTCAAAAAGCAGCACAGATCAACTTCCTTATTAAGTGGGGACCTACTGTAATATTAAGATCTCAAACAAAATAAGAACTAAGCCTCCAGGGTACATGCTGAGTATCCCTACAACCATACATTCTTTTCTATGTAGTCAATGTCTGCTCTACAGTGTAACCTAGCTTAAATTACTGAACTGTGGTCTTGTAGAGAAAAAACACACACAAGAGGCAAAAATGTTGCTTTTTTTATGGCGGCACTTTTCTTTGATTTATTACATTTAGTTGAAAGGAAATTTTGCTCCCAGGAGCACCAGCTCCCATTGAGCCCAATAGAAGGTCATTCTCCCTTCACAAGACAGCCACAGTACAAACATAGTTGTTGTCAAATTTTCCACTGCTCTTTGCCAGTGTTTCCTATTTCTTAACTCAGCCTGCTGAGATGATGAGATAAGCTATTTTCTATGGCTTTTTTACTCCTTGACACTCTTCTTTAGCCCACCAACTCTGGGCCAGTTGTAGTCCTGATTTCATCAGTTGGACAACTGGTCTGTTGGGAGTTGAGCTAGAAAGAGTCAATGATTTTGGTAGAGGCCACCAAGCCCTCACAGGAGAAGATGCTTTGAATGAATTTATGGACAGAGTTATACCTGCTCATTCCAAAAGATACCGTTGACATTTTCTTTATTGGTGAATAAATTTTTGTTTGCCTTTGGCCATGCCTTATATCAGAAGCATGGTAACACCTGGTGGGATGCTATGGAAAGGCAAGGGATGAGGGATGAAGGATGAGGGGGAAAGGTGATATCACAAATTTAGAACAATTCTGAACTTGGCAGTTGTCACACTCTGAAATCACACTTTCCCTGTTCCTCCTAGACTGACAAAAAGCACATGGTTGAGTAGCTACTTAGCTAGAACAGCACATTTTGAAATGCTAGCCTTGGTTAAGAGGGAGGTCCTGTCTGTGCCATTTGTTGGAATCTCACAGCAGAAAGGGGCTGAGGTTAGAGCAACTCTTTAAAACTGGAACTATTTTTGTTCAGAAATGTGACATGATTTGCTAGTGGTGACAACTGATTTGACAATGACCAGTGATTTAGGTCTACCTCTAATAAGCGAATTAATCTGAGCTAAAACATAGTGATCTGTCATGTTTAGAGATACCTCAACATCTGGCTGACTTGTCCTCTGTCAACGTAGTTTGTCCTGTGCAAATCTTCTGTCAAGTGAGGAAAGGAACTGTGGGGAGAAAATTACATGGCAGTTTTAGAGTTAGTGATGAATTTTTCTCCCAACATACCAGCTGTGCCAGCAACACTATTTTTCATGGCATTAATCAAATATCTTGCCTGCAGCACCTTCACTTTCCCAAAGGCTAAAAGATGAATCTGTCAAAAATTTTCACTGGGATTTGCCAACAGCTTTTCTAAGCTCAAATACTAGTCCAGGCACCTTAGAAGTTTGAGCAAGGCTTTTAGGGATAGCCTTGGGGAGTTAAAAGCTGTATAAGGTAATTTTCCTGTACGCTAAACAAAAAAATCGGAGACTCCATTGCAGCCAGCATGATCAGGTTCTCAAATCTGGAAAGGAGCCAAACACTCAAGCTTTATTAATGTATTCCATTTACTGACTCATAGCAAAGTACTTATTTTTAGCTGGAATTTTGAAATTAGCATGGTACAAGAGCAATTGAAGGCCATGGAATGAACTCATTGTTTGTTCCTCTGAGAGAAAATCCCAGATGGGAGGAAATTCAGAAGAAAAGACACATACCCATATTCCCACAAAGATGCTGCTCATAGCTTGAAGTATTGGCTAAGATTAAGATCTGAACAGTTTTCACCACCTGTAATCTTTGTTATAGCTCTTCTGCTTCCAAAATAAGCTTGGCACATTTGCTTTGTGCCCTTCAGAAGTAATGGGCTCTCCTGTTCATTTTTTAAATTAATAGATATTTCAGAGTGACCACTGATGACCCTGAGATTTGCTTTGAATGAATGGGTGGAATTTCATGTTACACTACATAACGTGTATGAAATCATTGGAATAATGGGCTGTCAAATTAGACATCCTGGTAAGAATGATTTTTACAGTATTTTCTCTTCTCTGTTGACTATCACTTAAAAAGCAAAGACTACTCTTTGATGCTTTAACAAAGAAGGGTCTCTAAGAGTCATTGCCATTTAACTTCCCTAGCAATACTGTCCAGGTGACCAAGCAAAGAAAGAAAGAAAGAATGGGTGAGACTTCGATCTCTCCACTAGTAACTACCAAATGTTACTCAGTGATAGCTGTTGAGCAGAGTAACTCTGGGGTCTAGCCCAGTGCAATGAAGCACAGGTACTCAGCAAATGTTTGTGAAATAAATGAAATCTTTGGATCAACTACAATTCTTTTTTTAACAATTTCAACAATGTTTTTTTTCTCTCTTTAAACCATTCTGAACAAAGAAGCATCAAATCTTGTTCTATACATGTTTCAGGATATCTATTATAAACTAATCCTAGAACACTACCCAGATATTTGATAGTATTGAAATGGTTCCCTACTATTAAAATTGATTAATTCACCATGGTTCATAGAAACTGGTAAGAGGCAGGGCCTGGAAGTAAGAACAACTTGGATTAGTAATCGAATAATCAGACCTTCCATAGTTGAAGAAGGAATTTTCATGAAGTGGTAGGATTTGAGTAGGCCTTAAAGATATAAAAAAAACTGGCAAGGTACTATCTACTGTAGGTATATGCTGGGAACTGTCTCCAGTCCACTGGATTTTTTGCTCTTTGAAAAATAAGTAGTATCTGAAACCTCTAATACTACACTTTTTTTTTTTTTACTGTGGAAGCAATAAACATTCATAATAAACTCAAATTTATAGATGTCATTCCTTTGATTCAGGTTTCAGTCCTTCTTTGAGAATGAGGCTCTTTGATTCCTTTGAATTAGGGAAACCAGCTCCCTATAACATGAAATTTCTCATATTTGTGTGACTTTTTCTTTGCCACCTACAGAGGAATATATGAGTTATAATTTATCATTAAAATTTATTGTGAAATCCAAGACCTATACATTCTGCCTATAGGTTTTGATCATATTTGCAAAAATTCATTAATGGAAGCATTTCTCTATTCTGAAGTAGATTAGGAAAGTTTAACCTATTATTGCCTGTCTCTAAATGTGCTCTTAATCTACATGAAATAGGCAAAACTTAGGTGATTTGAAAAAATAATAAAAATAAAAATAAAAAGGTGTACCTTGATTAGATGCACTTTATCTCTATAAAGCAGTTTTCTTTTAATAATGGAAAGGAAAGAAAGTTTTATTCATTTAGACAAAGATGTATATGAAGGTAAATTTGGGGTCTGCCATGTGTATGTGTGCCCACACGTGTTTTTTTCCAAAAAGCTCACTCACCAGCAGGAATATTACATAGCATGCAACAATGAAATAGAACTGAAAGGGATATTTTAAATCTATTCTTGTATATCCAAAAAGGTATATTATTTGGAAAGACTTTGATACCAGTGTATTTTACAGTTTGACAACTTGGAACTTTGTAAACTAGCAATTGTGTATAGACAAAGGTATCCATTTATCTCATATATGTCTTGTTGAGGCAAAGCTGTCAGAAGAAATCTTATCACATGGTGCCCCATTTGTTTTCTGTGGTGATTTATGATGGTTTTGAAAAGGTCTTGTGATCCCATAGGCTGCCACGATTCTCTGACTTTTTTCTGTCAATGGATCAGATTTTTGACATTTTCTGAGAGCATTCAGAAAAGATTTGATAAATCAGCTTGTGGTGTTTATTTTAATTGATCTGAGGCCCATTCCTTCAAGAATTCATCAACTACAGTGACAGGGTCTGGATATGCTGCAGTAGAATGAAAGAATTGGGCCGGCCATGCTCCTGCGGTGATGATATAGATATTTTGTTGAAAGTTTATGCGCACCGACGAGAAGATGTCATAACTAATTTAGTATGTTGTAAATCTTTTACACAGATTCTAATTCATAAATCTCATACATCACATGTGATTCATGAAACGATAGACAACCTTTGATGAGAAGGTACTTTTGTCTGTGTTCCAAGTTCCTTACATTTTTTCTTATTCCAAAATAAATCATTCCAGAACAACAGAATTCTATTATGAAAATGGAACTATAGAGGTCCTTGGTTCTTTTGCTTCTGTTCTCACACCCATGAAAAGTAAAACTCTCTCTTTGAAAATAAAGATATGTTTCTATAAGAGCAAGAATATAGAAGTATATATTCTATGTGTGCATGTGGCCATTATGTGAATATAGAAACTGATTTCAAAGAAATGGCGAAGATAAGACAGAATATGTGAATAAAGCAGTCTTCCCCAATTTAACTTTTATTTCAAAGTTAATTTTTAAAATGAACATTATTATAGACAAAATTTGGTCAGTTATAATGCCCCAAATATTTATTCTGTTCTCTGAGTTTTCTTGTTTGCATAGGCTACAAATTTATCCCTACAGGTGGGTCTTATTGATTTATTCTTTTTCAACTTGACTGATAAATAAATAGGCAATCTTTCTTCTCAGAGTGTCCCTAAGGAAGGAGGGCCCAGAAAATGATTAGTACATGCAATCTCAGTTAGAATGAGTTTTCCTGTTTTTCTGAGCAATCTAAAGCCAACGTGAGGTGATATATCATCCAATAACTTGTTAGAAAGTTAATAAATCTGATCATATATGAGAATTTTTTACCTGTAGCAAAACACATGTATGCAATTTTATTACAGATTAGTCATTTAGATGATTATGGCAGTCAGAACTATACTAGTGACTATGAACTATGTAAAAGTTGTTAAAGACATGATACTACCTTCAAGAACTTTCCAACTCTGTGAAATGGTGAGGTTGAAATAAGTAACATATCAGGTGGTAAAGATAAAGTAGAAGTGGATATGGAACTATAAAAAACAGAAGGGAGAAAGCCATATTTATGGACACATTGAAAGGATGCCTTGAATTAGGAGCAAGCATTGTAGAGGAAGTAGAACTTAAGTTTAAGCTTGAGGGAGAAGTCAGATGTAAAATTATAGTATCCAAATAGTGTCAAAAATACTTTATTTTTCCCCGCATAAAAGATTGGTACATCAGAGTGTTTGTGTGAAACATCAGTTGAGTCTACAGTCTAATATTTCTATTCCCCTCAAGTTGATAACAGTCCATACTCCTTTAATCACTGCATGTAATTTTTTAAATGATTACTCATGATAATAAGAGACAGTATAACTCCATTTAAATCTTATAATAGAAGACTCTAATTTTATGTAATTACCTCCGTATCCCATCTTCATAAAATTTCTTATGTAAATAGCTAGCAAGTTCCAAAATTGGCTAATATGCATTTTCCTAATCATCTTTCCCTTCTGATAGATGTGGTAGCAAACGATAGATTACCTAAAATTGAGAGAAGAGCCGTCAAAGACTAAGAAATAAAGGACCTGGATAACTCACAAATTAGAGAAATTTCCCTTTCCTTATCAAAACCTAAATAAGCAAATTCCAAGGGGTAAAAAATGAAAGAAGAAAAAAGGCAAATGTATTTGCCTTGTCTCCAATACAAACATCCTCTCCTCTTGAAGAGCTCAAGTTTTAGAAATGAAGACACTCCAAGGGGGAAAGTTCAGTTGGAAAGACATGGTGCAAAATGCACTTTCTGTAATGGAAGGTCATTTGAAATAAACTCCTCCTCAGAGCTCATACTGAGGGAGAAAGGAGACAAAGAGCCCAAGAGTCTGTCCAGTGTTAGAAATCAAAACAGGTAAATTTTAGTGACTCTAACAGGCAGGAAGACCAGTAACCACTAGCCTGATCCACAAACATGTAAAGTGGCAATCTGTCTGCTTTACCCCATCTCTCTCCCCAAGTGTGTTGCTCCTAACCTTCAAGACCACTCTTCCCAGCATCAGAACTGATTACCAGTGGATTCCAATAGAGTAGAAATAAACATGAGTCAGATACAGATGAGGAAGTAAAGTATACTAGGTCCAGAATTGGGATGTATCAATAAAGTGGAACCGTGGAAAGAAGCTTCCTTTACAACTAAAACGAGAGGTGAACACTCATGGAAAAAAAAATTTATTGAAAGTACTAGAACATTACTTTTTGTAATCTTTAATAGCCCTCTGCTGTGCCAACATAATGAAGTTACTGGTACCTTAATAGTTCAGGCAACCATATATGATTGTTTCTTTACTTGACTGCCTGCCAATTTAATCCATTGATAATGAACCTGATGTTTCACTTGTAAGAAAATAAAAAAAACACTAAAGAGATCAAACACTCAAATTCTACAGAGCAGAATTGACAGATCTTTAAGCATGGTTCTCTCTCAAAGACACAAAATATCTGAATGTGGTTGTAGCATTAATCAAAATTTCAGATCCCATTGAGTTTGCCCAAGTGTTGGCCTTAGTTATTCACATCCAGATTGCAGCTCAGGAAATGTATTGAGACGCAAATGTGTTGCATGTGGTTTATCTTTTCACCGATTATACAAACTTTGTCAAATTGTAAAAGGCTTTGATGTCTCAAGCTGTTCTGTTTTCAGAGTTGAGAGCAAAAATGAAAAGAAAGGAAGTTGCTGTAAGGAACAACTCTGCAGAGAATTTTTTTTAATTTATCTTATGTGAGTTATTTCATTCTTTATTTTTAACCATTCTAACCTAATTAAATTGTAATTACCTCTTTTATTTTTAAACTGCAGATATTGGGTGTTTTTTAAATTCTGTTTGATATTCCTTTTCTTTCTATTAGAGTTGACATTCAATATTTACTTATATTAATTTCAAGTACACAACAAAGTGATTAGACATATATAATTTACAAAGTGATCCCTTCCCTGTTAGTCTAGTATCCACCTGGGGATGTAAAGTACAACATAAGATTTTTTTATCAGCCAGAATTGCATGAAGTGATTCAACTTGCCTGGCACCATGCTAGGTACAGTTGGTGAGACACAAAAGAGGAACTGAAAATAGTTACTACATATTTAAACCTTAACATCTAATTAGGGGGGATAAAACGTCAAGACCTACATAGCACTTAGAGAACAATTTTAAAAACAGCAAAAACATGGCCAAACTGGGCTGTGATTTCAGAGAGGGAGACTAGAATAGACAAGGATCCATCTGTAAACTAAATAAAAAAGTAAAATATTAAGCTCAATTTTCTGCTGAAAATACTGATCATAAATGAAAGTGGAGAAATGTAGATGCAGCCTACAGAGTGGCTGATACTTTCCCAGTAAACCTTAAAATGATCGTACTGTCATTACCACCGTCCACCCTCTAGCCCCATTCTGTTCCCCTGCAGTTAGAGTTAATGGCAACACAGGCCAAAAACAACGTTGGAGGCATATTTCACTTCTTTCTTACCATGTTCCACATACAAATAGATCAGCACTTGGATACATCTTCAAAATACATCCAAAATCTGGTCACCTCTCACCCCCTCCCAGCTCCTACCATAGTCCACGCCATATCATCTGTCTCTGGATCTCTACAGTGACCCCGTAACTGCGAATCTCTTGCCTCCCAACCCAACAACCACAGTGGTCCTTTCTGTTCATACATAAATCAGATCATGTTACTTCGCTTCAAACTCTCCAAGTATTTTCCCATCCCAGAGAGGTAGAGACCCTTTGCGACCTGCCACTGGCCCCTCCCCACACACCTTTTACTTCCCTGATTTTTATCTCCACTATTTTCCTATCTCTCACTCCATTCCAGTCCTATCCAGTGAGGCCCCTTACACTGGTGTTTCCTCTGCCTGGGGTACTTTCCCTAGATGTCTATACCTGGCTTGTTGCTTGAATGCCACATGCTCTGTGGGGCTTCCCTGACCATCATATTTTAGATTGCAGACTTTCTCCTCCATGCTCCCTGGCACCCCCAAACCACTTCCCAACTTTATTTATTTATTTTTCCATAGTACTTATCACCTACTGCTACACCATGTAATTTAGTTATTGCTTTTGGTTATTGTCTGTCTTCCAACCTCCTGAGGTCAGGGAACTTTGTCTTGTTCCCTAAGATAACCCATCATCTAGAATAGCGTGTGGCACATATTAGATGCTCAATAATATTTGAGGAATAAATGGATCGTGGAGCTAGCATCAAGGTCATCACAGCAAATGAAGAAGATGCACTTCTAAAGTTGTGCTGCCTTTTAGGTTAGGGTTCAGGTTTCTAACCTGGGGTCTAGGATAGGATTTGGGGAACTTGTGAATTCCTGAAATTGACACAAAATTTGTGTCCATGTGTTATTTAGGATTAGGTCTGAGCTTTTATAGTTTTATGAGATTCTCAATGTCCTTGATAGAAAATAAGGAGAATCACATAGGAAAATTGATAGACCAAAAAAGTTTGAAGTTGTATTTTCACAAATCTAAGACATCCTATATAATTGTGTTAATTCTGTCATTGTCAGTTTGAATGAAAGGGCCAGATATCAAAACCAGTCATCCCAGCAGAGCCCCATAAGAGTAATTCCTCCAAATTCCCTCAGCATTTGTGTACTTGTGGTTTATACACACTCTTGTCATGTTTGTCACCTTGAAACTACTTTCTGCCTATTTCATGCACAGAATGAGTATTTAATTGTTTATTAAAATAAATTAGTATTGAAAGAATATAGTCACAACTTGGATAACTACCTGTGGTATTGTATTCAATTAGTGGTAAAATCCATATTGTTTGATTTCCAATCCAGTGTGTTTTCTATTTGACTGTGCAGGGTCTGCCTTAGTGCAAGATGACCTTTTATATAATTAGAAACATAAATACTGTACCAAGAACTCCTGTGTTGTAATCTTGGTCTTACTAGGGACCTAATTGGAGATTTTGGTACTTGCTCTGTCTTGATTATTTAAATTTTAAAGTGGGAATAATATAAATTATCTTGTTGGTCTCGACTAATTAAAAATATAAAATGTAAATCAGCCTCAATTGTCCCAGCCATCACCAGCTTATTTTAAATTCGAAGCGTAAAACCGTAGGCATAAACATGAGAGGCAAGACCCTTTTCAGAGTAGCCAGCATATAGGAAGGAGGTTCTGATACAGTAAGGAAAAGTCTTTCCTTTAGTGTAACAAAGAAGGAGCTGCTACTGGATCCACTTGTGACAAGTGGAGGTGAATCCCTTCGAAGAAGCTGGGGAGGAGTTGGTGCTGATTAAAGATACAGAGGTGAATTAATGAAATTCTCTACATTGACTTGTTTGGGATGAACAACGTTCATCCAGCAGGGCAGGTAACAATGCAAGCAGGTGGTAGGCCAAGCTTTGCCTGACGATGCTAGATTTTGCTATCTGGCATTATTCCAAAGGCAAGATGAAAATAAGCTGTTAGATATGTTGTCAAAGAGATTGATGGTGTAAAGTATTTTGAAATTTCCTCTGATTAATTATATAGGCAACATAGTTGTTCACCAAAGGCAATGCTCTGAGTTGGGGAACCAGACATTAATACTGTTGTCTCCAAATGATAATGTTCTGGCTATAAAAATGGGAAATAAAGTAATATGGGAATTAGTGATTTTTTTAATCCATCAAAAATTGGAAGGCTATTGTAATCATATACACAAATTTTTTTTCCCACCTTCCATTTGTGGGATTATAGACTTTTTTTAGAGTCCAAATGAAAATTCAGTTTTATTAATCTTAAAAAATTTTGCATATATATGCAGCTAGATAAAAAATAGATAACATTGCAGCTTTTTTCATTTAAATATTATTTTCAAAATCAGGATACAGATGCATAGAATAGGAACACAACTAGTAAGAATAATAAAATTAAAGATTGGTGACTACAATCTAACCATAGTTGTTCTTTAATCGATTTCCTTTTACTTTGATATATTTTTCAAAATTGCTCACTTAATATGTTAAACTTGATTAAAGAAACATTATTAATTTCTAGTTTCATTTTCTGTGCTTCTTATGTGCTTAAACAATAATATTTCCTATTGGTAACTCCTGATTATTTCTTTTTATTAAAATCATTAGGGTCACATTGAGTACTAAAATCAAATAATTGCAGACTTTTTAGAGAGTGATAGGATCTTAAATGTGTAATCGATGATAAAACAGACTCTTCAAAGAGAAAGTAATTGGCCAAGATCATTTGGTTAGGTATTAGCAGAACTGAAACCACAGTCCAGGAATTCTGACTTCTAGCTGTTTCTTCTTTTCATTTATACATTTATATCAGGGTCTTTCTGGCCATTCTTTTTCCACATTCTCTGGGTGAGGAGAGAGAGAGAGAGAGAGAATGAATGAATGGGGAGGGAAGATGAAAATAAATATGAATCTCTAATCATCTAGTATATTAAAATTTCTTATTTATTTTACTGAAAGTAATAGTCATATAGAATTTACTTTTGGAGGAGGAACTATGTACAGTTAGTTACAATATTGAGTTCCAGAAGTTTTCACTATATTCCCCAAACTTGCCTTCCTTTTTCAGATGATAAGTAACTATCTTAAAAGTTGAATATATGAAAAGCAGTGTTTCTTGTTTAAGATCTTATATGAGACTTAATTTCTCCAAGGGTATAAACCTCCCACTGTGTTTGTGGCAATTAATACTTAACACCTTTAGCAATATTCCCTAGGGTGATTATTAAACATAGACTTTTGGGCCATCATTAAATTATTGGGAAAGATAGAATCAAGGAATTATAAATGAAAACTGTATTCAATGTTTACACTGCCCTTTATTATGACTAATGATATCATTCATTCATTAACAAATATTTGTTGAATAGCTACTATGTGACAGGCACCATTCTAGGTGCTGAGGATATGCCAGTGAACAAAGCAAAGCCTTCTGCCTTCACAGATTTTATATTCCAGTGGGAGAAAATAGATAATAAACAGAAAATACAGTCAAACAAGGTGATTATATGGTACTTAAGATTATAAGTACAAAAGGAAAAAAAAGTAAATAGGAAAAGAGGGATTAGGAGTATCATGGGAGTGGGGCTTCCAGTATTAAATATTAATATATTTATTAACAGTAAAGTGTTTTCTGAAACTGTCTTCTAAAATATTAACATTTCCCCCAAGCCACAAAGAAAGCATCAAAGAATTAGACTATGTATAATATATTATATATACACACACATTTTTGCCACATATACATTCAACAAACCATATGAATTATTATTCAGAAAGATAGAAAGAAATTAGTATAAAATAGTAAAGTTTGTGTCAAGTAGCAGTTTTAATAAACATTTTAAATAAAATCCATGGAAATTAATGCAGGGTTCTTCACTGAATTGCAGGGAAAACAGAACTAAGAATGCAAAATGATATCCTGATTCTCTCATATGCTGCACAAATAAAAGTTGTTTTTCTTTTATATTCCATAATGATACTGAATAAAGATACATTCCGATGCCCTCATCAGACACAGTTTAGTTTATACTTTCGGAAAGTTCCAAAAATCTTGCTAATTTTGGTGCCGAATCCACACCAAATATTCTTCAATCATGTTATATCAGAATATGTAACCTAATTGAAGGAAAAAAAATCAATGTACAGTTTAGATTAAAAAATATAATCCATGGATTATCTTTCTTCACCTAACTAAATTATATCAGTGATCTCAGATCCACTGCATATCCAACTATAGGTCTTTACATAACAGCTGAAAATGACCTTTCAGTTTGGATCAATACTATCTTTTTCTTAGGGCAATAGCAACCTTATTCCATCAATGAAGGTGGCTGATCTCTCTCCATCAGGTTTTTCACTCACTTAATTGCACAACTTCCTGCCAGATATCAACAGCAAAAACGGGAGAAGATTAAGGTAAATAAATTATGAGAAAGGCATTTATTTGTATAAGATTGTAGTAATGCCTACATTCCAAAACAAATTCTTTTTTACAGTGCTTATGAAACAAAGCACATCTGGTCGGGTTCCATAAAATGTTCACAGTGATTCTGATGAATCAACTACTTAGTAATTTCCTATGTAGCAAAGAGATGTCCAAACAACCATGTAAATGAATGTTCAGGAAAATATATTTTATATCAACAGTGTTTATACTGGTATCAGAGTTTTGGCCCAATGAGTGCAAAAATAGTAAACAAAATTCCTTGGCCATACTAGACATGAGTGATTTTAAAGTTCAAACTTTGGAAGTAGAATTTGCCTCTTTGCTATAAATCCTATATCATAAAATTCTCTAACAAGTTGTATGACGAAAATAATAGGAAAAAAAAAACAGTTGTCATAAAGTTTAACTCTCATCTTTAAATTTTCAATAAGATTTCTCGTTTGTGTAACAAGCTGGTTATCACCTTTCAAGAGGCATATGACTCAGATTTTTTAATAGGATAGTTAGGATTCTTAGGTCTATCAAAATGGCCTTCTCCAATGGATATTCAGTTTGTCAGAAAATTCAGTATGCCAGAACACAGGTTGGAGAATTGTGAAGGAAGTTTAAAGTCAATGAAGAAGGTAGCATTCGGGGGCTTCAGGGAGTACAAAGATAATTGTGGATCAATTGTGCCAGACAATCTGAAGCAACTTAAGACTGCCGTCAGTACTTTAATTGTTTCTGCTGCAGAGTTTGAAAGAGCATTTAGTTCAATGAATGATGTGTTAACACCTAGTTGCAGTGCTCTGTCCATTAGTTGCATATCATCTTTGTCTTTTTATTAAGCTGGTTGGTCCACTGTTCCACATGCTTAAGCCTAAAGATTATGTCAAGCAGTGACTTGTAAGTGGCGGCTTGAAAGCCGGAAATTGTAGAAATGTGACAAGAGAAGCTCTCCGGCTCTTCTGTCTTACTTTTATTTTATTTGAAGAGTTTGAACTATTTCCCCTCCTTAAGCCTGGACTCCTGGGCATTGAGAAGGTAAAAAAACTATTACAATTTTCTCATGTAATGAGATAGGATAAAACAAGACCATGTCAGTACTAAGTTTGGTAACTTTTTCACTATTGGAAAAATCAATAATACCTCCCCTATGAACACCCAATGCATAGTTGATGGAAAACCACGTGTATCTCTCTAAGGAATTATTAAGGGCCCCCCTTGAGTCTATCAACTATGTGTCAAAAAGGAATATATCATCAAAACAGGAGAAATGGGAAGTAAGTGGAGATCATCATCAAAATTGCCCTTTCATAATAGACTTCTGACAACAGAGCTCAACCATCTCCTACTTTGGTGCCTGCATTTTAAACAGAATTTTGTTTTGGATCCCTGGGCATCCTCTCCTATAATATGTGTATGAACTTGGAAAACTGACGGACTGAGGAATCGAATGCATTTGTCTTGTGATAGCAACGGGGCTTGTACACCTCAATAGTTTATTTTTAACACATTCTCTCTAGTCTCTCATATTCCCATTTTCTCCAGAGGGACGATTCTGAGAAACTCATTATTCAATTATCTTCACTTCTTTTTCAAAATTTGAAAGAGACAGCATTTCAGACATAATATCTTCTCTCTGTTGGCTCCATAGCCATTTGGTTGTTGTTCGTGGGGATTTTTTTTTTTTTTTCAGTTTTCCTACTTTTTTGTTCCAGCAATAGACCTGAAAACCTACATCATGGGAGTCAGTAGCTTGTGACTTCAAACAACAGGCATTCAAATTCAAGTGATGATAGATAGCTTATGATTAAAATATCTCTTTTCTTTGTGCAATGAGCCAGTAAGATTCTTTGAGAGCATTTAGACTCTAATGCTAGCATACTTCAGCACTCTTCTCCAGAATCCTTCACATTCACAATTTCTCAAAGAGAGCGGTATTAGCTGTCCAGTTTCTCATCGGTGCCATTGTATTCAGCCATAACCTTGAACTGTGCCTGGCCTTTCTTTACTCTCTTCCAGGACATAATCCTGGAGTTACTATTTACTTTCTCTCCCCACATGTATATCCACTGAGAGAAGGCACCATTTAGACCATTACCAATTTTGAGTTTAAATGCCTTTCACTTGAAAGTCTGTAGGATTTTGATCTGATTAGTACAGATAATTTGAGGGGGAGTCTCTTTTGCACAACTTGGGGAGTAGCTGTATCTTCTTGATAAGTTGTTCAGAGTAAAGGAAGAAAAGAGCATTTCAGTTATTGAATATTTAATTCTGGACAGCAGTTTAATCAGGACTGGGATTTGGGCAATGGCTCCAGCCCCCTCCTAACTTAGTACAGTTTCAGATCTTAGTATTCCTTAATTATCCCACTGAGATGTTTGAGAAGCAACTAGTAGTAAATGAACTTGGCAAATCAGCTATTACCCAAGTAATGAAATACAAATACATATGTTTGACAATTCTGCAGGGAAATTTTTTAAGCCAGGATTCTCAATGGATTGTATTGGCCAAGAGAGGAAAAAACAGGTGTTGTTATCAAACCGTATCTATAAACAATTTGACAGGAGTTTTAAAATAATGCACAGATTTTCTTGCCATGAATTTCAAACATGTCAATTAACCTATGGAGAATCCTGATTGTCAGATAATGAATCAATATACGCCCCACAGGATGGCGAAGGGAGGGCTCTCTGTGACGTAGGGTTAAATATTCAAGGCTTTCTCCCAAACAGTATATCTAAGGATGCATATCAACTTCACATCTAACCTCAAACAAAGCAGAGATCAGCTCTACTGAGAAAATTGATTTTATTCAACAGTAAGGCAAGGGAAATTAGTAAATTCAATATTTGTAGAAAGAAAATAAGCGAAGCCAGCTATTCCTGGTGGTCTGAGACTGTTCTTTGTTTTGGTAATTATGCCTTTATGTTTTAGGGCTCTTATTTACATTTTCAGAAGGGCTCGAAATAGTTCATGCATTGAGCAGCCCCCTGAGCATCCAGGTTCTTCCACTGTGCAACAATAAAGTTGTCCCTGGACCAATACAAATTGGAAATGAACTCTAACTTTATAGAAAGGGCTGCTTTGCTTCCTTCATTGTTCAGAGCTTCTTTAGAGCTGAATCACAAACTAACGATCTCCACTGCAGCCAAGTCCTCGGTGTGATCGTATCTCATAGTAGAGCCCACATTTACATAATGTATAGTCTAAAATACCTTGGAGTTCAAGAATAGAACTATAGAAAATAATCTTACCCCAGTTTCGGTGCACCTGGATAGCGAGGCACAGGCAGAAATACAGCAACAGGATGAATTTACTAATGTTTGCTATTGGATGGTAAGCCATTTTAAAGCTATGAAAGCCTTCAAAACCCCATAGGTCTCCATTTTGCCATTAGCCGTACCAGTTTAAACAGTCTGCTGCAAGAAATATTGACAGGTCAAGTACAGCTGGGAAGAGCACGTGTCCCAGTGGCCTTTACACTGACAGTTTCTCCCACATTAAAGAGTTAACTAGCAGCCAACCAGCTCGAAGTGGGAGCTAATGAATGAAATGGAGATTGATATAGACTCTCTTTGGAGGTGCATCGATCTGTATCTTGTGAACTCAGCTTAGGAATTCTGCAGGCAGCATTGCCTGAGTAACCCTGGCATGGTGCCCATTAGCAAATAACTCTTTTAATGTTGGTCTTCAATTGATATATTTATTGTATTGCATATTACAGTGCCCCTTCCCTCCACTGCCTTTGTATTTGATGATTGTGGTATCAAGCCAAAGGAGAGTTTGACAGGATGCATTTGAGTTTGGACAGCGTCGATGAAATATTTAATTAATTGCATCCTTCATTTGCATGTGCTGTATCGAAGAGGACTTTCTGGAGTACTGAGTCCTCTTTCTTGCTACCCCAGCTAGCAACGATGAATCTAATTATGATTTTGGACCTTGGCATAGATGCTATCTTATAATAGCACAATGAAAATAGGTTTTAAAGTAGTAAGATTGGTCAGCCTTGCAACTTCCAACAAAGATAGTTAGTATCTGTGTAACTGATAATTAGCAGAAGGAAGCAAGGGTAATGCTGGTTAGAAAACCAGATGGTGACCTTCTGCGTGCTGACCAAGTCCATGTGGATTTCAATATATCACCTTTAGCCTTACCTGAGTGGGTACTTTTCACTTAGCCGTGGTTCTCCAAGTTCATCAGAATCACCTGGGGAGCTTGTGATTCAAGAGGTCTGGATTTGGACTTGGGAATCTTCATTTTGATACTGTTTTGATGCAAGTGGTTTTCAGGCTCTAATGTTTGTCTATGTCAATTTAAGACATTAGAAACAAAAGGATTAAGAGGCACCCAGGAACGGAAAGGAGGGATGAGTAAGTGGAGCACAAGGGATTTTTTAGGTTGGTGAAACTAACCTGTATGACATTATAATGATGGATACATGGCATTTGACAAAACTCATAGAACTGTGTAACACAAAGAGTGAACCCCAACATAAATATGCACTTTGGTTAACAAAAAAAAAAAAAAAAAAAAAAAAAAAAAAAAAGGCTCTCAGAGGATACAAAAATGTGAATTGCTAAAAAGCTACCCTAAACATACAGTGGTCCTCTCTAAGGTCCTTTCCTAAACAAACATGACCCCCAGTAGATGCCTGAAACCACAGATAGTACCAAACCCTATATATACTATAGTTTTTTTCCTATATATGATAAATTTATAAATCAGGCGCCATAAGAGATTAACAATAGTTACTGTTGTTATAATAAAGTAGAACAATTATAACAATATACTATAATAAAAGTCATATGAATGTGGTCTCTCAAAATATCTTACCTACTATACTCACCCTTCTTGTGATGATATGAGATTATACAGTGCTTATGTGATGACATGAAGTGAGGTGAATGACTTAGGGATCGTAATATAGCCTTAGGCTACTACTAGGGTACCTGGAATACAAGCACTGCAATACCGCCACGGTCAGTCTGATAGCCAGACAGCTACTAAGTGAAGAGCGGGTAGGCAGTGTATACAGCATGGATATGCTGGATCCAGGTCTCAGGCAGGAGGGAGCAGAATGGCAAGAGATTTTGTCACTAATTTAGAATAGTGCACAGTTCAAAACCTATGAACTGTTTATTTCTGGGGGTTTTCATTTAACATTTTCAGACAGCTGTAGATCGCAGGTAACGAAAACTGCAGAAAGTGAAAACATGGACAAGGAGAGACTGCTATATGTCTAGGAATTGCAGTATTCCTCACTTGAGTTTCACTTTCATGAAACCTTCTATCTGTGGATAACTGGTGACACTTCCCCCTGGAACTGGGCTTCTTTCACCATCATAGACTACAGAGTCTATGGTCTGGGGCTTCTGGCCTCTCCACAGAACAAGGATCCAAGTCCACTTCCCGATGCATAGGGTTCTCTGCTTTAACTGTTATAGCCGCTCATCTGCATGCTTCTCCCTTGCCTTTTAACTTTTCATACATTCATTCAAAGAGAAAATACTTTTATCAACTCATTCATTATCCTGGGTCGAAATTGCTGTTAATATGCTAAACAAATAGGCTGAAAACTGCCCTAGAGAGATGACCCAGGTAAGCCTAGCATCCCCTTTTGTAGGGAAAGATCTCAGGCCAAGGAGAGCAGGCAGCTTGTAGCCAAGCCAGAACTAGTGTCCAAATCTCCTTAACGCCTTCTCTGCAGCTCAACCTTACTGAAGAACATTTAGCTTATTGTCTCAAATGCAAACTTATTTGAAAGAAATCCAATGCCAGCCATCACTGTTACTGGAATGAAACGCACCTAGAATTATCTGTTAGGAGCATTACAAAGCTCATCCAAGAGAGAAAACTAATCTCAAGGCCCTTCAGAGCCAGCTTAGTTGCCAGAGAAATGTAAGAGAATGTAACAGAGCCTGAGATTTTGGAAGCAGTTCATTTTTCCCTAGGTCAAAACAACAAAATGTGGGTCTTTTCAGGGTGCCTTGCACATTACTGGGCACTGGTGCAACTGAGATTAAACACAAGGCCTTTCTAAAACACCAGCAGAGCATGCTCTGCGCCCCATGTTTGCATCCCCCCACCACAAAAATCCCTATGTTGAAACCTTAATCCCCAATGTGATATATTTGGAGGTGGGGTTATGGGGAGATAATTGAGACATGAGGGTGGAGACCTAATAAATGGGGTTAGTGCTCTTATAAGAAGAGAGATGAGGGAGACGATCTCTCTCTCCATCTGTGAAAACATAGCAAGGCAGCTGTCTGCGGACCAGGTTTCATCAGACACCAAATCTGCTGGCACCTTGATCTTGGACTTCGTAGCCTCCAGAACTGTGAGAATTAAGTGTTTGTTATATAAGCCACATGAGCTTTTGTAACAGTCTATGGTAATTTGGGACAGTAGCCCAGGCTAAGACCGTGCACATAATAAGCGCTCATGATAAGGGCATTGCTGTTGGCACTGGGGGAGCAGCTAACCTTCAGGAAGGAATTCAGACAAGAAGAACAAACTTGCTATGAGTCTGTCGGCATGCCTAGAGATCAGGAGTTCCGTCAGGGCCCAGGCATGGCCAGTGACAGCGGGCACGGGGATCAGTGTATGAACCAGTGAATTTTGAAGGCAGTAATTCCTGGGAGTTTGTGATGTGTAGAGGCTAAGTCAGAGGGGGCGTTGCCTTTCTCCACGTAAATACAGGAGGAGGAGCAGATTTGGGTGTGTGGAGAGGAAAGAGCAAGGGAGATTTGATTCACTCCATTTTGGGCAGATTAAGTTTCCAAGCCCTGGTGGAGGCTGTGGTAGAGATGAACAAAAGGGATCTCTGGGTCTGAGGTATAGAATGTACACGGTAGTGAATCATCAGTGTGGCTGGTAGCTGTGGCCGTGGGCAGAGAGAAGATTAAGGCTGTGGTTCTCTAAATGTGGTCCTAAGCCAGCGGTATCAGTGTCACCTGGAACTTATTTTTCTAAATGCCAGTTTTTGCCCTGTCCGCAGGTCTGTTGAATCATAATTTCTGAGCTCGGGACCCAGCCACACGAGTGCAGCCCTTCAGGGGATGCCGATGTACTCTCAAGTGTGAGAAGCACTGGTTTAAAGCAAGTGTAGCATGAGAACAGTTATAGAGCTGGTAGAAAAAGGGAAGCCCATGCAAAGCTTTTAAAAATGTAGACAGAGGGGTACGAAAGGAAGCAGAAGGGGATGTAGTACCATTTAAAGAGAAGGGAGTGTTTTGAGAAGGATGCGTGATCAGTGAAGTTCAATGCTGCGGAAGCCAGATAGGAAGAGGCCTATGACAAGTCCATCAGATCGAATGATTATCAATTTTTTGGAGACTTGGTTAGAGCAATTTCAGAGTGGGGTATATGGAGGCCAGTGTACAGAGGGTTGCTGATGGGATGGGGTGTAAGGAAGTGGAGCTAGGAGCTTAGACTACTTTTCAACACACTTAGCTGGAAAGGAAGAAAAGGGAAGAGAAAAAGAGAAAGACTAGGTGGATTTTAGACTGCAGGAGAGTTATGTTTTCAAGACATAAAAGCCTTAAGTTGGTTTGTGGACTCACAGAAAGGAGCCAAGGAGAGGCAGAGGCTGCAAACACAGAGGCTCCAAGGCAGAGTCTGGGGACCTCCCAACTGGTTTCACCTTCCCCAGGCTATCTTGGCCCCAATTTAAAAGTTCATTCAATTCTTTGCTTTAATCGTGTGACAGCACCAGTGTCACCTAATATCAGACATAGCCACATTGCCCAGATTTAACATCCTGTCTAAGTCATTGAACTTTTATTGTCCCCTCCAGATGCCCTCCCGCCCTGGACTTGTCTCAGCTCTGGGCCTCTCTGTCACTGTATCCACCCAGTCCTCTGCCTGCTCCCTGCAGTCAGCCTGGAGAGTTTCTTCTTCTGATCCTTAAAAGACCGTTTTCTCAGTGAATCCTTCCCTCCTCCCCTTAGGCAGCATTAGTCGATTCTCCAGCCTTTAGCCCTTGTGCATACATCCCCCTGTGGCATGTGTCACACTGCATTGTAACTATGTTTTCATGTATCTTCTCATGGACTATAAACCTGTGAACTGTAAACAGACTGGGCCCCACTGATTTTTCATCCCATGGCCCGCCAGTGTCTGCCCGTAATAGGTGCTCACTGGATGCTTATGGAATGGACAATGAAATGTGTTTATGAAGGACTCTATGCTCAGTTTCAGCATTACAGATTCACTCTAGAATCTGCATTATTTACCTGCCTAAAGTCCAAATACAGATAAGAAGTTTTGCACAACTGTAGCAGTCTGCTTTCTAGGGTGAATGGTTTCCTAGGGTGTGGGCTTCACCTGAGCTAGAGTTTCCTGTTGCCCAAGTTACTCACCAGTGACATATGAAGACCTTTCCAAAGCTGCAGTTAACCAGTCGTCTGTTCACCGAGTCTAAGTGTATTTGTTAGCCTGGGAGAGTTTCTAAGGAAGTCTAGGTTAAATCTTAAGAGTCAGTAACCACCACCAAGAGACCATAAGCATCGACATTTTTACCATGCACCACAGCAGCCTGGCTGTTTGATGCAGGGCTCCCAAACTCTCACCAGTCAGGCAGCCCTACTCAGGAATAATCCTGAAGTTCTAGAATCCCATTGCCTGGCACACCAGGCCCCTCAATTGCCAATTTCAAACCAGAATTCACTGCTAAACATTAAAAATAAAAATTTTCTTATTAAAAAATTAAAAAACTGCCAGGACCTTCGTTCTCCCCTTGCTACCAGACTATCAGCAGGAAGGAGGAGAACATGCATGGATAACACCATGGGTGTGCATGCACACACACACACACACACGTACACACACGTGTGCGCATGCACGCAATTGCAGGTTCAAAGATTATAATGATCTTGGCCTATTTGCTATTTTTCTACTAGAACTATTATATCGTTACTTTCCTTCGGCATCACTATAGACAGAGGTATTTTGTTTTTCATCATAAAAATCATCTTTTTATTACAGGCTTGAGAAAAGTCTCTAAGTAGTAGTGAAATACACAATGTTTTAAATGTTTTCTTTGGGGTCACTTTTAGTACCAGTAGTAAAGAATGAGTTCCCAATACTGATCTAAAGATATTAAGAAGTCAATCCTGTTCATTGAAAATTCATCAGGAATCTATAATAAAGCTCTCTAAGTTTTCTTCAATATTGAAATCTCTAGTAAAAAATGCAAAGCACTCACTCTACCATGCCGTTTCTAACTTTACAATAAAGATGACCCAATAATTATTTCCAGTTTGCTGGACTCAGCTGGTATATTTAGAATGTATACATGGGCTTAGATTTAACATGTGTACAGTCCATTATAACGAATTTTTCTCCATATATGATGTTTAAGAAGTGATCAAAAGAAACTTTTCCACATACAAAGTATCAGCATTGTTCACTACTTTAAAGAATAATCAAGCTAAGAAAGCGCTGCTTTTTTCATCAAGGAAAAAATAGATTATACATCGTTCAGGAAACAGAAAAAAATTATAAGGAGATTTTGCCTATTGAATGTAATGGATTGTCAGGAACCCTTGACATTATTCTACAGGCGAGGCCACATAAAATCAATACATCTTAGGCAAGGTTTAATTTATTTGTAGGTTCTTACAACAAATGACTTACCTTTTTTGTTTGCCATTTTTCTTTTTCACTTTTGCACTCATGAGTAGCTACGGTTTTTATCCATCTCATTATTAAACACAAAACAAGATGATCGTGTCGTTACTACCGTATATTTTTTAAGGAGAATGATTGCAAAGTGTGAAGAAGCACATCCAAGAATCTAAAAGCTGTGCTAAACATGATGATTGTAAAACATTGCCTTCTGCTGAGTTGCTGAGGTGCAAAATCTCCTCCACCAAAGAGCTAGGCCCTACCTACCCCAAATCACATACCAGTTTTCTTTCAAGCATGTGTCTCCTGTGAAGAGATTCCCGCTTGCCGTGAGTTCCTGTAGGCTTGGAGGCTTACTTGAAAGGAGGATGCTTTAAAACATGTACTTTATAAAAGAAAGGACAGGAGATTAGGGAACTTATTTTGATAGTTTTAATTCTATGTTGGTATGCAGCCTATCCAAGAATTTGTGGTGAAGACTAGTGGACATTTCAGCACTCCAAGCACTGGTGACTATTTGTGTTCAGTCTAATATAAACATTTCCTTTTTATATTACATATTTTGGAAGTGTTTCTTTTTGATGTTAAATTTATATTAAAGACAAAATAGAATGATTTTATGCTTCTGGTCAAACAGATAGAATGGACTGCCAGTCCTCCACCTGCTTCTCCCAAAGCATGTCTGTGAGCCTGTCTGTGCAGGGAGGATACTACAGTCACCAACAAGCTGCGTTGCAACCAGTTCTTCTATGTACTTACCTATGTGACGTTGAGTAAAATCTTAATATTTCTCTCCTTAGTTTCCTCATCTGTAAAGTGAAGAAAAAATTATTACAGGCCACGTAGCCCTGTTCAGTTAATTAAATTTTGACTATGTAGTACATGTCATACACATACAAGGCATGGTAAACACTAAGTGCTCAGTAGACCGTGGCTATTATTATTTTCCACTGCATGTAAGAACTTTGTAATTGGTAGGTGCCACACTGTTATTTGGGTCCATGGGTGAAGGCTTTCAGCCCAGAACTCGAAATGTCCAGCCTCAAATGAGGAAGTTGAAGCTGTGCAACTGTTAGAGCGAGCATTTCAAAGCAATTCTTTACAGTGGTAATGGATGTGGCAAATGTGTGGCTTTTGTTAGGATTTCTTCTGACAGCCATGAACACAGATATATTTTAAAGTAATGTAACTGTCCTAAATCTCGAGCAAGGAATACAATGACTTCTAGTATTATTTTTCACTTCTCCAATGACACTCTGAAAGTTATATTTGATAAATTCCTTAGAAGTTATTTGACTTAGAAAAGGCCCTGTACCATTTAATCTTGGTTTTGTTCTACTCAGACCTGTGTCCAAGGCCCATCTAATGTAATATATTACAAAGGTTAATGCACCCAAGCCTTCCCAGAGCACGATTCCCCAGGACCACTTTTTAGGGAAAACCACCTCAGAGCGGGGCTTTTTGAAACATTGGTAGCTATAACCATTCTAGGTCTGAGATCGATCCCTTTAAACCTATTTCTCCTCAGTAGCAAATAGCATACGAGAAATGCCCAGTGCGTCAAGAAATCAGCCAAGGTGGATAAATGTACATACTCCTCATGGGCTTGGCCAATCACAAGAAATATAAGCTGGAGACAAATATGAAATAACAGGAATTGTGCTTCTCTTAAAAATTATTAGTTTTGCTTTATATTCATGATCACTGATACTGCCAAGTATAAGATATTTTGAAAAAGTTGTCTAGTTTGGGGTGTTTGTTTTTGTTTGTTTTAAGTAAGTTATAATTTACTTAGCTTTTCTTGAAATTCACAAGACTTGTTGGTATTTTATGTACATAGCTTTCTAGGATGGAGTTCGTACTAAAGACCATGATGGCAGATTTAATGTCAGAAATTATACATTCTCTTTGTTCCTGTTCGAGAATATGGCATTTTCTTTCTGAGTTCAGGTATATGAGAGTCAGTGTTCTCCTGTCTGCAAACTAAATTGCCCTGCCACAACCGTCTTCCATCAGCCACCAGATCAGCATTGGAGAAAGAATACAAAGCTTTTCTGGTCAATATTATGCCTTTAAAATCTGTTTTCTTAATGATCTCCAAGAACAGCTGCAAAATAGGCATTTCTAAGAGAGGAAAGTAGAAGAACTTGACCAAGTTCTCTTAAGAATTCAGTGGTGAAATGTAAACTGAGGCACGGGTTTCACCATCCTTGGTTTTATGTTCCTTCCACTCTATTGTCTTACTGCTTATTATAGTGTCAACTTACCACTATAATTTTTACAAACACGACTCTTATTTGCTGTCCCAGTGCTGCTCCCCAGGGAAGATAGTATCAATTAAACCTTCCTCTCAGGCAAACCAGAGTTAGTAGGCACTAAATGTAAATCACAGCATCCCTAGCAGGCAAGTGGCCTATAATATTCACCTGGAAGATCTACTCAAAGGTTATGTAGTGATCACTTCTGCAGTATGCACTGACATTTCCTAGACTTTTTCTGTTCATCTGTTGACATAGTTTAAAGAATATCTCAAAAAAAGGTTTAAAATGCTCATTTTTATAAATAATTAAAACTCAAAATTCTTAAATTTAAGACGTAGTTCCCAAGAGGAAACAAAAGCTTATAAAAATATTTATAGCTCCATTTGATTTCAAACATAATACTTTATGTGTAAATGGATCATGAAAAATTCATCTTCTAATCAAGGGTAGACTATCATTCATTCATTTATTTAATGAGTAGTAGCAGAGGTCTACCAAGTTAAAAATAAAAACTACCCCAGATACTTTGGGATTAGAAGGAGAGAAAGGAAGTATTATTAGAGGTATCACATTGAAAAACAGAGCTCCTGATCATTTTGAGTTAAAAATTAGTTATATAAATACTCAAACATGAACATGAACCAGCCAGATTTGGTATATATAGAGAGAGAGAGGGAGAGGGAGAGGAGAGGGAGAGGGAGGGAGGGAGGGAGGGAGGAAATATCTGGAAAGGAATATACAAAAAGATTATCAGTGGTTCTCTCTGATAGGATAACAAGTGATTTTTAGTTTCATTTTTCTAATTTATTACAGTTTCTAAACTTCCAAAGTAAATATGTATTTCTTTAATAATAAGGGAAAATACTCTTGAGAATCCCTTTAAAATGACATCTCCATAAGCGTGGGTTTGATAGCTTTTCTGGCAAAATGTCATCACTCACTTTTTCTGCTACCACTGAACACCAATGATCTGAGGTGCAGTAGACCTTACTGGGCTTCCCTGCAGAAATCCAGCAAGGCCATTTATTCC